>JAJJWW010012058.1:0-115235 GCA_023531295.1 Papaver armeniacum
TCACTCCCATAGTCAATACTTAAATCTCGACATGAAAACCACTCCCCCTTACATAATGATCCGTAAACCATATGTATTTGTAGTATGAAACTACACATTAATTCTCCCCCTTTTTGTCAATATAAATTGGCAAGGTATAAAAACTAGTGGGATCCTCATGGGAAATTTTCATAGAGGTACTTCATGACCAAAGAGAATAACATACTTATTTGGTCTGATCATATAGCCCTAAGCTAAATGCGTTTCATCAAGGATTTTATAAAGATACAAGATAACTCCTACAATATTCCACAGTAGCACTCCCAAAAATTTGGCGATTAAGCACAAGTTCAAAAGAACTCTCCCCATAAGATGTCATTCGAAAGAATAACAAGAGCGACCTTACTTTTACAAGAAAGAAGGATTTCTTTGGACGCATAATCAAATCAAATCACGTGAACATGAATTTGTATCCAAAAATCTCAATTGAATTAATACAAAAAAAATGATGATTCAATTGGCCATGCTCAACATAAGAGAACTTACGGAGCAACATAGTATATGCACAAAAGATGTGGATGGGAAAGACCAATCTTTGCGGAATAAACAAAGATTCATTTTTTTTTTCATCACTAATTTGCACAATGATATATAATAGACTTAATCTTTGTGAACAAAAGTTCATCATTTCTTCCATCAATATTTGCATAATGACATAAAAAGGCTTAACTTTTTGTATTCAAAAGAGTTCATTCTATCTTTTATTAATACATTCATATCGACATATAATAGAGATAACTTTTGAGCAAGTATGGGGCAGTCAAGGTTCCACAGGCGTAAACAACATATCCATAACAATTTGCAATATAGCAAACCATAAAGATTAATCTTTGCAAAATCATCTTCCAAATAACTTGAATTTAAATAAATAAATCTAAAAACATAGAAGATGAAAAAGTTGGACATAGCTATGTGTACTCACAATAATGGCTATTCCAAACCCTAATTATCCTTCTTAAAAAACACAAGAATAAAATTCGATAAGAAGTTTTCTAGACAAAACAAAGACTTAGACATGATCGGACCAAGGAGCGGACAAGGAGACTAGTTCATCGGATGCTTTCTTTAGCTCATTTTCGGAAAAGCCAGATTTTTGAGTGCGATCTCTCAAGTTTGTTCACAAGCGACCTCAAAATCTTGAAGAAAATTTCCAACCAATTGATTGGACATACAGATTGGAAGATCTTTTTCATGATCAATTGCTTTATAGAAGACAATGGAGATGGGTTCTTCGTGAAGTTCAAAATCATTGGCATCATCATATTTGTCTTAGTTTTGCATCCTTTCATTGTGCCACACCATTCCCAAGATAAGACTTGATTCTGGGAACCAATATATATCAAAAGAAAGACTTTGATATATATTTATAACTTTTCACACAAAGAGAACCATAGGGTTACTTGTAGATGTTTGATAGCGGATCAGGTGCACATAGTTCATGGTTATGACCCGGGGATCAAAAGCCACGGAACTAAAAAGGAGCAAACATTTAGAAAGAAGTGCAGAAGTTATAAGCGGGAACATTGGTTCAGGTTGAACATCAAGCGTCAAATAGGAGAGCATGGACGAACAATAAGCATCAGGAGCAAAACTTCGGGGAGGAAGATCGAAGTCGGAAAAAAAAAGTACAACACGGACCATTTGTCAAGAAGGAGGTATCTTCTTGAGAGTTATGTGTATATTCTCATTGGTCTCAAGAGGATACGCATGAAATAGTCAAGTTGTATGGTGATGAGACATGAAGTTTATCGGAGGAATTGACACATTCCTTTTTACTCCCTTGACTTATATCAGAATTCTTATGCACATCTTCGGAAAAATTATCAAGAGAAAGACATGGGTTAAATGGTGCTTTTCTCGCCTTTTGATCTTGAGGCAGATTGATCTGGTCTTGGTTCGAAAACACGATTATTGATGTGAATGTAGTCAGGAACACCTATTTGAGAGCAAAATCATTATTGAGGAAAGAGAATTTTGAAGAATTTTTCTTTCTTGGCACCCTTTTCTTCTTACGGAGTCTTTCGATTCTCCGATCATACATATAACATTGTTCTTTTTTTACGATTTAAGCGAGAAGAAATGTTATGTTCATGTCGAGAAATGGCCCATTGCAACACTTTTTCTTGATTGTATAATGAATTTCTAACGGAACAACGAGGAGAGCAAGTTTGATTACTTCTTTAGACATCAAATGAGAATATTGTGAAGTTTTTTTCATTAAGTAGTGAAGATGACATCTTCTTTCAATGTGACCTTTCTTTTCACTTAATAATAATAGTTGTGGGAATGTTTTTATCCGTTCTCAGTGAGTCGTCCTTGTAGGATGATGAACTTTATTTCGAGATACATCTGCCATTTGTAGATTGAAGAAGGTCATTTGCTTTAACAAAATTTATCTTACGAAATTACTTGGAGCATATACCTTTATAGCCCAGGACCGTGTATCACGATGTTCTTTGTACATGCTCAAACATAGAAGATGGTTTTGTAGAGCTAGAATTGAATTTTTCCAAATTCTCTTCCAAAGCTTTGACCTTTTCAAGAAGCGGCCACTAAGATCGAGTCTCAATTATTTTTCTCGGGTGAGAAAAACCTTTGACATTCAAACAATTTTGTTGAGAGGTCATATCTTGCTTAGGTTTGCCAAAGTCTTTCTTTTAACACAAAGAAATTTCGTGAAGATCGTCACATTAATTCTTTGAACATATATCCTAAATCACGATCTTTAGGTAGCTTGTAACTTCTACCCACAATCATACCCCTGAAAAGAGTTTTCTCAATTTTACTGTTTTAATGCGAGAGGAGTGAGAAATTGACCCAGCGGGATGTTGACTTCTTTTTCTTTGGAAGGCGATCAAATAGAATGATGTACTGTGAGACTTCTTCTTCAACATCTTGTCCTTCATCTAACTGTTCATCAAGTCGAGATTCCCAGTTAATTATGGGTTTAGATGATGAAGTATATGTGACAGAATTCTCAGGTGAATTAGGATTTTAACCAAAAGTTCCTGAACTGGGGATGTGTGATTAGAGATAGCACTTATGTCCATATCAGATCGCTACAAACACAGACTTATAAGGTCTTTAATGTGTTTTCCTGCTCTGATACCAATTGAAAATGCGGGGGTACAACAACCACACCCAACAATTCGTTTGGAAATCTGAGAAAACTTACTCGATATACTTTTAGAGAATCAACTAGACAGTCCGGACTTAATCTAGAGAAAAGTATATACAAGAGTTTATATCTCTATCTCTCAATTCAATCTGCAATCATCAAATAGAAATTTGCGGTGATTGAATATAAGAGAAGCCAGCGAGCGGTACCAAGACCAATGTTCAGGATCAATCAATTTCAATCAACAACCAAAGGTTGGATTTCCCAATTGATCGTACAACGCCACACGACTGTGATATTTCAATTATATAACAAAATATAATGCGGAAAAATAACACGGACACCCATAATTTTGTAGAAGAAAACGCAAATGCATAAAAACCAGGACCTAGTCCCGACTTTGAACACCACCTTGTATTAGCCATTCTACACAGACACTTTGCTTCCGGTAGACTTGGACTTTGTAGTTGAACCCTAATCAATCTTGATTGATTCGTTCCTTACGTCTACGTCAGCGGGATACTCGCACTTGATTCCCTTAGGCGATCTCACCCCACACCAGAGTTGCTACGACCCAAAGTCGAAGACTTGATGACCAAATATATCTCGCACAGAAAAGTCTATTGGAATAGATAAATCGGCTCCCACGAAATACCTATGAGTTTTATTAGTCTTTTTATAAATCAAGGTGAACGAGGAATTAATTGATAAACCGGTCTTATATTCTCGAAAAACGACCTAGTATTATCAATCACCCTGCATTAATCTTAATCGATTAATAGAAAGCAAAGATATTGTGGAATCACAAGCGATGAGGCGAAAGGTGTTTGTGATTACTTTTCTATAGTGTAACACCACGGACTAAACTCAAATTTGGTCATTTTTTTTTGGGTCTTTGGTCTTTGGTTTTGATCGCACCATTGCAGTTGCTCTAAACTCTTATTTCAATCATTGAAACTTTCTTAGAGGATGACAATAGCCATTTTCACACACTGTTAGCATCAAAGCAATTTTCAAGTTATTGAAATAATCATAGCGAAACATTCCAAGTCTACACCAAATGATTGTATCACACAAACCATGTAAGATGTTACTCGGAAATTTTCACATGATCATCTTTTGATTTGCGTCAAGAATATAAGATGAACTTGGTCGACCGAAGTGAAAGCTTTCCAACACATATTAGAAATATGCATCAAAAGCAATTTTCAAGAGTTAAACTCAAATGATTGTATCACACAAACCATGTAAAATCTCAAATGTGTATAATAGAAAACTATATCGTAACACGACTTATGTCTCAATATAGGAGATAGAGTAGAAATAGACTTTCCAAGTGATATATGAGTTTCAGTCTTCACATACCTTTTGTTGATGAAGTTCCACAAGCTTTTCTTAGTAGTTCTTCGTCTTCAAATGATGAACGCCGTGAAGTCTAAGGATCAACTACACAATCTATGTCCTAGTCCGAGACATCTATAAGTAGACAAGAAATCAAGACTTATAGTTTTGATCATTAACATTAACAAACATGCTTGAGATAGCAACGCATGTGAGTTCGACCGAGCAGTGCTCTAACAGGTTTCCAACCACTAGAACCCTTAGACTACCTCGACACTTGCACACTGTCATTGCCCCGAGTTCAAATAGTCCGTCGAGTGTAAGTCGCCTCGGCACTTGCAAATTTTCATCGCCCCGAGTTCAAAATGAGCATTCGAGTGTAAGTCACCTCGGCAGTTGCACATTGCCATCACCCCGAGTACGAATGACCATTACTCGCTTATCTCATTTTTCCTTATCTATCTCTCATGGATGATACAAGGATTTGAATGACGGGGTATCATACATGTACTTCCACCTCTCATGGGTGGTATAGTTTCAAATGTTGCGCATTCCGGGGTCGCTCTTAGAGATCTTGTCGGGTTTTAGTATCTTGTATGCACCCTCTCCGACTTTCGATACAATAGTGTATGGTCTGCCCCATTTTGCTGCCAGTTTCTCGCCTTTTTTATCTCGCTTATACTTTGGCAATTCTTTCAACACAAATGAAATTATCTCAGATGAACTTTTTTGTTGTATTCACGTTGTAGTCACCTTTGGTAGTTTTCCTTTTTTTGTAGAGCCATTTCTCTTGTTTCTTCCAAGTCATAAAGTTTAGCTAGGATCAAATATGATGATAGATTCCGTCTCAATGCTTTGATTCTTGTAGTGGGTATCATTGCCTCAGTTGGGAGGATTGCTTCGGTTCATACGTGAGAATAAAGGGAGAAAGACCCGTTTCCTCCATTATGGTTGTTCGATATGAACATAGGACATTGTGTAGTTCTTCACACCACTGGCCATATTCTCCGTCCAACTTCTTTTTCAAATTGTCCGCTATCGTCTTGTTGGTGATCTCTACTTTCCCATTACTCTGGGGATATATGGGTGTATCTTTACTCTTCCTAATTTGGTAGGTATTGAACAACATATCAATATTTTTTCTTGTAGTTGTTTCCCATTGTCTGACACGATAGCTGCGGGAATTCCAAAACGACAAATAATATGTTCGAAGATGAACCGAAACACCTCCTTATCCCGAATATGCCTCAATGTTATAGCTTCGACCCATTTGGTGATGTAATCCATTTCCACTATCAAATAAAATATTTTCTTTATCCCGACCCGACATGTAGTGGTCCCACGATATCGATGCCCCATTTAGCGAAGGGTCAGGGACTTACTACCGAGTTCAAGGGTACTGATGGAGCATGTATTTTCTTCTCGAACTTTTGACATTCATCGCATATCTTAGCCATGTGTTTCGCATTTCATTCTTATAAGGCCAAAAATACCCCATTGCTTTTGCCCTCTCCGATAGACTTTGTCCTGAGCTATGATTACCCGCGCCACCATAATGTAACTCGTTCAAGATCGAATGTCCTTCCTCTTTGCTCAAACACCTTAACAGTGGACCCAAATATGATATTTTGTACAATATGCCTTCCCGAAGCTCATAGTATGCTGCTTTAATTTTAATTTTGTTAGCTTGGGGTCGCCCTTTCGGTAATGCTCCCGACTCTAGATATTGGTGAATTGGATTTCTCCAATCTCTCGCCTCATACCCATTGGTTGTAGCAGTAACCGTTTGTACCTCCATATCCCCTTCTTCGGGTATTGATGGAGTTAATACTCACGATTCATATAGCTTCTATGGTCGCGTCTGTTAACATATATGCGATATATGCCAAGGCGTCCGCGTGACGATTGTCTCTTCTACAAATGTGTCGGAACTTGATGTTGGGAATTTGGTCGATGTAGAATTTCGCCAATTTCAATATTTCTAAAGTATCGGGTCATGAGCAATGTATTCTCCGCTAATTTTCCGAACTACATGCTGTGAGTCACTAGTAAGTCTTACTTCTTCAAGCCCCAATTCTATAATTAGTCACAGAGTATGTATCACCGCTACGTATTCGGTGACATTGTTAGTTGCTTCGAACTCGAGTCTAAAAGAATGGACTATCTTTTTCCCTTTCGGCGTTGTGACGAACCCCAATCCTGAGCCATCCTTGTTTGATGATCCATCTGTAAACACCTCTTATTGTGTTGGGATGCATGTCTCGAGAAGGTCGGAGGGGTCGTCCATATCTTCTTCCATACCGGGGATATCTTTTACTTCTTCCTCCTCACCTAGGGGAAAATCAGCAAGGAAAACCGCTACCGCATGTGCTTTGATCGTTGTTCTCATTTCATAAAAGACGTCAAACTGTTTGATTTGAGCACCCCACTTGGATATCCGAACCGATCTAGCGGAGCTGTCTAGTACCGATTTGATATAGGACTTTGTTAGCACCCTAATTTTGTGAGTCTGAAAGTATGTCCGCGGTTTTTATGTTGCAAATAGTAACGCGAGTATCAATTATTCGATTTTAGTATAACTCTTCTCTACCGGACTCATGGTCTTACTAATGAAGTATACCGGTTTTTCTTCCATTCCCACATTCTTGACCAATATCGTACTGATAGCACATGTTGTAGCCCTGAGATAGAGTGTGAGTACTTCCTCGGGTTTGGTTCTTTGCAGCACGGGTAGACTCGCGAGATGATGTTTAATTTTATGAAATGCTTTCTCACACTCCTCGCTTCATTTGAACTTCTCTCCTTTTCTCAAGGTTCCAAAGAAGTCTTTACATTTATCTGATGATCGTGATATAAAATGCCCTAGGGCTTCCAAGCATCTGTTTAATTTTTGTACATCTTTGACTGTCACTGGTGATGGCATTTCCAATATAGATCTAACCTTATCGGGAGTGCCTCAATTCCTCGGTCCCGTGACGATGTATCCCCGAGAAACTTACCCGAGGTCACCCAGAAAGTGCAGTTAGCTGGGTTCACTCTCATTTTGTATTTTCTCATTGTTTGAAAGATTTTTCGAAGGTCTTCGACATGATCGGTTGCAACTTTGCTTTTGACTAGCATGTCATCTACATACACCTCAATTCGTGGATCTTATCTCGAACATATCTTCTACTAATATCTGGTACGTGGCACCAGCATTCTTTAATCTGAATGGCATCTTAGTATAACAATATATTCCTCTTGGTGTAAAGAAAGACGTGTTTTCTTGATCCTTGGGAGCCAAAGGGATTTGGTCATATCCCGAGTACCCATCCATTAACGATATCGCTTTGTGTCCGACGATTGACTCTACAAGTTGGTCGATGTTCGAGAGCGGGAAGTTATCCTTCGGGCAAGCTTTGTTCAAATTGCTGAAGTCGATGCAGATTCAGACTCCTCTTGTTTTCTCAGGTATTATTACCATGCTCGAGATCCATAACGGATATTGTACCTTGCGTATGATCCTCGATGATTGTAACTTCTTCAACTCTACTTCAACTGCCACCTGCAGCTCGCGTGCAATCCTACGCATTTTCTGTTGGACTAGTTTACACTTCGGATCGATTCTTAGGTAGTGACAACATACATCCAGATCGATACCTTCCATACTATGCATTTTCCAGGCAAACGCATCCATGTGCTCATGTAATAGAGTTATCAATCGGCTCTATTTTTCCTCTGATAACAACGACCGATCTTTAACAATTTCGGCTCATCCTCCTTTCCCAAGTTGATCCCCGAGTAGGTTCTAGAGTTGTGAAGTTCGATTTTGGATCTCCGACAGGTGTTGCTACCTTTAATTGCTATGCGATCTTGTCCTCTCCCACTTCATATGACATAAATGCTTGTGAGATTATCTTCTCTAACTCTTGGACGAGTTTGATTTCCTTAGATTTGTTCTTGTTTCGATGTAATCTTGGTCGCCTATCTTCGTTTTACTGAATGTCCACTTGAACACAATGTCTAGCGGATTGCGAGTCTCCTATGACCTCAACCGCACCCTTGTAAGTCGAGAACCTTAACCTTTGGTGATATGCAGAAGCAACTCCTTTGATGCCAGCGATCCAGTATCTCCTAATGATCGCTTCATATGGTGACACGACATCTACCACGTAGAAGGTGGTAAGGGTGTCCAAGTAATCGTCTCCATCTGAAACTCTCTGTGTGACTTTTCCTTTTGGTATAGTAATTGTCCCATTAAATCCATAAATGTTATAGGTCGACGGGATAAATGTCATATCCCAGACTAAGGGCTAACCCTGATAAGGGCTATCCAGTGCTGGGTGCCTTAGTAATTAGTCTAGTTTTTATTGTTTCTACCGTTGGTAATTATTAGTAGCCTTGTGTGTGACTGGCGCGTGTGCCAATCACACCCTTCTCACCACCTTATCTCCTGAAATCTGTGGTGGATTATTATTATTGAATTTTGAGGAAAATCTAGTTACTTCTTCTTTCTTAACTTTGAGTTGTTCTTAAGACCGATTGGTAGTGTAGATCACTACAATTGGCATCAGAGCACTCGATCTGAGGACCTGATACAATGGTGAATCAAAAATACTTTGAGGATCTTAACATAAAGGTTACTACACTCACTAAAAGCCAGGAAGAATCACAAGAACGAACAGAGGCGGCTGTCAAAAGATTGGAAGATGCTCAAGTGAAGAACTCAGCTGATATAGCTCAAATGATTAAGACAATGAGTGGTATGGGAGCTATTATAGCACAGGAGGTAGAAAAAGCTGTAAAGAAGATTGGACCAGAAACAGATTCGGGATCGCACTCTAACAACAACTTTAATATAGGAGGTAATAATAATCAATCTCTTTTCTCGAATCAGTTTTCACATCATCATAAACCTAATGTTGATTTTCCTAGATTTGGAGGGGTTAACCCTAGATCGTGGATTAGAAAATGTAAAAAATATTTCCAGCTCCACTCTATGGATGAAGAACAAAAAGTACATTTGGCTTCCTTGTACTTAGAAGATAAGGTGATGTGTGGTTCTAAGATTATTAGGAGGAAAGGAAGAAATAGTATGGGAAGAATTTATCCTAGACATCACCTCCAGATTTCGGGAGTTGGGTCATGATGACATTGTGGGTGAGTTCAATAAACCGAGCCAAAGCCTGTACAGTGTTGGAGTATCAAGAGATATTTGAAGAATTGAAGGCTTTAATGATCGCCAAGAACAAATACCTCGAGAGGCTTATTTTACTTCAGTTGGATCAGTGGGTTGAAGGAAGAGCTTAGAATAGGCTGTCAGATGTTTACCCTACTTGGTTTGAGGCAAGCCATTCATTTAGCCAGAATGCAAGAGGCTCTATTAGAAACCACAACAAGGAGAAGCAAAGCAAACCTCAAATTACCTCCTCTACACATTCCCAGCACCAATAGAGCAATTGTAACTTCTCCTAGGTCAAGTACACCCTCACCCAGGACAAGGGAGCACACCCACCTCTAAATTACCCCCATTAGAAAGCCGACTTATCTTTGAAATGAGGTCAAGAAGGGAAAAGGGATTATGTTATAAGCGTGATGAGGTCTTTAGCAAGGGGCATAAGTGTGTGAAGCAACAACTGTTTATGTTAGCGGTGATGATAAAGACTTAGCTCAATCGAAGAAGAATCCCTGGGAGCTCACCACTAATTCGGGAGCTAGGCGAAGAAGAGGTAGAGATATCACTACATGCTCTCTCGGGTAATATCTCTACTAATACCATCAAGATTAAAGGTAAGTCTAAAAACAGAAATCACTCACTATACTCATAGATAGTGGGAGTACCCATAGCTTTCTAGACCTTTGAAATAGCTAGAGTTAGTGGCCCTTTGTATTGAATCAACTAATGCATTTCAAGTGGTCAGAACGGATGGGAATAAATTATTGAGTACAACTAAGTGCTCTGGTTTTCCTTGGAATATGCAAGGCTATGAATTTGAGTTTGATTTGAGGTCTGTTGCCCTTGGTGGTTGTGATATGGTCTTAGGAGTTGATTGGATGAAGACTATTAGCCCTGTGCAATTTGATTTTTCAAGTTAACCATTACTTTTAAAATGAAGGGTGAATATATTGAGTTAAGCTGGAATGACGGATATTACTCAAGTATTTCCATAATAACAGGTGAGGAATGTGACAAGCTCTTAAAGAGTGAGAAGAAGAAGCAAGTATTTATGGCACATTTATACTCACTCGAGCCATTGAGTCGACACCACCATTCTGAACCCCTCAAGCCCATCCCAATTCACATGAGACAGTGTTTAAGGAACCCAATACCTACCTCCACACAGAAATCATGATCACTACATTCCTCTTAAACCACTTTCAACTCCTCCCAATCAAAGACCCTATAGAATTCCCTACATACAAAAGGAGGTAGTGGAAAATTAGTACAAGAAATGCTAACAGTAGGAATCATTAAAGGTCGGTCATAGCCCTTTTTCTTCACGATTTTACTAGTGAAAAAGAAGGATGGAACTTGGAGGTTTTGTGTAGACTACGAAGGTGAATGAGATAACTATCAAAGACAAGTACCCCATTCCAGTTATTGAAGAATTACTAGATGAGCTCAAAGGCTCAAGGTGTTTTCTAAGATTGATCTAAGAGCAGGATATCATCAAATAAGAGTGGCAGTATCTGATACACACAAGACTGCTTTTAAAACTCACCAAGGGCATTACGAGTTTCTAGTCATGCCATTTGGATTAACTAATGCTCCTGCCAGTTTTCAGGCTTTGATGAATGATGTGTTCAAACCCTTCTTGAGGAAGTTCATACTGGTATTCTTTGATGACATCTTGATATACAGCCCTGATTTGGAAACTCACCAGCAACATCTCAGCACCACACTATCTCTTCTCAAGAAACATTCCCTCTATGCTAAGTTAAGCAAATGTTACTTTGGGCAGACACAGATTGAGTACTTGGGTCACATAATTAATGGTGAAGGAGTAGTGCTTGACCACGAGAAGATCTCTTGTATGAAGAATTGGCCAACCCCAAAGACTATAAAAGAGTTGAGAGGGTTCTTAGGTCTTCTGAGGTACTACGGGAAGTTTGTAAAGGGGTATGGGATCATCTGCAAACCTCTCACTGAGTTACTTAAGAAGAATAACTTCAATTGGAATGAGGCATCCCAACTATCATTTGAACATCTAAAGGAGGCCATGATAACCACTCTTGTGCTTATACTCCCAGATTTTTCAAAACCATTTGAGTTATACACTGATGCTTGTGACACAAGGGTAGGAGCTGTCTTGATGCAGAACCAGAGACCAATTGCATTTTTTATCAAGGGAATGGGAACCAAGTTTCTATCTCTGTCTACATATGAAAAAGAGATGATGGCAGTTGTCATGGCAGTGACCAAATGGAGGACTTACTTGATGGGAAATAAATTTATCATATATGCGACCATTAGAGTATTAAGTATCTGCTAGAGCAAAGAATTCACACCTCTCTACAGCAGAAATGGCTTTCAAAACTCTTGGGGTACACTTATGAGTTAAGGTATAAGAAGGGTATTGAGAATAAGGTAGCAGATGCCCTATCCAGGGTTGTAATAACTGAAGATTCTAGTTAAAATTCCATATCCCAAAGTCAACCTTCTTGGGTAGAAGAAGTGCAACACGGCTACACAAAAGATCGGATGGCAAGTGACATTATTTATAAACTACTCATTCAAGCTGATGCAGTAGAAGAGTATAGCTTCCAACAAGGAGTGTTGAGATTCAAAAACAGAATCTATGTGGGGGTAAATGGAGAGCTTAGACAGAGGATTATGGAAGCCATTCATACTTCTGCCATTGGAGGACATTCAGGGTCTCAAGCCGGCTATCAAAGGGCCAAATTATATTTTAATGGAAGGGTATGAAGCAACAAATACTAGTATGTCAAGGAATGTGACATTTGCCAACAACATAAGAACTTCAACACCCTACCTGCAGGACTCTTACAACCACCCTTTGCCAATACCGGACTCGGCATGATGGGGAGCATATTAGCATGGACTTCATCACGGGGCTACCCAAATCAAGGGGAACAAGTGATCTTAGTAGTGGTGGACAGATTATACAACCACTTCTTGGCCCTCGATCATCCCTACATCGCCTCATCACAGTAGCCAAGGTATTCATTGACTCAATCTTTTGTTTGCATGGATTACCCAAAACAATAGTCTCGACAGAGATAGTGTGTTTATGAGCAACTTTTGGCAAGCCTTATTTGCTAAATTAGGAACCACCTTACACATGAGCACCGCCTACCATCCTCGGACGGATGGTCGAGACAGAGAGAGTAAATGCATATCTAGAGACCTACCTAAGATGTATGACAAGTTTTAGGCCATCAAAATGGGTTACATGGCTCTCACTCTCGAGTGGTGGTACAACACTTCATATCACACAAGTCTAAAGCTAACTCCCTTTCAAGCATTGTATGGGTTTGCACCTCCTCAGTTTGGTATTCTATCATCTCAAGATGGAGTCCATGCTGCAGTAGAAGACTATTTACAACAGAGACAAGTAATGAGTCAAATGTTGAAGGAAACTCTAGAAATGGCACAACACGGGGTGAAACAACGGTGACAAGAAAAGGTCTGAGAGGTCCTTTGAAATAGGGGACTGGGTGTATCTGAGACTACAACCATATCGCCAGACTTCAGTTCAATTGAGGAAGAATTTAAAGCTACCAGCCAGTTCAAGGATACACTCTACCTTCCATGTCTCTCAGCTTAAACCTAAGGTGGGAAGAAGAGTGGTAATCCAGACCAAATTGCCAACCACTGACACAGCAGGCAACATCAAGGTAGAACCATTGAAGATTTTGGCAACCAGGGAGATCAAAAAGAACTAACAAGTAATAACACAGATCTTGATACAATGGAAGGATATGACTGAAGGCGAAGCTACTTGGGAGGACAAGCAGTTTATAGCTGAATAATTTGAAAACTTCATCCTTGAGGACAAGGATAGTTAGAAGGGAATGGCATTTGTCATATCCCAGACTAAGGGCTAACCCTGATAAGGGCTATCCAGTGCCGGGTGCCTTAGTAATTTGTCTAGTTTTTATTGTTTCTACCGTTGGTAATTATTAGTAGCCTTGTGTGTGACTGGCGCGTGTGCCAATCACACCCTTCTCACCACCTTATCTCCTGAAATCTGTGGTGGATTATTATTATTGAATTTTGAGGAAAATCTAGTTACTTCTTCTTTCTTAACTTTGAGTTGTTCTTGAGACCGATTGGTAGTGTAGATCACTATAATAAATATATCATCGGATAGTTGCATTCTCTTGAAAGTGTCGTAAAAAAGAACTTCTACAAAGCTCCCGCTGTCGACCAGGATACTCTTCATTCCCCTTTAATCTATCATTAAAGTGATGACTCGTGGGTCTACGTGTGCTTGGATATTCATCGGGACATCTTTAACTAAGAATGTGATCGGCTGCATCATCCACTCCTTCATGGACAAAGTCTTTTCATACTAAAGATTTCATTTCCTGATCGGTCCCTTTTGTGGATCCTTGTCATAATCCCTGAGCCGAGGTCTAGAAAGTGAGTACCTCGATCAATCCTGACTTGATGTACTGGAGCATCGGGTAGTGGCACTACTTGTTTGACAAACTTCCTCAAATAACCGTCCCAAATCAGGTGTTGAACTATATCTTTCACTTCTCGGCAGTCATTGGTTGAATGCCCCCTAAACTGATGATAATGGTAGAACTCGGGATGGTTCTTCATCTCGTCAAATTGTATCCCTCGGGTCTTCGGGTATCGGATATCGTTTCTCTTCTCCACCTCCTTGAAAATTTCTTCTAGGGGTGGGTTCAATGTCGTGTACACTTTTGGTTCTATTTGTAGGTGAAAATGGTTTCTGCTGATTTCGGTAATTTTGGGTGTACGGGTGAGAAACAATTTAAACCCTAAACAATGTACTGCAAAGGAGTACTTTAGATTCGAGAGATCAATCTGTACAAGTCCGGCCTAAACCAAGAAATGGTCGTTCCAGACTTGCTTCGGTCACAAAGTGAAGGAGAATGGGTTGGTTTTGGGGAGGGAAGCAAGGAAAGTGATGAGACCAGAATAGTTGATTCCGGAAGAGTAGTTGTGTTACTACGACTTGTATCAGAAAAGTGGGAAGGCTAACAAATGGTAAGCTAGCAAATATTTTCTGAGTGTTGTGTATTCCCGAATGAACTTGTTGTTCTGTGGAAATAGGTAAGACCTATTTATACAAGTCGAAGTGAAACGTACCCTGGTCTCATTAAGGAATGGAAAAATGGGTAAGTAAATGGGAGGAGGTGGTAACCGCATGCATGGAATTTGATGTTCCATAAAATCGTTAACGCATGGAATTGATGTTCCATAAAAACATTAAAGTATGTAATTGATGCCCATGAAGGTTTCACTTTTAACTCCCTGTATTTACTAACCGCCTCACCCTTATGACACTTCCTTATGACGGGCGTAGTGTACGCCGCACGCTGTAAACCTCCAAACCAATACCAAAAGAGGATCCCCTAGTTTGTGATATGCGTTGATATCTCGAATGTTTTTGCGTAAAACATGTAGCATAGGGTTGTTTCCTGGAAAGTTGAGCTCGGGAGACTTGGTAGCTTGGTGACCTTCGACGGTCGAGATTTTGTATCTTAAGAGGAAAGGTAGCCGTTGATCTTTGCACGCTTTCGTTCGTTGGTGGCCGCATAGGGAAGGCCAGCATGGTGGCGTGTCTAGGTTAGCATGCCATTGGCATGGCATGGTGGCGCGGCTAGGTTGGCATGTCATTGGCGTGGCATGGAGGCGCGGCTAGGTTGGCATGCCGTTGTCATGGCGTGGTTTGGCGTGACCAAACTTAGGTTTTTTGAGCTAAAGGTTACCATGCGTCGTTTGGTAACCTTGGAGGGCTAGGATTTGCTCCTGGGATTGAAGGGGGACCGTCGATTGTCGCACGCCTTCGTTTTGGTAGCCGTGTAGGGAAGGCCAGCATGGTAGCGCGGCTAGGTGCGTTTGGCATGTGGGGCCAAGGGTTTGGCAAGCCGTTGGCACATGGTGCAGCTAGCATGGCTAGGGCCAAGGCAAGGTGTGGCTTGGCTTGGCATGTGGGGACAAGGGTTTGGCACGCCGTTGGCACATGGTGCGGCTAGCATGGCTAGGTGCGGTTTGACTTGGCATGTGGGGCCAAGGGTTTGGAAAGCCGTTGGCACATGGTGCGGCTAGCATGGATAGGGTGCGGTTTGCCTTGGCATGTGGGGCAAAGGGTTTGGCAAGCCGTTGGCACATGGTGCGGCTAGCATGGCTAGGTGCGTTTTGGCTTGGCATGTGGGGCCAAGGGTTTGGCAAGCCATTGGAACATGGTGCGGCTAGCTTGGCTATGTGCGGTTTGGCTTGGCATGTGGGGCCAAGGGTTTGGCAATCCGTTGGCACATGGTGCGGCTAGCATGGCTAGGTGAGGTTTGCCTTGGCATGTGGGGCCAAGGGTTTGCCATGGGCGCATGGCGTGGCTAGCTTGGCTAGGTGTGGTTTGGCTTGGCATGTGGGGCCAAGGGTTTTCCATGGGCGCATGGCGTGGCAAGCTTGGCTAGGTGCGGTTTGGCTTGGCATGTGGGGCCAAGGGTTTTCCATGGGCGCATGGCGTGGCTAGCTTGGCTAGGTGCGGTTTGGCTTGGCATGTGGGGCCAAGGTTTGGCGTGATCAAGCTAGGTTCGTTTGGTAACCTCGTGGCTAGGATTTGCTCCTCGGGATTGAAGGGCGACCGTTGATTGTCGCACGCCATCGTTTTGGTAGCCGCGTAGGGAAGGCCGGTAAGGTGGCGCGGCTAGGTTAGCATGGGGCCATGGCAAGGTGCATTTGGCATGGTGCGGTAGGTGTGGCTGGCATGATTTGCCATTGACACAGGGGAGCGGCTAGCATGGTTGGCATGCCTTGGCGCGGTAGGCGTGGTTGGCATGGTTTTCCATTGGCACAGGGGTGCAGCTAGCATGGTTGGCATGCCTGGGCGCGGTAGGTGTGGCTGGCATGGTTTTCCATTGGCACAGGGGTGCGGCTAGCATGGTTGGCATGCCTTGGCGCGGTAGGTGTGGCTCGCATGGTTTGCCATTGGCACAGGGGTGCGGCTAGCATGGTTGGCATGCCTTGGCACGGTAGGTGTGGCTGGCAAGGTTTTCCATTGGCACATGCGGTGTGAGAATTAGGGTTTTGGCCCGTCGAAACCCTAATTAGCATTAAAAAAAGGTACCCTGGTAATTTTCTTGCAGACAAATTAAAGGGTTCAATAAATGTGCTTGGTTTGGACATTATTACTCAAGTTTTGTGACGTCACTGTCTGACTAGGGTTTTACGATTTTACCCCTAAGCTAAAAACCACCATCAACAGGTTCATAACGAGGTTTTTTTCCCTTCTTGACCCACTCCTTCTATCCTGGACCTTTATTTTGTGGCCCCGAGCTCTACTCGGATCGCTTCGTAACTTCTTTCAGAACCGTTTTTGTCGCTTTGGTTGCCTCCTAGACGCTCTTATCTTGTGCTCCCTCTTGAATTTCTTCTAGGGCAATGTAGTGTTCTTGCATCTTCCACATATCCTTTAGGGTTTGTGGCTTTTCAGTGTACATTGCCACCCATATAAGGTCCGTTTTCCCAAGTGAATTTTAGAACCCAAATATTTGCTGGTCCACAGGTACCTTCCGATCTCGGTACATAACTTCCTCCATCTATCGGTTAAAGACCTAAATGGTTCTCTGAATCTTCGTGCTAATGTGAATAGCTTGTTAACCCTTAGCCTGGCGATGTTGTTATGCATGTAGGTCTCGAGAAAAGTCTCCACTAACGCACCACTGTTCGGGTAGGGTGTAGAACCAATTATTAGCTTCTCCTTCCAAACTTGCCGGAAAAAATTTGCACATGACTATGTCATTGCTCTTCCATTGTAGAAGCGACATCATGTACATCTTGATGTGTTCCACAGCATCCCCGGTGCCATCGAACCTTGACGGTAATATTGGAAGAGTACACTTTGGGGGAAATGGTGCTTGCTCCAACTCTCGAGTAAAGGGTGTATTCTCCGCTTCATTGATTACTTCTGCCAATTTGTCATCTTCGCAATCTCCAGCCGGTTTCTTAACCATTTCCTCAAGTTGTCCGAGTTTATCTTCGATCGCGGTATCAGGTCTCTCATTTGTCGGGGTATTTCCTCCTTGGACGTTGAATCTTCGGGAGGTACGTATCCCATTGCTCGGTTTAGTGAGCTCGAGCACATGCCCTCGGTGCCGAGGTGGTTAGTGGACGATACCTTGATCGGGTCGGGTTTGATCGCTTAATGCTCCTCGGATAGATGACTCTCGTGACCTCGATCCTTGGTTTCTAAGTCGATGGTTCTCTTGCTCAAGTGTTATATTTCTCCTTTGTAACGCCATCATGAATTCTTCTTGCCTCCTTTGGTTTGCCAATATTGCCAGTAAGGTCGGGTCTGTGCTCTCATGACTAGACGGATCATGATGGTGATTTCACGGTGTGATTGGTGGTACCACTGGTTGTATTACTGGTGGTGCTCAAGTCTCATTCCTTTTTACCAGCTGAATCTGTCGTAGTCGATCCTCTTCCCGATCTAATAGTTGTCGGTGTTCGGTGTGCATCCTGGACCGTCGTCGTTCTTCCTGAGTTAGTAGTAGTTCCTCATCGTCTTCAGTGTTAGATGCGGTCAGTCCATATATCATGTTTTCAGGCCTTCTCTGAATCGCCTCGATGCATCTTAGGAGAGTGTTGTCATCATCATGTCCTAAGTTAACTTCCTCGTTGTTTGTTGTCATTTCTTGGCTCGTGCTAAGATCGCCTTGGGTCATGGACGATGGCTGCTCTCTTGTCGTGAGTCAAGTAACCCTTTCTTGCATTTTGATCCCCGCGATTGTTCGGTTCCTCATAATCCTGACAGTTCCCGAAGCACTGGCCATCAGGTCGTGTCTATTTTTTCCTCCGAGAATTATACCTACGTCCACGGGGGCGAAGAGATGATATTATTACTTCTTTCAAGTTACAATGGTGATAGATCTCAACACTACTTAGTGTCTCTCTTCACTCACTTACCAATCACTTGCCTTTCTCTCAACACAAGGGTCTATATTTATAGGCTAAGATGCTCATACAACGAGACTATAGTGTTGGTCACATTCTATCTATCTTAATGGTCATGTCGGGTGATTACTAATATCTCCTTCCGATACTCCATTCCCGACTCTGTGCTCCTATGTAGAATAGGTCTCCCGATTCATCTCTTCTCGGCTCAAGTTTGCTTTCGCCTAATGGTAATAGTCCCGATATCCATTAATCTGATATTGATACTTTGCCCGACCCGAGTCCGCTATCCTCTGCATCCGGGCCTGTCATGACGTGACTCTTCTGCTCCTACGAGTGCTCTGTCAGTACATTTATTGCATTGTCCCTCGATTTAAACCTGGTCGTTGAATATGGCATTCACTTTACACGTGTTTACTTCTACTCCACATGTAGTAGATATTCTCTTTTATTGTACCGGATCCGATAGAGTGATCCATGCTTCGCCTTGCCCTCTTCTTTGGCGTATCACAGCTCTGGATTGTGCCACCTTTACTTGCCAACTAATTGCTATACAGCGATTATGAACATTTTCCAAGATGATGCCGTCATTTTCTATAATATTTACTGGTGGCATGTCAATTCTGGGTTTCTGAAGTGTCACCTGCCTCATGATCTGTTTACTTTACTGCCTTGATGTTATGACTTCCTCCTGCATACTCGTGCCAGATACCGCCCGACCGCAGGTTTCAGGTCGTAGCTGAAGTGCTTGCCATCGAGTCATTTATGTGTATTTTTCGCGAGTATAACCTACATCCAAAAACAGAAGCAACACGTCACTTCGATCTATGTTTGGAAAGTAAAGTAAAGAAAATAAAAGTTTTTTTTGTCTTATGCTAATCCCTAAGTAGGACGATCTCCAACCAACTATGTTTTTGACAAGTGCGAGGAGTTATAAAGGGTGTCACTATCCATATCAAAAACTCCAACAAAACAAATTGTTCACAAAAACCCCATTTAACATTTTTATTAGCATTTCTAATTTAAATCACCCCAATAAAAAAAAAAAAACCCACCTTTAATTTTAAATCACCCCAACAAAATAAAAAATCAACCCTACCATTAATTTCTATTATATTATCACCACCACAAAATAACACCAGCAGCAGAACCACCACTGTGCGCCACCACTGACCACCGCCAACGCCAACCACCACCGAGCCGCCGCCGCCGCCAACCAATACATCGCCACCACCACCATCCCCGAAAACCACCACCACGACACCGCCGACCACCACCACAAGCCACCACTGTCGCCAACCACCACCAACAGCAACACCATCATTATCGCCGACCACCACCACCGACCAGAAAAAAAAAATGATGAAACCAAACAGAAAAATGATGAAACCAAACGAAAAAAAATGATGAAACCAAAACGAGAAAAATGATGAAACCAAAAAAGAAAAAAATGATGAAACCAAAGAGAAAAATGATGAAACCAAACGGAGAAAAATGATGAAACCAAAAGAAAAAATGATGAAACCAAACAGAAAAATGATCAGAAAAATAATGAAACATACACAACATTGATTTCTTGATGAAGATGTATCATCATTTGTCAACGATGATACATCGAAGGTGGTGTTGTTGGTGGATGTAGAGGATTGAATGAGGGTGGATCTACAAGTATTGTGTTGATTGAAGAGGATAAAAGGAGAAGGAAGAGGTGTTGTTGGTGGCTTAATTTGAAAGGTATTAATGGTTTTAGATGATAGAAGGAGGAGGTCAAGTAGTGATGATGATGTTAATGGAGGAGACGAAAATGTTGGTGGTGGCGGATCTGGACATACTAGGTTCTATGGGTGATAAATATGAACAAAAAAATAGAAGAAAAAGAGAAGGAGGTGTTCGTGGATGAGATAGAGGTGGTGTTGGTAATCTCGGACATCTTTGATTTGGTGGTGGCGGAGCTCTTGTTGGTGATAGATCTCGAACAAAAATAGAAAAAGAGATACGGAGGTGTTCGTGGAGAAGACCGGTGTTCGTGGAGGAGACGTAAGTGTTGTTTCTTTGGTGGTGACGGAGGAGTTGTTTCTGGTGTTCGTGAAATTTTTGCTGTTGGTGGTGATGGTGGTCGGGAGAAGGAGATGGAGATGGAAGAAAGAAGAAAGAAAAATGGAGAAAAGAAGAAGAAGAAGAAAAGCTAAAAAGGGTATGTTTGGGTTTTTTTTAAGTAACAAAAACTAAATTTACTCATTATTATTTGACCAGGGTTTTGACTTTTTAATCAAATGGTTTTTATTTATTAAAAATAATATGGTGGATTTTTTTAAACTAGTTTGGTCACCTTGGTGTTTTGTGACTAGTTTTGGCTGTACAATGCAGCTTTCTGTACTTTGGCACAGTTCTTTCCCTCTGAAAATCTTATAGTGGTCTCACGTTTTTTTTCTTTTTAAAAAAAAAGAGCATCATAGCCAAATACTAGGTCCTGTGCAGTTAACTTCTAGTGAAGTGGTGCTCCTTTCTGACATTCACCGATTCACACATGAGGAAGTTGTCATCACTACATTAGCTCTGATGACCAGAAAAATCAAAAATTAACTACGTAATCACACGTGTGATTTTAACTTTTCCTTTCTTGAGATTATCTTCTCAAGGAGCACGGTGTTTTAGATCTCCGGTGTTTATGATGAAAATGAACATAAATCTCAAAGACAATTTTTTACAGAACTAGGTGGTTTTGCAAGTTCCTTGCTACAATCTCTAAAATCAACAGAAAATGATTGTAGGGGTTCTACCATATTCCTTAAAATGTTAAGACGAGAACAAGATTATTCTTATTATTTGAAAATCCAAACTTAGCAGAATATACAGCTTAAGCTCATTGATCAATGCACGTTAAAGTAAAATCTTAAAACACTTCAATGTTACCAACGTACACAGCCGTTTCCCTTCATCACACTAAGATCTTTTCTTGCTCAAACAAAGTTTAGAGAATCTTTGGAGATGTTAGATCCACAGTGTAACGAGGGGCTGGTTATAAATTTCACCTTAAACCTCAATCTTTTTGTTTATAACTTTATGACCGAAAAACTTCGACTTAACCAACAAAAAGATTTAAATACAAACATAAAATATTTAAATACAAATACTATATTAACATAAATTTAAAAAGTTACATCCCTTCATCACCGTTGAGGCCTTCTTTTTAGCTCAAACAAAGAACATAGATGCTTTGAAGCTTCTAGATCTACCTTTGTAAAGCACAAAGTAACTCAACAAGATGTAAAACCTTCATTTGTAGCGCCATAATGTAGTCGTAGAAAATCTAACATTCTACGCCTAGCATTTAAAGGACGTATCAAAGGACAAAAACAAGTAAAGAGATGCATAATAACAAGACACCGGCATATACTTGGTCCGACATGATTACTTACGTCCACGACGGTGAAAGGTTGTTCTTATTAAGTTTATCAAGATTACAAGTTGCTAGGATAACCTATGATTCTCTCAAGAAAACTTATCAATCTAGTTTTTGCTCTCTCTCTCTCACCTAAAGAATTTGTCCACTCTTCACAACTTATTAGCCTGGTATTCAAATACGAAGTGCTCATACAATAATATTACAGTGTAGAACATGCGTATTTAAGCTGTCGTGTTTATGTCGGGAGGTGTGACCCGAACACTCCACCGTGTCGTTCCCGATATCTTCTCTACTTCTTTCGACGCAGTAGTCGTCTCGACCCGAACTTTGAGTGACTTGCAAATCTTTACCTTTCGAGGCCGATACCATTCTGGTTTTCTAATCACTTTACGTGTGCCTTGTCAGTGACATTTAATGCTTGGTCTCCCATTTCAAACTCAATCGTAAATCTTCTTATCTGCTTTCCACGTGCTGCTCTTCTAGATTGATATGGTAGATATCTTGATTACCGTGTTGGACCTTCATAGAGATCGGGTGCTAAATGGCTTATTTTACCTCGGCGACTCTTCAGATGCTGCCATGTGTTCGGGATAATTTACCACTGCATCAACCAAGGTTTCCGTTGCATCCTGAAATGCCATATCGTTTATTCGGTTTACCACAGTAAAACATTGCGTGTCAAATCTAATTTTGTATACCTATTTTGCCCCCACAAAACATTAAATTTTACAGAAATCCTTACATATTTACATTGCAATAGAAAAACAAGTGGGTCTGGTGCACCCACTTGTCTCTATGTAGCTACGTCACCGGCCATAGGAATTGCCCAATGTTCTGAACTAACCCAAAGTCCGATACTCAAAAAGAGGGTTTAGGGTTTAATTTCCTAATTTGATTGGGGGCCAGACATTTTAATTGGGGGCCAAGCACTAGAGGACAAAAAAGGTCACCCAATCCTAATTTGGGTCACCCCTTATAAAAATATTTTCTAAATGGCTAAAATGCCCCTAAGTGATTAGTATTAAGATTTAATTAAGTTGATTAGTGTGATAATTTTGTTTAGATAAAAATCAGGTTTTGGGATTAAATTTTGGGGAAATTTTAGTTTTGGGTTTTTTTTTTTTTGAGAAGAAGGAGAGGAGTTTTGAGAGGAAAAAACTAGGGTTTTTAGAAATGAGTGATTCAAGTGAAGGGAATGAGGTTGGTGAAGGTTCAAACAATAACCATGATTGTGTTGATGGTGAGATTGTCTCTAATAATCCTATGGATTGGATGTTTGATGAAGAGATGTTAATGGAGGAAGCCATGAATAATGGTGGAAATGAAGATCCTCTTGCTCAAAATGAAGGAACCGATACTCAAATGAAGAACCCGCACCTCAAAACAATCAGGTAAACCTCATATACTCTTGAAATTGTCTGAATGGTGCTCCAAGGGGTCGATTGATGGTCACTATTGAACTAGTCAGTGTGAGAGTCGTTATAGTCGGGGTTTGGATTCAGTAACGACTCTTCAAAGTCGTCAGTGAATTGAAAATACCGATGACGACTCAAACCTGCAACTTTTCCTGGTTATGAAAAATCGTTAGGGGCGTCTGATAAACACTGACGACTTTTTATGCTAGGTCAAAAAGGGTCGTTAATTTTTTTGTTTAGAGACAAACGACTCTAAACCCAGAACTCTCAGTACTTAAAACACTTAGAGTCGTCATATATATATTCGTATGAGATGACGACCCTATCCCGCAATTTCAAATTTTATGTAGAGTCGTTCGGTGTTTTATTTTATTATATTAACGACCCCTTGTTTGGATTATCATAACTTTTGATTTCATAGAATCATTTCATTGAATCGTAAAAGGCATACATCTTTCATAGCGATACATTGAAGGAAATGAAATACAATAGATAATAACGGTGCACTTATACACTTAATCATAAATGGCGTAATTATACATAGTGCCTTCCAAGATAAAGTAGCAATCGTCGAACTCAAACTTTTTCCCACGAAGCTCCTCGTAATAGCCATACGCCTTCCTCAACCGAAAACATAAACATACTCGGTTAGTATTGTTGAAAGCTTTGGATAAGTTTTACCTCTTGTTTAAATACTTACTCTTATAGCACCCAACATATTGGGCATGGCTTCCCTTGCGGCCTTGATTTCTCTTTTGAAAACTTCACACTCGAAGAATATCTCCTCGAACCGTTCCTTGACGAGTTTCAAAGACCTTGACTTGCAATTTCCGTCTAATGCCACAAAAACGATGAATACACGGTTCCACCAAGCATCCGATGTTTGATCAATGTCTTTTCCTATATCTTCAAAGTGGTTTTTCTTTGTTTTCCAAGCTCTCACAATAGCGCAATTCTCTTCCAGAAGTGTAAGTACTAGTCATGGTGTTTCCTCTTCTTTTTCCTCTTGGATAATAAATGAATGAGAATGAATGTGAAGGTTGAGAATTATGGTTTGGGTGAAAAAGGGGTGAGATATGGGTCTCTATTTATAGAGATTAAGGACCCAATGAGTCACTTTTTTGAATTTTTAACCGTTGCCCGACTCAACCACATTTGGTGAATTCAAAATCCACATTAAGCTCGCTTTAAGGATCGTCATTATATATATTAACCAAGTGACGACTCTTGATGATCAAAAGAGTCGTCCATGTGTTTTGTTTCTTGTTGACGACTCTACAGTCAAAGAGTCTCTGTGTTAAGTGACCTTTAGAGTCGTTAATATGTTTTTCTCCAAAAATGACGACTCATGCCAAAAATTTCTAACAATCTTTAGAGTCGTTACTTGTGTTTTTAAAAATCATGACGACCCTTTATGAACTATAGTTATTGAACCAATATTTGAAGTCACTCGAAAAAACATACATGTAGTTGAAATAAAATAGAAGGAAAACACATAAAATTGTTCAATACATTGCGGTAGAAAATCTATACGAGTTTAATTATATTGGGCGAATTGCCATTAACTTCCTCCAAGAGAGTGTAGCAGTCCTCGTGCAGAAACTCATGACCGTACCTTAATTCGTATTGAGTCCGACCCAAAGAACACTGGAAAAACAATTATTTTAATAAGTCAGCGTTGTTGAATAATCATAACCAAATAAATAATTTTTGATGAACGACCTATTGATTCAAAAACTTACTTTACTCATGCGGTCTTCGTTTGGCATAGCGTCCTTACGTGCTTTCAATTCGTTTCTGAGATACGCATTCATTGTATAAATAAGCGTACCTTTCCCTTATCTGCGTGAGTGTCCTCCTTGAACGATTTCCGTTTAGTGCTTTGAAAACCTTAAACACCCTTTTCCACCAAGCATTGGTGTTTTGATCATGCCCAAGGTAAGGCCCTCGGTTGGGTCTTCGTTCGGCCACCCATTGCGCTTCCTCAACGGAGTGCTTTGTGAGAGTGGTGTGTGCTCGACAATAGCAACATCTTCTAGATTATTGAACGGAGTTGGAGCCATTTTTAGTGTTTCAAAGTGATGGGTGACTGATTTAGGAAGATTGAAAGTGATGGGTGAATAAGTTTGGAAGAGATAGGTCTCTATTTATAGCAAAAATGTACCCAACGACTAGTTTTTTTTAATAAAAAACGGTTATTCGCAATAACTTTGCTCCTACTAGTCAAAGTTACCGTTGATTTTCAAAGTCTGCAATAACTTCGTAAAGAGTCGTCAAGCTAGATATATATACAGTAACGACCCAAGGTGAAAACTGGGCAGCATGGTTTACATTTGGGAATGTAGAGTCGTCCTTGTATAAAGAGGGTCGTCATGTATCGAGGAATGGGTCCTTCTTCTGCAAAAATAATGTTGACGACTGTTGGGGTCGTCATTTTAACATCCCAGAAATTGACGACCTTTGAATGAAATTTTTATTTTATTTGTAGTTGGTTGTACGGGCGAGCTCTCAACGACCCCGTCTCCATTATCGGTCAGGATACCTCCCAACACTATATGACCGATTTGGTACGTTTTTAATGTTTGAATCGATGTATATCTTTATGAAAATTGTTTAATTAGTGTTCGATCATGAACGTGTCATTGGTTTTAATGTAGACGTGGAAAACAAAGGTTGAGGTCAAGGAATGGATTATTTCCAAGGAAAAAGAGAAAATGTGCGTAGTTGTTCAAAGCAAACACGTTGATTATAAGCAAATGGAGATGGTATGCGAGAGAGCGGGGGATAAGGAAGAAAGTCACAAAGGGAAGAACTACAAGTATGAGAAGAAGACGACGAGGGTCTACAAAACTTCGTCGAACAAGATACAATGCCCCTTCAGGATTGTTTTCAAAAGGCATCATGAAACTAATCTATGGAGGTTGTATAGTATTGGGATGGTCGTCACAACCATCCTCCACCTAGTACTCTTTTAGGGCACCCAAAGATATGCCAGATTGAAACCACATCAAATGGAAAAGGTCCGAAGCAGATGAAGCGATGTAGGCCCCTTCGGATCCTAAATGCAATAAGGGCGGAATATAAGACAAACTTGTCTATTATTTCCACAATCACGCCAAAGCAACGATCGGGAAATGAATGGGATGGTAGATTAATTATGCAACAATCGAGTGGTTGGCGAGAGAAAAACTTAACTACGCCATGCAAACAAGGGTGGGTCGGGCGACAAAGTGACTCATATTTTTCTTGCCCATCCTAGGATGGTGGATTTGGCTCGGTGTTTTACCGGGTCTTGTTCATAGATTGCACCTATAAGACCAACAAGTATAACATGCCGTTGTTGAATGTGGTTAGTCATACTTCGGATAAGCAATCATTCACCGTTGCATGGTGCTTTATGGAAAAGGAAGAAATAGAGGACTATGTTTGGGCTTTGGAACAAGTTCGATTGATTTACCGAGGCGAAGAGACACCGCGGGTTATATTTACGGATAGGGATTTTGCAGTCATGAGTGTCGTTCGTCAAGTTTTTCAACTTGCTCAACATTTTATTTGTACGTGGCACATCCAAATGAATATTTTTTCTAATTGCAAGAATCATATCCAAAAGATCAAGCCTGCAAAGGGTAATCAACGTTCCAAGGAGGAAGAAGAGCGTCTAAGTAAACTTTCAAAAAAAGAGATAGCCGAAGAGAAAATGAAAGAAAAGGAAAAATATGCTGAAGATGGTGATCTATGGGAGGATTTATGCAAAGATTGGGACCATTTGGCTCATTCGAATATCAAGTAAAGTACTATGCAAATCTTCAAAAGTTTATTGATGATTGGAGTACGGATCATAAGAAGGTTGTCGATTATTGCCTAGATACATGGTTGAATCCTTGGAAGGAAAAGTTTGTTTATGCATGGACCAATAAGTACAAGCACTGCAAAAATGAGTCCACGAGTATTGCAGAGCAGTCCCATGGACGTTTGAAAAAATTCTTCAAGAGAACACTTGGTGGGGTAGTTACGGTGATGGGGAAGCTATTCACGAGCACGCAGAGGATGACCTTAGCAAGATAGTGACTCGGATGGAGTATAGTAAGGACCGTTTTTGAAGCAATACATGGAAGACAAAGAATTGCTACGTGGGGTTTCGCACCAAGTATCATGGTGGGCAATTAAGCATATGATGACCGAACTTAACAAATTTCGAGCGAAAGCTTCCGATGGAAAAGTCATTAAATGTAATTGTACAACCGAGACGTGGCTTGGACTCCGTGTAAACATAAGCTCGGTGGGTACAAGGGGATCATTCCCATTGAAGATATCGATCCTTTTTGGAAGCAACTTGGGTTCATCCCAAATCCCACAGGAGCCGCTGATGAACAATTTGGAGACCTTGAGATTGGCAAGTATTGGTCGGTTGTCAATCCGTCAAATATAATTTCACTTTCTCAATCAACTAGATATAAATATAGTATTCGATAAGAAAGAGTTCGTATCCACAGAGAGGCGTTTGTTGTTATAAAATTTCAGTTTCTAAGTAACCCAAGGTATGTTTGTTGTATTTAAGCAAATAAAAGTAATTAAAAGCAAAATAAGTAATTGGAATTATCAATAAGGAGAGAATATTGGTCACGGGATGGTATCATTCACAAACATGTGTTTTCATCAATGATTAGAATTGGTATTTAATCTCGTATTTATTAAAAGTCCTAGGATATCTTGATCGCAAGTATAACCCGTTAATTCCCTGTTTTCATCACAACCACATTAAAAGATGCATATGTGAATTCTTCGTAGAAAGCAACCTAAAGTGTAAAAGCACAATTAAGTTTAACTCCCTAAAAGCATTAAGTTTTATGGAATAAGACTCATCAATGTAAACGAATGTGTAAAAGCACTAAACGTTTTAACAAAAGTTATGATTCACTTGTGACTAGTAGGATATATCACTACAAGCACTAACCACAATTATGCTACTTAGAATCAGGGATAAACAACGTTTTCGTATTGAAAACCCTAATATAGCTCTAGAGATGAACACAAATCGGATTGATTCCGGACTCGACCTAACAAGTTTTCAAATCTTATAACACTATTAATTGTGAATCACAAACAATAATTGCGAGACAAAACTAATTCATTGAATCAAAAGCATGTTGAGAAATCAACTTTTATCCCATAACCAATAAGATGTTTAGCTACTTCTAGCTATGGAGTTCATCATCATCAATATTCAATAATAAAACAAGGAAGAAGAAGAACAAAACCAAACCCTAGAAGCGTAAACAAAACGGCTCTCCAAAACTCCAAGAATAAGGTCTGATATCCCATAAGTTGTAGAAGACCTTCCCTTTATAGCTTTTCTCCAACTTCTAAAATTAGGTCTAGCCTTCAAAGTCCATTAGATGAGAATCCACCAAGCCCATAAGAAGGAGAAACCCGTGTAGAAAATACGCCCAAAAGTGGTCATAGGAAAGCGGGATTGTGGCGGAACTTGGCGGGAAAATATATCTCGGTGGTGGCAAAGTCCACCGGCCACCGGTCAACGAGTCGGGACCGGCGGGTCGGCTCGGTCCAGATCGGCGGGTTAACTCGGTCAAGTACCGAGTCGGGGAGAGAGTCGAGATCATTGAGTCGGGATGAGTCGGTTGGGTGACAAGGTTGAGTTGGTTTCTTGGCCAAGGCCCTTTTGCGTAAGCCACAATCATTGTGCATCGGCTAATCCATCCGACCATGATGGCTGCTCGGCCTGATCACCAATACCCGGCTCCTTCCCTTGCCATTCAATCTTCAGTTTATGCTCAATCCACCTTTGTCAGTCCATCCTCATAACACCTGCAATTTGCAAACAACCATTCTTGAGCCAAACACACGGCGACATTAACCTCATCATTTGACTCATTCACATTTCCTTGGCTCCAACCAGCCCTCTGCTCGTCTCAACCCATTAAGCTTTGCCTTCGCTCGCAATTGCTAATTTGCAACTCTTAACTCGTTCCTTCGCACACAGACCATACCACCACTGCCATAGCATCACCTCATAATCTCAAACCCACTGTAATGCAGCTCCAATGGCCCTGTGTTATTCTAGCACCAGCAGATTTCTTTCTCTGCAATGCCAACACCAACTGTACAAACATTCACCACTGCACCTCAGTTCCAGCCATTGCATCCCTGATAGTAACTCAGCTGTAGCTATCATTTGTAGTTCCCTGTAACTCTGCATCACCTGCACTTTATCCATCACTGCAATTTCAGTGCACTCGACTAAAGTCCCTGACTTCAAACATATCAACACAACTGCAATTCATACACAAACCCATTGCTGGGTCACCCATTCAGCCAATGCCAAGTTGTCTAGCTGCTTCCATTGCACCTTGCAATTTCATGACCTGAACAGCCCCAACTCTTAGCCATTTCTTCTCAGTACAACTCAACTCAGTACCACAGCTGTATCAGCTCTGCCATCATTGACCCTTGCAGCTTCATGGCCAAACTCAACATCAATTCCCTTGTCACAGCAGCAGCCCTCATTCACAATCCCAAGCCATCAAACAGCTACATTCTCAAGCCATCATTCCTTGCTCTCCAGATACAACCCATGCCTGCAATCTCATCAGCACTAAAATGCAGCTGCAACACAGCACTAGCACCAGAACTGCCATAGCTCATCTAAGTAATAAGCTCAGACCACCACCAGACCATCAGGCCATCTAATTTGCATCTACATTTCACCCAGCACAACTCCATTTGAGTTTCACACAGCAACTGCAGCTCAGCTCCATCTTCCTCAAACCTGAGCACAACAGCACCACACACCCAGACTAACACTAGCCAACCAGCTGCAGCCATCCACTGTGGCTCAAAGTTGCACTCATTGCCACAGGTCAACAAATCCGGCCGAGTTCACGGTGACTTTGGCTTCCATCGTCATATTACGAGGCTCACATATGAACTATCTCCTGCCATTCACAAGACCCACAGCACTAACTCAAACTCCACAGCTCAAGCCATACTGCAGCCTCACAACCCTAGCTCTGCACTTAAGCGCACAAATTCTTCATTGCTTGCTTCCATGACCATTGCTTGAGTCCATTACCACTAACACTTGCATAATTGCACGGGTTCCGAAGCAAAACCTCCCACCTTGTCATGACCAACTCCAACTCCCATTAACATCACAACATCTTCTCAAGCTCTCGATTCAAATCGAGCTCATAATTTCATTCCTTGCTGTGACTTCACTTGATCTAGTGCTTCAAGCTGCCGCCTGTTGTGAGAACCACCGGCTGACCACACATCCTAATTACTCGGTCGAACAACCAACACACATGAACTCAATCGAGTTCAAATCGAATCAATTCCGTTCCTGGCTGCAACTCAACCAGACTTGCAATCACCCGAGACCCATTCTCTAGATTTCAATCAAAACTTGTTTTAGACCCGCATCAAATCCACTGATTCCTTCTTCTCACCATCTCAGTTTCATTCTCGATCTCTGGCTATCAATTATCACTTGAGCTCGACAATAACCTCCCCAGCTCCATCTCTGGGATTCGATCTCCCTGACAAATCTTGCTCTTCCTCCATGGCTGGTTTATTCCCTTGTTAATCTCTCTTACAGCAGCCGTTTTCTCATCTCTCTCAGTAGAAACAACCTTGAACCAAATCTCCCATCTCGCTTTTGATTTCACATGAAACCCACGAGATCCCCTTCATCAATTCTATCTTCAAACAATAACAACAATGAAATCTTCTCAATTCGACGACGAGACTCGTCACTTTCATCGTCTCAATTTAGGATGGAAATCAACTCTGCTGCGCCTCCCTTTCCTCTCTACGAATTCCTCTCGATATCATTTCGAGACAGTGTAAAAACAATGATAGGAGAAAATGATTTGTTTCTCGATTTTTAGGTTTTCGTAGTGCGATCTTGGGTAGTGCCCGTGACATAGGATAAGGGACACTCGGTTTACCACAGGCACCTAAAAATAGATACGAGGCCACCACGGTGAGAGCCCTTTATCCTCCGCTGCACTCCAGATAGTGCTTGCTTACTGTGAATGTGACTCTGTCCTATTTGCTCCATAAGAGTGCTTCCTCAATTCTTTTACTCCAAATGACTCCATTGCACCTATTAGCTCAAAAGTAAACATAAGATACATAATTCACACGAAAATTCGCAAAGAAAGCATAAATACTAGATATTAAATACGATTGTATTCTACACCTATCAGATTCCCCACACTTAGACTTTGCTAGTCCTCGAGCAAATCAAACAAAATAATAAAATACAACAACTCCGTGTCGTCGAGGCTACGGTCACTTTTAACATAAATAACAAGCCTTTAAACCCCTAGGTGTCCCTAGTGGACGAGTTATAGTCTCGTGAGGGTTTACTAGAGATATACCCACAAAACCTATTTTTCCAACTTACTAGTTCTCCGTAATGATAGCATCCAACGCGCTAAGAAGACATAGAGATTCGCACACTAGTCATAAGAAGTTAGACACATAAATGAACACAATCTCATTCTTAAAAGTTGAGAGAGAAATAACCATCCCTTCTCGACTAAAATTCGGGTTCGGAGTGATCAAAAGTCTCGACTCGCCTCACAAGAAAGGGTTTTATGATATTGCTCTCAATAAATGACTCTTTATGGGTCACACATGTGTCCGAGGTTGGAATGAAGAGAATCTGAGACACGTTGAATGGTAGGAAGGCAAAACCCTCGAAATATTTTGAAAACCCACATCTTTTATATATATTTTTGAAAACCCATTTTCTGACGATCTCTTCGAAAGGAAATCAACCATTTAACGAAGGTGGGAATATGCTTACTTACCGTGAATCCGTTCGGCGTGCAGCTAGCACCACTCTCACAGCATCCATAGAAACGTCTTCGTCTTCTATCGGTGTCTTCATCTTCGTCTTCGGTCTTCAACTCTTGATGATAACTCTCGAACTTCGTAGAATCTTGACAATATGATTCTTTCCTCAAATTCCTTGTCGCTTGAAACTTCATTATAGATATTCCTTCTTTCCATAGGCTTTACTAAAAGAATACAAAAATAAAAACAAACTATACAAACCCAAAATTATTTTTTTTTTTTACTTTTATTTTCATTTTTTATTTTTTTTTTTTAAGTAATTTTTTTTTTTTTTTTTTTTCAAGACAAGAGAAAGTAAAATACAAAATAAAATAAAAATGTAAGTACAATGCCATGGTGTAAGTACTTTACCGCTTGAATCTTCACAACTTATATGTCTTGATATCATAAACTTCTCGAACTTTCATCCTTGATAATTTCCGCTCTTGTATTATAGTCTTCAACTTATAAAAATTCTGCCCTTTGTTTTTGTTGCTTTACTCAAATCTGAAATCTGCCCATTTCTGTACCGTTGCTTGTAAACCTCGAATGTATTCAACTTTCCTTCGAATTTGTGATGCTCCTCTTGTTGATGATGATGGTGTTTCTATGGACTGTTGGTGTAGAGAGAGATAAGGTGGATGGTGCTAACTGCGAACAAGATCACAAGTGGTATGTAAGTTAGCAATTCGATGTCACCAACATGGTTGATAAAAATAGCACTCAAGAGATCAAAATAGTGCTTCTATGGTGGGAAATTGGACAGCTCACCATTCTCCCGGAATTTACGTACGGTGACACACACTCTAAAAGCACAATTTAGACGGGTACAAAGAATTGAAGGTTGGTGCCTCACATTATGTAACATGGGTAGTCTCCACTATAGGGGATCACTGTTCTAATACCGAATTCAGCTGCACCTTATTTGCCCTTTGGCATGGTTAAATCCAACTTTAACTCTCATACAATTAAGAAACCCGATCATGTTCTCTGTCATCTCTAAGTTCGGTCACTAGTGTGAGATTCTCGATGTAATCTTAGCGATATGTATACTATGTGACTCTAAATAACTACAAGTTGGAGTTTTCTTATTCACTAGTTCACAAAAAAGTTGAAAAATTGCAAAAATTTACAACATAAACCACTCCCCCACACTTAAACCTTACATTGTCCTCAATGTAAATTGAATCGTCCAAAGTAAGTCAAGGTGGGAAATCCTAATAAGAAATCAGAAAAAATAAAGAAAACAAAACAAGAAAAACTAAAAACAAGAAAAGAAATAAATACAAGACAAGAAATACTCATCCTTTGGGTTGCCTCCCAACTAGCGCTTGGTTTAAAGTCGTCAGCCCGACTATCTCCTTGCTTTCTATGACTCCTCCGGAGGAGTACATCCACAAAGTTAACTCCTTCCACCACTTCGGAAGTGAAATTCTCATAATATGGTTTCAACCGGTGCCCATTAACTTTAAGTTCTTTCCCTGTAGCTATGCTACAATTTCCTTTGCACCATGAGAAAACACATTAGTAACAATAAAAGGTCCGATCCATCGTGACCTTAATTTACCCGGAAATAATTGCAAGCGAGAATTAAACAAAAGCACTTTCTGCCCAATGCAAAATTGTTTTCTAGAAATCATGTTATCATGGAATGCTTTCGTCTTTTCTTTATAAATTCGCGAGCTTTCAAATGCATCATTGCGGAGCTCCTCTAGCTCTTGGAGTTGTAACTTCCTTTGCCTTCCAGCCCCATCCATCTCCATGTTGCATTGTTTAATAGCCCAAAACGCCTTATGCTCAATTTCCACGGGTAAATGACAAGGTTTACCATACACAAGCCTAAAAGGAGACATTCCAATAGGTGTTTTATATGCGGTTCTATACGCCCTCAAAGCATCATTAAGTCGCATGCTCCAATCCTTCCTTGTTGGGTTCACCGTCTTTTCTAGAATGGATTTCACCTCCCGGTTAGACACCTCGGCTTGTCCATTGGTTTGTGGATGATAAGGTGTTGCAATCTTGTGCGACACATTGTACTTCGACAACAAGCTTTGTAAAATCCTGTTTTTGAAGTGAGAACCCCCATCGCTAATTATGGCTCTTGGAATTCCAAACCTTGCAAAAATATTAGCTTGCACAAAATCTGAAACCACTTTAGGATCATTAGTAGGGGTGGCTTTAGCTTCCACCCATTTCGAGACATAATCAACCGCAAGTAAGATATAAAAATTCCCATGGGAGTTGACAAAAGGCCCCATAAAATCAATACCCCATACATCAAAAACTTCAATAAATTGAATATAAGTTTGTGGCATTTGATTTCGGGCACCTAGATTGCCGGTTCTTTGGCACCTATCACAAGTTGTACAAATATATGTGCATCCTTAAACAAAGTTGGCCAATAAAAACCACTTTCAAGTACCTTGTGCGCGGTTCTCTTACTCCCAAAATGTCCTCCGCAAGCATAAGAGTGACAAAAAAGACAAGATAGAGTTAAATTCGGATTCGGGCACGCACCTTCGTATTACTTGGTCACTACCATGTTTCCATAAGTATGGATCATCCCATATGTATTGGTTCCCTAACCTCTTAAGTTTGTCCCTCTCTGCACGAGACAAGTTCTTTGGGATTTGTTTAGAAACTAAGTAATTGACAATATCGGCATACCATGGTTCTCCAAAGGCAATCGAGAATAGTTGCTCATCCGGGAAACTTTCACGCAACGGGATAGTCTCCTTGTCCACAGCAAGTCGGCTCAAGTGATCCGCAACGGTGTTCTCAATTCCTTTCTTGTCTTTGATTTCAATATCAAACTCTTGCAAGAGTAATATCCATCGTATGAGCCTCGGTTTCGCCTCTTTCTTTGTAAGCAAGTATCTAAGTCTTTGCATGATCAGAAAAGACAACAACTTTTGTACCAATTAGATAAGAGCGAAACTTTTCTAAAGCAAAAACAATGGCTAATAACTCCTTTTCAGTGGTTGTGTAGTTTTGTTGAGCCTCATTTAACGTTCTAGAAGCATAATAAATAGCATGATGAAGCTTCCCCACACGTTTCCCAAGCACCGCACCAACCGCATAATCACTAGCATCACACATGAGTTCAAACGGCTTATTCCAATCCGGTGGTTTAATGATAGGGGCTGAAATCAAAAGTTCTTTCAAACGATTGAATGCCGCCATACATTTTTCATCAAAGTTAAAAACCACATCTTTTTGCAATAAGTTACAAAGTGGTGATGCTATCTTGGAAAAGTCCTTGATGAACCTACGATAAAAACCTGCATGACCAAGAAAAGAACGTATCTCCCTCACCGTAGTAGGAGGGGTTAGAGCACGAATAAGGTCTATCTTAGATTTATCGACTTCCAAGCCTTTAGAAGATATTATATGGCCTAAAACTATGCCATGAGTTACCATGAAATGGCACTTCTCCCAATTTAGCACAAGATTTGTTTCAACACATCGTTCAAGGATTAGAGACAAATTGTTCAAGCAAAGGTCAAAAGAATCACCAAAGACACTAAAGTCATCCATGAACACTTCGATTATGTTTTCAACATATTAGAAAAGATACTTACCATACACCTTTGAAAAGTAGCCAGGAGCATTGCATAAGCCAAAGGCATCCTTCTATAAGCAAAAAGTACCGAAAGGACAAGTGAAAGTGCTTTTCTCTTGGTCCTCCTGGGCGCTATCACAATCGATTATAACTTTGAATAGCCATCAAGAAAGCAATAGTAAGAGTGTCCAGCTAAACGTTCAAGCATTTGATCAATAAAAGGTAAAGGAAAGTGATCTTTTCTAGTGGTGGCATTCAATTTTCTATAATCAATATGATGAGTGCTAAATAGTGCATATTTATACACCTTTTTATTGGCATTTTACTCATCTTTTGTGCTCATAAATCAGATATTATCCCAGATTCTGTATTTTCTTTGTTTTCAAGAATAAATATTTGTACTAATTAATTTTGTATTTTTAGGTAGTAAATAAAGCTCGGAGAATCGAGAGCCAAAGGAGCAGATAATTGGAGGCGAGCATCTATGGAGCGAGATAGCCAAAGCCCACGCGCGAATCGGTTGCAACCCAACAAGGAAGACATGGGCTAGAGCTACCCATGACCCGGATCCAAGCCGTATCATCCTCGGTAGTTGAGATTGCTATCACCACATCCAACGCTCGCTGCTCTGTCCTTCCCATCATCGGCCCGATGCTCCGTTTCACACCAGAACCACCTACACCCCGAGCCGTTCGGATCCTCCACTTCCTAAATCCTACGCTCGCTTCAACCTTTACATCAAAAGCCGATGCACCCGCTCAACACCGAAGGCGACCCACACCCTATACCCTAATCGAGCATTCCATTTCATCTTCATCTTCTCTTTCTTCTTCCTCTCTCCGTCTCCATCACGAGAGCGAGCTCTGCTCTTTTCATCCTTCACCCGACCAGCACCTTCCCTCTCCCTGACAAAGCCATCACCACCACCATCTCGTGTCGGCCGAACCACCTCTCCGTCTCCCTCTATTTCTCTCATAGTTTCTGCCCTAGAGACTAAGTGAGAAATAGAAAGAGAAGAGGATTAGGTCTAGGGTTTTCATCAGCTGTAGAAGCAGGGAGCGATTGACAGAAGAGGGAGCAGTTGGAGCGACATGGGTTTGAGTAATTTTCATTTAATTTCTATTTTATAATGAATTAGGGTTTGAAGTTTTGGGGGAACTGCATGTATAAATAGAATGAGGGGTTTGTGTAGAAACCATGCCTGGGTTAGCCAGTGCGTCAATTAGGTTTAGTTGTGTTTTAATTTGTATTTTTGCTACTCTAATCATGTTTTAGTTCAATTTGCTAGGGTTCAGATGAAACCCTAACTTGCTGCTATGTGATTCATGTTACTTATAGTTCTCTTGAATGCTTGAATATTTTCTAGGATAGAATTAATCTTAGTGCTCAATACTTTGCCCTCACAGTGCATGCCAATGCCATGGATGCTTTGTAGTTAGAATATCCCCGTATTGATAGTGCTACAACTCATGCTTTAGAGATTTTTGTTAATTCCTTGACTAGTTTGTGCTTAATTAGACAGTTAGTGCTAGGATTGATTCTTTAGTTGTGATTAAATCATCCATTGGTGAAACACCTTAGGTAAATGGTAGACTTGACACTTCTCCATTAGTTATTTATAAGGGCAAGAGTAAGATAAGTAGCTGAATTTACAAGTGTAGGTTAGTGGTGGATTCAAAGACCCTAGGGCTCTTTAATTTGTATCTTTTACCTTAGTTTAGCGTCACTTGATTCAAACTCAGCCGTTTCGGCACAAAACCCCTATTGTCACTATGTTACTCATTTAGAATTCAGATTGAAGAAGCCTTAGATCATACAAGAAGCACCCCTCGTCTCTGTGGATCGACCCGTACTTGCCGCGTCTCCGATAGACGCCGTGCACTTGCGGTATAACATGTAGGTCATAAATTAAACACACTTAGAGGCCTACCACAATACAAACCCTCCAACCGGTTTGCACACGAGTTGGGACAAGTTCATTCTTATCATTCTCCACCACCGTCACACCCGATTTCTTTGGTACTACTTGTACCGGGCTTACCCACTTGCTATCGGATATGGGGTAGATAACACCCACTTCCAAAAGCTTGAGTATCTCCTTTTCACAACTTCCATCATGGGAGGATTCAAACGACGTTGCGCGTCCCTTTTAGGCTTTGCATCATCCTCCAAACGAATTTTGTGCATACAAACAATAGGGCTAATACCCTTGATATCGGCAATTGTCCATCTTATGGCCGTCTTGTACTTCCTTAGCACCCTTAGAAGTTTTTGCTCTGTAAATCACTAAGCTCGTTAGAAACAATCACCGGTAACTCTTCATTATCACCCAAATACAAGTACTTAAGGTGGTGGGAAGAGGTTTCAATTCTAAAACCGGAGATTTAATAATTGAAGGTACAAGCTTTTCATCACTGCATGGTAAAGAAATAAAAGAGATATTATGAGTTTTCGGGCATTCTTGTAGTGAATTAAGATCACCAAGAGCTTCCTTGACTTCATTACCACACTCTACACCATTATCCATGGATGTAGTTAACACGGTTTCCAAAGCATCATCCGTTTAATTCAAACATTTGTTGTGCCAATGTATCCATAACATCAATGGAGAAACAAGAGTGGACATCGCTAGGATATCTCATCGTCTCGAAAATGTTGAAACGTATTGTTTCTCCATCAAACTCCATGGTTAGCGTTCCCTTATCCACATCAATTATGGTTTTCCGTTTTCATGAAAGGACGCCCAAGAAGCAATGGAAGAGACGAGTCAGGAGAACCTTTATCCATCTCTAACACACAAAAGTCCATTTGGAAATACAAGTTGATTAACACGCACAAGAACATCCTCAACAATACCCATTGGGTAGACATTAGAGCGATCGGCTAATTGCAATACAATTTCAGCCTTTTTAAGAGGACCAAGATCAAGTGAATTATACATTGGTGGGCATAACATTAACGGATGCGCCTAAATCCAACATAGCTTTGTTAAAAGTTGTGTTACCAATTGTGACGGAATGTCAAAACTAGGATCCTTGCACTTAAGTGGGAGTTTGTGTTGTAAGATTGCCGAGGCATTCTCCCCCACACTAAGTAATTCATTACCTTTGAGCCTTTGTTTGTTGGTACACAAGTCCTTCAACACCTTTGCATACTTTGGAACTTGCTTGATAGCATCAATGAGTGGTATGTTCACATGGATCTTTTTAAGAACGTCTAAAATCTCCTTTTCTAATTCCGCCTTCTTAGAACTTGCAAATCTGCGAGGAAAAGGTAGAGGAGGAACATAAGTAGAAACCGGAGTTTTAGAGTTAGAAATAGGTACCTCAGAAGTTTGGGGAGAATCCTCGACTTTATCCTCCAAAACAGGTTCCTTTGGTGTCTCCACCTTGCCCGAATCAGCAACTTCGGGTTGCACAAGTTGTGTACCGCTTCTCAATGTGATAGCATTGACACCCTCTTTTGGGTTAATAGGTTGAGAAGGGAGTTTCCCACTATTTTGCGCCTTCAATTGGTTCAACTCAATAGCCATGGAGCCCATTTGTGTTTGCAACTCCTTGATAGCACTCTTAGTCTCTTGTTGACTCTCTTTAAACATGGTGGAAATACCTTGCATCATTGTTTGAAGCTTTGAATCAATATCCGAACCTTGATTTTGCATTGATTTTTGTGCTTGAGGTTGCTGAAATTGTTGTTGTTGTGGCTGAAATCCACTCGGACGATTAAAAGTAGGTTGTTGAACGGCACCTTGCTTGTTGGCATAACTAAAATTGGGGTGATCTCTCCATCCCGGATTGTAAGTGTTGGAGTAGGGATCATACCGTCTTGGTTGATTTGGAAAGATCGCATTAGCTTGCTCGTCTTCATAAGATTGAGGAGAAGTTGGTATAACAGCGGATGCAACTTGTTGCAACATTGCTGTCATGTTACCCATTTGTTTGAAGTTCCTCCACCTCGCTCACTTCACTCACCCTTCTTAGAATCACATCAGAACCACGATTTAAGAATTGTTGTGAGTTCGCTGCCATGTTTTCAATCAACTCTCTAGCTTGTGCCACCGTCTTGCTAACTAGTGCACCACCACCCGCAGTGTCAATAAGATTCCTATCACTTGATTGGAGTCCTTCATAGAAGTATTGGATTATCATAGCGTCACTAAATTGGTGGTGAGGGCAGCTTGCAACCAATCTCTTGTACTAGTTCCCAATATTCATATAATGATTCTCCCACGTTTTGCTTCATCCCACAAATTTCTTTGCGAATTTGAGTAGCCTTGGATGCGGGGAAAATATCTCTCCAAAAAGAGTTTCTTCAACCCATTCCATGTCGTGACACTTCCGGGAGGTAAATAGTACAACCAATCCTTAGCACTATCCATTAAAGAGAAACGGAAAACTTTCAACATTGCACCATCCGCCTCAACATTATTTGGAAGCATAGCCGTGACAATGGTGTGGAAGTCCAAAAGATGTTTGTTAGGATCTTCATTCACCATGCCATGGAATTTTGGTAATTCTCTAAGCAACCCCGGCTTTATCTCAAAAGTAGAGTTCGTTTGAATACACCTGTTGTGTATCAAGCCTATGAGAAGCCAAGTCCTTGAGTGAACGATTTGCATCACCCATTGCTCCTTCTTCTTCCACGTGTGGTTCGTCTACGAATGGAACCTCTTTTCCTTCTTCTTGTTGTCGGAAAATCTCTTCTCCTACTTCCAACTCGTGCTCGTCCGTTGTGTCTTGACTTGGTTGGAGTATTGTGCCGCGTCGAGTAGCTATCCCGCACCTTGGATAATTCCAATCCTTAGAAGCCGAGATTAGGTACTGCAAACAATTCTCCAAAACAAGTGAGAAACAAGACAAGAACCGAAAAGCAAAGATAAAAGCGAGAAATTGTAAAAAGAAACTAAAAACTTAATAACAAGCCGTATGCCTCCCGGCAACGGCGCCAAAATTTGGTCGGTTGTCAATCGTCAAATATAATTTCACTTTCTCAATCAACTAGATATAAATATAGTATTCGATAAGAAAGAGTTCGTATCCCTGAGAGGCGTTTGTTGTTATAAAATTTGGTTTCTAAGTAACCCAAGGTATGTTTGTTGTATTTAAGCAAATAAAAGTAATTAAAAGCAAAATAAGTAATTGGAATTATCAATAAGGAGAGAATATTGGTCACGGGATGGTATCATTCACAAACATGTGTTTTCATTAATGATTAGAATTGGTATTTAATCTAGTATTTATTAAAAGTCCTAGGATATCTTGATCGCAAGTATAACCCGTTAATTCCACTGTTTTCATCACAACCACATTAAAAGATGCATATGTGAATTCTTCGTAGAAAGCAACCTAAAGTGTAAAAGCACAATTAAGTTTAACTCCCTAAAAGGATTAAGTTTTATGGAATAAGACTCATCAATGTAAACGAATGTGTAAAAGCACTAAACGTTTTAACAAAAGTTATGATTCACTTGTGACTAGTAGGATATATCACTACAAGCACTAACCACAATTATGCTACTTAGAATCAGGGATAAACAACGTTTTCGTATTGAAAACCCTAATATAGCTCTAGAGATGAACACAAATCGGATTGATTCCGGACTCAACCTAACAAGTTTTCAAATCTTATAACACTATTAATTGTGAATCACAAACAATAATTACTGAGACAAAACTAATTCATTTAATCAAAAGCATGTTGAGAAATCAACTTTTATCCCATAACCAATAAGATGTTTAGCTACTTCTAGCTATGGAGTTCATCATCATCAATATTCAATAATAAAACAAGGAAGAAGAAGAACAAAACCAAACCCTAGAAGCGTAAACAAAACGGCTCTCCAAAACTCCAAGAATAAGGTCTGATATCCCATAAGTTGTAGAAGACCTTCCCTTTATAGCTTTTCTCCAACTTCTAAAATTAGGTCTAGCCTTCAAAGTCCATTAGATGAGAATCCACCAAGCCCATAAGAAGGAGAAACCCGTGTAGAAAATACGCCCCAAAAAGTGGTCGCCAGAAAAAGCGGGATTGTGGCCGGAACTTGGACGGAAAATATATCTCGGGTGGCAGCAAAGTCCACCGGCCACCGGTCAACGAGTCAGGACCGGCGGGTCAACTCAGTCCAGATCAGCGGGTTAACTCGGTCAAGTACCGAGTCAGGGAGAGAGTCAGATCATTGAGTCAGGATGAGTCAGCTGGGTGACAAGGTTGAGTTGGGTTCTTGGCCAAGGCCCTTTTGCGTACAGCACAATCATTGTGCATCAGCTAATCCATCCAGCCATGATGGCTGCTCAGCACAGTCACCAATGCCAGCTCCTTCCCTTGCCATTCAATCTTCAGTTTATGCTCAATCCACCTTTGTCAGTCCATCCTCATAACACCTGCAATTTGCAAACAACCATTCTTGAGCCAAACACACGGCGACATTAACCTCATCATTTGACTCAGCTACATTTCCTTGGCTCCAACCGCCCTCTGCTCGTCTCAACCCATTAAGCTTTGCCTTCGCTCGCAACTGCAGCTGCAACTCTTAACTCGTTCCCTTCGGCACAGCCATACCACCACTGCCATAGCATCACCTCATAATCTCAAACCCACTGTAATGCAGCTCCAATGGCCCTGTGTTATTCTAGCACCAGCAGATTTCTTTCTCTGCAATGCCAACACCAACTGTACAAACATTCACCACTGCACCTCAGTTCCAGCCATTGCATCCCTGATAGTAACTCAGCTGTAGCTATCATTTGTAGTTCCCTGTAACTCTGCATCACCTGCACTTCATCCATCACTGCAATTTCAGTGCACTCGACTAAAGTCCCTGACTTCAAACATATCAACACAACTGCAATTCATACACAAACCCATTGCAGTCACCCATTCAGCCAATGCCAAGTTGTCTAGCTGCTTCCATTGCACCTTGCAATTTCATGACCTGAACAGCCCCAACTCTTAGCCATTTCTTCTCAGTACAACTCAACTCAGTACCACAATTTGATCGACTCTCGCCATCATTGACCCTTGCTTTGCTTCATGGCCAAACTCAACATCAATTCCCTTGTCACAGCAGCAGCCCTCATTCACAATCCCAAGCCATCAATCAAACAGCTACATTCTCAAGCCATCATTCCTTGCTCTCCAGATACAACCCATGCCTGCAATCTCATCAGCACTAAAATGCATTGCAACATGAAGACTAGCACTAAGCGCCATAGCTCATCTAAGTAATAAGCTCAGACCACCACCAGACCATCAGGCCATCTAATTTGCATCTACATTTCACCCAGCACAACTCCATTTGAGTTTCACACAGCAACTGCAGCTCAGCTCCATCTTCCTCAAACCTGAGCACAACAGCACCACACACCCAGACTAACACTAGCCAACCAGCTGCAGCCATCCACTGTGGCTCAAAGTTGCACTCATTGCCACAGGTCAACAAATCCAGGCCAGTTCACAGCAGCACCTGGCTTCCATCATCATATTACAAGCTCACATATGAACTATCTCCTGCCATTCACAAGACCCACAAAGACTAACTCAAACTCCACGGCTCAAGCCACTGCACCTCACAACCCTAGCTCGCACCTTAATCCGCACAAATTCTTCATTGCTTGCTTCCCCTGCAACCATTGCCGAGTCCATTACCACTAACACTTGCACAATTGCAGTTCGGGAAGCAAAACCTCCACTTTGTCATGACCAACTCCAACTCCCATTAACATCACAACATCTTCTCAAGCTCTCGATTCAAATACGAGCTCATAATTTCATTCCTTGCTGCAGACTTCACTTGATCTAGTGCTTCATTTTAGCCTCACCGATGCATTGAACCACCGGCCACATATCCTAATTACTCAGTCGAACAACCAACACACATCGAACTCAATCGAGTTCAAATCGAGATCAATTCCGTTCTCGGCTGCAACTCAACCGGACTTGCAATCACCCGAGACCCATTCTCTCGATTTCAATCAAAACTTGTTTCGGACCCGCATCAAATCCACTGATTCCTTCTTCTCACCATCTCCAGTTTCATTCTCGATCTCTCGGATATCAATTATCACTTGAGCTCGACAATAACCTCCCGGCTCCATCTCTCGGGATTCGATCTCCACAAAAATCTGCTCTTCCTCCATGCATTTGGTTTATTCCCTTGTTAATCTCTCTTCTTCAGCCGTTTTCTCATCTCTCTCGGTAGAAACAACCTTGAACCAAATCTCCCATCTGCTTTTGATTTCACATGAAACCCACAGAGATCCCCTTCATCAATTATATCTTCAAACAATAACAACAATGAAATCTTCTCAATTCGACAATGAGACTCGTCACTTTCATCGTCTCAATTTCAGATGGAAATCAACTCAGCCTGCGCCTCCCTTTCCTCTCTCTGAATTCCTCTCGATATCATTTCAGACAGTGTAAAAACAATGATAGGAGAAAATGATTTGTTTCTTCGATTTTTAGGTTTTCGTAGTCCGATCTTTGGGTAGTGCTTGACATAGGATAAGGGACACTCGGTTTACTCAGGCACCTAAAAATAGATACGAGCCACCACGGTGAGAGCCCTTTATCCTCCATTTGCACTCAGATAGTGCTTGCCTGCGCAATGACAGCTCTGTCCTATTTGCTCCATAAGAGTGCTTCCTCAATTCTTTTACTCCAAATGACTCCATTGCACCTATTAGCTCAAAAGTAAACATAAGATACATAATTCACACGAAAATTCGCAAAGAAAGCATAAATACTAGATATTAAATACGGTGTATTCTACACCTATCAAGTATATCAATGAGAAATATCGAAAAACGAATTGTGCAGGAAGACAGATACTGGTTTCTAATTTGTGGCCGACTGCCCGTAAGAGCTTGGGAGTAGAAGAAGAGCCAATCAAACAAAAAACACCGGGTAGACCCACAACTAAAAAGTCTTTTAGAGAAACCGTGAAAGCGGCAAAGAGTTGCAAAAAGTGACTGTCACGTCATCGGTATGTCCGAGGCGGAATATACGGAGTATGAGAACTCTTTCGTACCCAAGGCAAGGGGTCCGCCAAAGGAAGACATGGATGTTGTAGACCATGTGGTCGGTACCCAACAAAGCCAAACGAGCGGAATGGTGACGATAAGAGGAATAAAAGGTAATCCGCGCACCCCTAGAGATTCCCAAGGAAGACCACATCGTGTTGCTTACACTTTGTATAAAGAGTATACCGATCAACTTCCTCACGTCATCTTGGATCACCTTTTATACACCGACGACGTTGACGGCGATGGAAATTGTGGTTACCATGTTGCAACGGAACAATTAGGGCATTTCGACGAGGCCGACGAACTTAAGCTCACCCAAATCGAATATGCAAGAAAAAATGGCGAGAAAAACTAGTTGGGACAAACAACTATATTTGAAAATGCTCATGGAAGGAGATCAAAAAAGAGAGGGAATTGAAGTTTAGGAGTTGGTTTCAAACGTGAAATGGAGGAAGGGGTCGAAGAAGGACGGTTATAAGTTTTGGATGCAAATGCCTTTTGGTGGCCAACTTTTGGCGGACACATTCACTTGTGTTGTAATTGTATTCAGCAAAGGCTTCCCCGGAGCCTCTTGTATGTACGTACCCTCAAAAACTAGGTGCGAGGTGGCGATAAAGAAAATAAGAATTGTAATGGCACATGTCAATGATAACCATTACATAGGCTTGAATATTTCCGAAGAATTTCCTCTACCACGGGTGTATGGTGATTTGGGAGAGAACACCCAGGAGTGGACAAACCAGTATGAGTATGGAATGAACATTTGGAATGCTATGGACCCAACCCCGGTATACTTAGACTTGGGAAATGAATCGTGAGAGAAGATGTTTATTCTCAACTATGCATTGCATTTTGAAGCATACTTTTTGATAATGGTTGTATATCTTGTACCCAGATATTTGTATTTTGAAGAATGCTTAATGAATACAATGCGTTTTATCTTGCGGCATACTCTTGTTTATCTACAGTCGTTACCCTAATTGGATTAAACCACAAACGACCCTCATAGGTAATTTGAATTATGTTACAAAGTCGTCATCCACATATACAAACACCTTAACGACCCTGACTGTAAAAATTTGACAGTCCCCTGGATGTTTATTAAACTAAGAGTCGCCATTCATATTAACATACACCCTAACGACTCTTATGGTCCTAATATTGTTCTTCTCCTGGATGTTTTTCCAACTAAGAGTCGTCATCCATATATACATACACATTAACGACTGTAACTGTAAAAATTTGATCGTCTCCTGGATGTTTATAAACTTAGAGTCGTGATCCCTATATACATATAAAGTAACGACGCTAGTCATATGCCTGAGAGTCGTCATCATTATAGTGTATACATGGACGACTCTCTTAAAAAAAAACCAACGACTCTTTTTGTATACACTTTTTCCCAAAAAAAATAGCCGTTGGTAATTATTCTATATATAGAGGAACACATCCAGGAGCAAATTCAATTGAAAACCACCTCACGAATTTTAGTTTTTAAATGGAAAATCCTCCATCAACTACCAATTCAATTGATAACATACTTAGAAGATGCAAGCGACCAACCAAATCAATATTGGCAATGGAAGAAGAGATACGCAAAAAAAGCACGCGACCTACTAAAAAACCAAACACTTTCACGCCATATCCTACGAAGGAAGTAGAAGAGTTGCGCGAGGACAAAAAACGAGCCGAAGAACAATCCCAACTCTGGGAAAGATTCAAGCAAGTCGAGGAAGAGACCGAATGGGTTAAAAATTATTACATCGTCAGGGATCTCCATGAAGAACATCAACATGATACTAAATTTTGGAGCCAAGTTGGTTCGGGTCCTTTCGTTAATAACAACAAGAAACTACGATATCCTTACTTGTCGTCCCACATTAGTCATAGGACGATTCTTGTTATGAAATGGTGCACCAAGTACAACGAGTTTCTCGCGAGGCACAAAGGGGATAGGCGTGCTTTGCCAGGCCGCATATACCAAATGGAGAGGAGAGCCTTTTTATCACATCGAAGCCGCATGATGCTAGTTGAATCTCGCACCGAAACAGGAATAACATGTAATGTGTTCAAAGGAATTTCCACCTTCTAATTAATATTTAATATGCTACTATTCCAAGTTTCCTTTCAATCGAGATTCAATTTATTTTACTAAACAGTCGTTATAGTCGTTAATCCAGTGACGACTATACCTTAAGTCGTCATATAATTAATTTTACGACAACCTGCTCTTGAGTCGTCAACTTGTTTAATCACATAGATAACGACCCATGTTGTGAATTTCAAAAAACGCCCGTTGGGATTTTCTTCTATATAATACCACCCCATCCTCTTGAGAAAATATCCCAAAACCATTCTATTTTCCACCAAACTACGTAATTTTTCAATTGCAATGGCTGAATGGGAACCGTATGAAGATTTGTGTCTCGTTAAATCGTTTGCTAATACCTTTCGTGAACGTCCAAATGAAATCTATTCAATGTTTTGGAAGAGAGTTAAGGAGTTCTTCTACACAGGCGTCGCGAATCCTAATAACCGCAAATGGAGAGACTTGGCATTTCGATTGAACTACATTAAAAGTGCAATGAGAGAGTATGTAAAAGTTAGAAATATGGTGTACGACCATCATCCACGAGCTCCTCTTAAGGAAAAAAGTGAGTAATTCGTTAATATTTATACTTTTCTCATGCTTCAAAGTTACTAACATATAACATTCCTCGTTTAATTTCAGTTTGGAACGTTTCAATGGGTTATGGACAATACGTAATGGGGATACTAAGTTCATTCACCACAAAGAATATACAACGTCGTATCGTCGAGCGAGAAGGTTCATTGACGAACATTTGATGTGTCAAATTCAAGAATACCCATATTAACTCTTATGTAATTCGAGATTGATGGAATGTTAACTAGAATCAAAGAGTCGTTACTATTTATTGTTATTAACATAACGACTCAATTATAAACCCATGTTGGACTTTCTCCTGGTGGGTATTTTAACTAAGAGTCGTCAGTATATCCCATATAAAAACAACGACTCTATATACCTAAAAGTGGTATTCTCTGGATTTAATACACATATAAAGTCGTTAACCTGCTATATGATCACGCTAACGACTCTATCCATAGAAAAATATGGTTCATCTCCTGGATGTTTTTGCTAACCTAGAGTCGTCATTGGTTTATACATAATAAATAACGACTCTAGACATATAAAATGTGATTCATCTCCTGGATGTTCTGCTGACCTAGAGTCGTCATTGGTTACCATATAATAAATAACGACTCTAGCCATAGAAAGTATGGTTGGTCTCCTGGGTGTTTAGCTATCAAAGAGTCGTCATTGGTTTCAATATAACCAGTAACGACTCTATCCAGAAAAAAAAAATGCCATCATTGTGTTAATTTCCCTCTGAGTCGTTAGACTTCTAATTGAAACACTTAACGACTCGTGTATCGTAAATAGGGTCGTTATTCGCTCTGAGAAAAAGTCGACGACCCTAACTCTATCACAGTGTATAATCTTGACTACATTAGAGTACTACATTATTCTAACAAACATACTAGTAAACATCCTTCTTAAAACCAAGTAGTTTCAACAAACCATCCAAACCAAACACATAAGTAGTTTCAACAAACACATAAGTTCAAGTCATAAAGTAAAATAAACATAAGTTCAAGTAGACGGTAACATCTCCTCACTCAAGACCACCATCTCGACCTCGACCTCCTCTTTACCTCCCTGACCGGGAAACTTTCCGGCTTTTCTTAGGAGGAGGACCCTGAGTATCACTGCCCCCTGGGGAACCACCATCTTCTCTGGTACCTTGTTCATCATGATGTTGGCTACTTTGCCCCTGTTCACCACGTTGTTGTGCTAGTTGGATACGTGTTTTCCAGGTCCTCTTACCTTCCTTAGCCAGCTCATCAAACATCTTCTTTGCATTGGGATTTTCAATGTGCGTGAAATAATCAGCGTACCGACGTTGCTTCGCATGATCAATCACTTCCCCTTTGTCAGCCGAGCAACAAAAAGCCTTGCTTCATTCGTTCCCTCTACATGCATTCAAAAAACAATTCACATGAGCTGACGTATATTTGTATGTAAATGAATAACACAATTACACAAATAAATACTCACCACTAGTTTAAGAATGGTAGTATCATCTCTACCGTCAGCTTGAGAAGCAGAGGTGGATGCTCTGTTGGTCCTCCTACCCGTAGTCTGATCTATCCGTATTACCCTACCGTGGGAGAAGCCTTCGTACCATTGATAGTAATCCGTTGTTGCCTCGTAACCTTCATGCACATGCACCCAAAATGTGATGTCTACGAAGCTAGAGTGTCTATTATTCCAATGCTTGACATCGATTGCGGAGTTCATAAACCACTTTTATGTCATCCTTGTCGGCCTCACATTTGTTCAATTTGTGCTTGAACGGAGGTACATAGTCGTCATCGGGTGAATCTTGTATAAACCCAAGTTGACGCATGATTCTCATCGAATTGTACATTGAAAAATCGTTAGGGTGAAACAAAGGGCCATGGTAATACACGACATCTTCAATTGCGCCAACTCTAGCATCCTTGTAAGGAGTAAAGATTACCTCTTCCGCCGTGATGTTGTCAAGTTTTTTACGCATTTCTATCAACGCATCAGTTTGTTCCCTATCCTGAGAACCGGAGTACAACCAACGGGTTCCTGTTGGACTACCTGGGCTCCATTTTGGGTTGATTTTCACATCTTCATTGTCTTTGAACAGTGACGGGAAATGATCATAAATCCACACCTACAACAACCAAAGTTCAAATTTTTAAAACAATCAAATAAACATAAAAATATATCAAAGGAAAAAAACATACTAAAAAAGACAACTTTCATCAATCCAAATACCTGGATTAGAGCCAAATTCCCATTAATTTGAGAAGTTCGTTCGCGAGATCCCTGGGAAAGCTGACCATTCAGATGTGCAACTATGACAGTCCCCCAAGAGTACTTGTTCACATCTTCTAAGGGGTCCAAAAGCTGAAGAAGGTTGGCGGCGACGACTGTTACCTTTGTTGTCGGGAAATACAACCGACGCAAGGACATACAACAAATACGCAGCCGCCGCATAACGACATTCCATATCGAGAGAGACCTCCTTTTTTTCCTTCTCTTCTCAGATACAAACAAACATCCGCCCTAATCTCCACAAGTTTGAACTCTTTCTTGGTACTTAGCTCCCGGCACGAAAAGCCCATTAGTCTTCTCTTTATCCTGACCAAACAAGTTCTTGGTCCATGTATAAATTTCATCCCAACTAGGCCTTCTCTTGAAATTTTGGTTGATTTACCTTCGACCTGCACCCCTAATATCTCATTCTCGCATCATCGGAGTCAATGCCATCTCGCCAAAAGGAAGTTGGAATGTGTCGACTTCAGCGTAATACCTTTCACAGAAACTAGATACTGCAACCTTGTCATACGCAATCACAGAGTTCACAACGGCATTGTACAAACCGGAGTTTTCAACATATTCTCTAACTCTTGCACATTCACCTGTTAGCGGCCACAACTCCATTTTCTTAAAAGAAGATTGGTGCCCGAAAAGACGTGCGGCATTCTTATGATCCTACAAAACATAAACAAATAAATATTAAAAAAATATTAGAAAGTTAATATCAACCAACTAATCAAATAGCAAGCAAAGTTGGGATTCTTACGATTGTCTCATAGATGGTATGAGCCACGATCCGAATATCCAAATAGAACTTTGCCCCCATCTCTAGGTTCTCCTCTTGGTTTACCACTTCGAAGAGGCTCCAACATCAAATGAGTAGCGGGAACGTGTCTCGCGCTTGGTGCAATATCAGTTCCATCCTTCTTAACCCTCTTTACTATTTCGGCTTTGCATTCTGTTCTTCATGTTCTACATCTTGTTTACCATCATCCTCTTCATCATCCTACCAGCAGCATCATCCCCTTCATCCTCTTCATCCTCATGACCACCATTATTACCTTCATCCCCTTCCTGCTCATCATCATCACCATTACCATCATCATAATAATCACCACTAACATTATCTTCATCATCATTATCACTCTCTACTTCCTCTTCACCTCGACGGAGGATCTTCTTGTATCTCCTCTTCTTGGATTTCTTCTTCTTCACCACTACTTTGCTAGCGGAAATAACGGGAGAGTTTGATTTGATGAATCCGACAACTCATTACCTTTGTCTCTTGGTTCGGTGATAGAAAATGATACCTCACTCGGCTTTTTACCGCGTAATGGACCGGCAAGTAAGTATTTATCGTGGCGGGGAGCTTTGGAATGAGGAGTTATCGTCATTGGAACCTTGTCTTTGGTTCTGCATTTGGTTTCAAAACAAACAAACCAAAAAAACCCAATAAGACATCAAATTTATGGTTATCAGATCAAGAGTCGTCACTCAAATGAGCTACAAAACAAACGACCCTTGTATACCATGTGACGACTCAAAGTTATATGATGACGCCCCTTCCAAAACAAAGGTCGTCAAAAGTCAATAACGATCCTACGATTTGGGTTGACGACTCTAGGGCATATAGTTAAGTGCCGACTCTAAGGGAAATGAGATGACGACACTATCGTTTTTTGGAACAGGAGGGTCATTCGAGTTCCATCTGTAGTCGTTAAGAAATAAAAAAGGGCTTGGCAAACGAGAGTCATCATCCGCAACCTAAAAGATTAACGACTCTATTCTAGGGCAAAAAAGGTCGAAGTAGCGGAATTAGGGTCGTCATCTTCAACCTAATACACTAACGATTTTTCATAAAATAAGCATGCAAATGAAAAGTCGCGGGTATCCACTACGAGACTAACGACCCTTTATCTCAGAATCAGCTAAATTTGAGGTTGAGACTCAATTTCACAATCAAAACACAACAAAAAAAAACGCATAGAAGGTGGGTTTAAGTTCACATACCTTCTAATTGGACCCATATCTTCTTTGGGTTTCGATTTTTTGGGTTTGGGAGTTCGTCCCTCGATAACCTTTCCTTTGACGGTGTCGACGAGATTGGGGATTTGAAGTGCTTTGCGAGCGGTATGCTTTGTACGAGCCATGTTTGAAGAAGAAGTTAATCGTCGATTCTCTTCTAACATCGACGATGAAACGATGAATCGGTCGAAGAAAAAAAAAAATGTGGTGATCGTTAATGGTGGTGGTGGAGAAGAGAAAGGGGAGGAGAGGGAGAAGAGAAAAGAAAAAAGAAAGGGGAGAAGAGAAAAGAAAAAAGAGAAACTGATTTTCTCTTTTGGTTTATATGAATTGGGGGCCTAATTATGATTTCTAATTAGTGTTAACTGATTTTTAAGATTTGTATTTAGTAAAGGGTAAAACAGTCTTTTCAATATCGGATTAATACGTCCTCAAAAATTGGGGTGGAAATAAAATATTATGGCCCCTAATTAAAATGTTTGGCCCCCGATCAAATTAGGTTTAATTTTGTTCGGTAGGTCAAAGATTAAGAGGTCGAATTAGCTCCAACAGTTCTAATTTCTAACTAAAACAGCTTCAGTTTTAGGCCTTGTATTTTTGCCGCAGGAAACGTGGACGAATTCTAAGCGAGAGAAACTCCTTGTAACATGGAGGAAGAAACTCCTTCAAATTCCCAACTCGAAAGTTAAGAACTTAATTAGCGAAGTTAAATCAGTGGGTCGAGACAGACTCCAAATTTCTTGGAGTTTTGAAGTTTACTCAGTGAATTCAGTTCAGACATTCACTTTCATTTTATGATTTCGCTGTTTTGAAAAAAAGAACGATCCATGTGTTCGAAAATGGGGTTTGAAAATAAGCACTGAAGAAGAAGAAGAAATGGTGGAAAAGAGTCTAGTAAAAATGAGAGGCGTAGAGGGGAGAATCTGTGAAGAATTCTCTATGAAATATTATGGGATCTGTACCATTGGAGGAATGCTTAGTGCTGGAACAACCCATTTAGCTATCACTCCTTTAGATATCTTGAAAGTTAATATGCAGGTTAGTATTAATTATGATCTTGTTTTTCAATTTCTTTTTTTTTTTTGATCGAGAAAGAATTGTTTTTCAATTTCTCTTAAATGATGTATCAATTTTGTTTCTTTCATTTGATATATGTATGGTAGGTTGCAATCTAAGCAAATAACTAAAAATTGCCTTTCCATTTGTGTGTTGACCTAGATGAGTTTGTCTCTGTTTTGCTGCATTTTCATATAGGGGGAGACACATTTGAAATTAGAGATTTTATTGGCGGCTATGTTTATAATAGGGGTATCATAGTGCACTTACTGGGTCTTGGTATTACATATAGTCTATATAGACTATCTTGTTTGTTTTATTGAATGCTGGTGTCGTAGTAACCAGGGAGCACAACAAAGAGTGAGAATGCCTAATTGACGATTTTTCCATGGTTGATTGGAGAAAACATGGAAAAGAGTTTCCCAAATGAACACATCTGTTAAGCCAAAAATGCTCGAATTGTTACTATACACTGTTTGGCCATGTTTAATAGACTACTGTTGTCATTCTTGATAATCAAAATGGAGGGTTGTTAATATACTTATTTTATGATTTAGGTGAACCCCACCAAGTATAGAAGTATTTCCTCGGGTTTAAAAACACTTTGGAGAGATCAAGGTTCATCTTCTCTTTGGAGAGGTTCGACCAGTAAATTCTTTGGATATGGTCTTCAAGGTGGATGTAGATTCGGTCTTTATGAATACTTTAAGAAGCTTTACTCAGATATATTGGTAGACCAACATAAAGGTCTTATCTTTCTTCTCAGCGGTGCTTCTGCTCAAGTATTTGCTGATGTTGCTCTGTGCCCTTTTGAAGCCGTTAAAGTTCGTGTTCAAGCGCAACGCCACTTCGCAAAAGGTTTAGTTGATGGCTTTCCAAAGCTCTATGCAGCTGAAGGTGTTTCAGGGTAAGCAATGCGGAAATTTTCTCTATTCTTGTGTCTGACTTTCAAAGTTCCATTAGTATTGATAGGGTGATTGTCTTATTGTGTGCAGATTCTACAAGGGGCTTGCTCCACTCTGGGGTCGAAATCTTCCATGTAATTCCTTATTTCATCTATCTTCAACAAAATTGATCACATATTCTCTTAACATTAGAAATTTGTTTGTACATGTTATAGGGTAATATCTGAACCCATTCAAACTTTGTTTATGCAGTTTCGATATTTATGTTCTCCACTTTTGAGCATTCTGTGGATTTCTTATACCGGGATATCATTAAAAGAAAAAGGAAGAGTGCTCAAGAGGTCAACAACTGGCCGTGACATGTGCAGCTGGTTATGCAGCTGGAGCTGTGGGTACATTTGTTTCTAATCCTGCAGACAACATTGTTTCTTCTCTCTACAACAAAAATGCTAACACAATATCACAGGTAATCTCAACATATGCCACCCAAAGCTTAATCTTTCTTTTTTAGTTTGTGCATTACTTTAATCCAAACATGTATAATTTCGGTTTCCCATTTAATCCTCATTTTGAAACATGCAGGCTGTGAAGCAAATTGGGTTGCTAAATTTGTTTACTAGAAGTCTTCCTATTCGGTTTATGCTCGTTGGTCCAGTTATAACGATGCAGTGGTTTTTGTATGACAGCATTAAAGTGTTAGTAGGACTGTGAGTACATCTTTCACTACGGCTTTTGTTTAAAATATTTTTCTTAGTTCCGTAGTATAGTTCATCATAGGCAGCATATCCTAGCTAACTCATTGGCAGTGCCATCTCGAAAAACAAAACACGTTTAATTGCTAATGACCATTTGGCATGAATGACGAAATGGTGATTAAATACAGATTAGCTGCCTCTGACTTTATGATTTTTATTCAACAACTTGTTAAAATTTAAAAATCTTGAACTTGTAAATGTTTCAGGCCAACAAGTGGAGGTCTCAAAACTCAACAGTCATCTGGGGGAATCAGCGAAAACAGCTTAATCGCTTATGAAGGGTGATAGACAAAGCTCAACCACCATATTTAACCTACAGTGGTGGCAAGAAAATCATCACTGAGATAACCAGCAAAATTTGAAAATTTCCTGGTTTACCCAATATACAGTATAAAGTATAAACAGATAGCTCATTACATGAACATGGTTTCAAGGAGAGTATTTTTGCCGTTGTTTACAATTTTTATTTTGTAGTAGTTATAACTTGTAGAATGCCCCCAAAATTTCTGGTGAGGGTCTCTTTGCCTGCCATACTACCCTTTGTGAGGGGAGGAGATAGTATATAATATTTGTATTAGTACTAACAGCTCTGTATTATAATAGTACTATTCAATGATCCTGTAAAGTTGTAATTATGTTAGTGGTAAAAATCAACACTGTTATACTTTTGCCCGAAAAATAATAGTAATCTCGAAATAATCCATGTTAGCAAACAGCTGAAACCAAAAACACTTCTTAACATTCAGGACGCTTGCGACTTTTTAAATTTTTGTAGACGAAAATCAACATAGATTAATTAGCAATTTTAAGATGTTCTTCTCGAACACGAGGAACAATTGCATCACTCCCATGAGACGACATGATATTATGGTCATTTGAAGCATTTTGATGGAAGAAAAAGCTTCTGTCGATATTGTGGTCATTTGAAGCATTTTGATGGAATAAGGTCATTACATAAAATAAGTTCTTTGGAAGGTTCAAGGAGTCAGAAGAGTCGGATCCTGTAGTGCGTCCATCCTTGGCAAGGCTGTCAGCTGCTATGTTGGTTTCGGTTCAATTCTGGTTCGGTTCTTAAAATTCCTTCAAAGTTTGCTTTATTAGTCTCCCTCCATTCCTTTATTTCCCGCTCTCTTTTTTTTTTTTCCTTCAGCCTTCAGGAAAGCAACATCAAAATGAAATGAAGAAATTTCACAGTAGAAATTTTTCTCTCTATGATTTTCAAGCTTCCATGGCCGAGAATAATTCGACCCCCTTTTCTGTCTCCAAAACTGGTTCGTTACATGTCGTGCGAAGAAAATCTCGTAATACAAACCATGAATTCTCTATACCAAGACTTCTCTACAGAAAAATCTTATATGAGTTACTCCCAAAGTTTTTCAGAAGCCATGAAAATATGTGGAAAGCAACGTTCAATATTATATGCTAAAAAACTCCATGGTCATTTGATATCTACTGGTTTTATATCTTCAGTTTTTCTGCAGAACCATCTTCTTAATATGTACTCAAATTGTGGTTTAATTGAAGATTCTTCGCGGGTTTTTGATGAAACTGATAATCCAAATGTTTTTAGTTGGAACACAATGATTAATGGGTTGTCAGAATTGGGTATGATAGAGAAAGCTAGACAACTGTTCGACGAAATGCCTGAAAGAGATTGCGTTTCCTGGAATACTATGATGTCTTGTTATTTTCAAAATGGGAAAGTTGAAGAAACCATTAAAATATTCTTTATAATGTTTAAGGATTATATCTATTGTCCCGATTTGTTTTCGTTTTCGTATGTGATTAAGGCTTGTGGCAGTCTCCGATTGTTGAAACTAGGTTTGGTGTTGCATTGCCTTGTTGAGAAATTTTCATATGGCAAAGACCCATTTATTCAAGTGTCTATTCTTGATATGTATGTTAAGTGTGGAGCTGTGAATTTAGCTGATAAAGTCTTTAAGCAGATTCAGAGTCCGAGTTTGTTTTGTTGGAATAATATGGTTTATGGTTATTCAAAAGCATTCGGTGTAGGACGAGCAATTGAATTATTCGAACAAATGCCTGAACGTGACACTGTGTCATGGAACACTATCATTTCGATCTTATCACAACATGGGTTCGGAGTAAAAACTCTTTCTATGTTTATGGAGATGTGTGCTCATGGATGTGAACCAAATTCTGTGACTTATGCTAGTGTTCTTAGCTCATGCGCAAGCATTCTTGATGTGCAATGGGGTAGACATATCCATGCTCGGATTATTAGATCTGAACCAAGTCTGAATGTTTTTGTAGGTAGCAGTCTGATTGATATGTATGCGAAATTTGGACATTTGGAAACTGCAAAGAGAGTGTTCAGTAATTTGTCAGAAAGAAATACAGTATCCTGGACTTCTCTAATTGGAGGTTTTGCTCAGTTCGGATTTGAAGAAGAAGCTTTGGTATTATTTAATCAAATGAGAAAGGTAGCAGTTGCCTCGGATCAGTTTACAGTTGCTACTATACTAGGAGTCTGTTCAAGTGGAAAATATACCTGTTTTGGAACTCTACTCCATGCTCATTCAATCAAGATAGGACTTGACTATGCCATTCCTGTAAGTAATGCTCTTGTTACAATGTATTTTAAGTGCGACAACATTCAGATGGCTAATCATGTTTTCAGGCACATGCCTCTTAGGGATATAATAACATGGACAGCAATGATCAGTGCATATTCTCAGAAAGGTGATATTGAAAGTGCGCGTGAATACTTTGACAAGATGCCGGAGAGAAATGTTATAACATGGAACTCAATGTTAGCTGCATATATACAACATGGGTATTGGGAAGAAGGTCTGAAGCTGTACAAGGTGATGCTACTGCAAGATAGTGTAATGCCTGATTGGGTAACTTTTTCAACTTTGTGCAGTGCATGTAATGATTTTGCATCATTACGACTCGGCAACCAAATTATTGCTCAAGCTGTGAAAAGAGGGTTTGACTCTGATGTCTCTGTTGCAAATGGTATTGTTACCATGTATTCTAAATGTGGACAGTTCGAGAAAGCACGAAAGGTATTTGATTCAATTGTTTATAAGGATCTGGTTTCTTGGAATGCAATGATCACATCATACGCTCTAAATGGTCAAGGAAAAAGTGCGGTTCAAATTTTCGAAAATATGTTAACATCAGGTGTCATCCCAGATCAAATAAGTTACATTGGTTTGCTGTCAGGTTGTAGCCATTCAGGACTCGTATCAGAAGGGAAATATTACTTTAATTCTATGACCAAAATTCATGGTATCTCGCGGAGTTCTGAACACTATACTTGTATAGTTGATTTACTTGGAAGAGCGGGGTTTTTAGAGGAGGCCAAGAAAGTAATCGAAGAGATGCCTATTCAACCAGATTCAGCTGTTTGGGTTGCTCTACTTAGTGCTTGTTGTACCCACGGTGATTCAAAGCTAGCAGAATATGCAGTCAAACATTTACAAGAGTTGGATTTGAAGGATTCTGGTAGTTATGTGTTGCTAGCTAACGTGTATGCAGAAGCAGGTGACTTGAATGGTGTGGTGAAGGTGAGAGCAATGATGAGAGACAGAGGAATCCGTAAGAATCCAGGGTGTAGCTGGATTGAAGTGGGAAACACAGCGCATGTGTTTACAGCAGATGACGCGAGCCACCCACAAATTAACGAGGTTCATAGGATGTTGGAGGAGGTTCTTAAGAAGATTGATGATACAGGCAAGTATGTGAAAGACTACAGTTCTTCTCGGTATCGAGGCTGTCACAGTGAGAAGCTTGCAGTAGCTTTTGGACTAATACATCTTCCTTCTTGGATGCCAATACATGTGATGAAGAACCTTAGGATTTGCTCTGATTGTCACACAGTCATAAAGCTGATATCCCTTGTTACTGCTAGAGAATTGGTTGTCCGAGATGCAAACCGTTTCCATCATTTCAGAAATGGAACCTGTTCTTGTGAAGATTACTGGTAACACCAGGTGGACACATTCTAAACTATTGTACTCTCTTTTTTGCCTTTTTGGACTGGAAAATGATGTTCATAGTTTCTTGCAACATCAACTATATGATATCTTTGTAGCTAAATAATAAAGTGGCCAGCCAAAACATTTGGTTGCCCATGGTAAGGACTGATTGAAACTGATCTATTAAACAAACTTCAGTTTGGTTCGTTAGCAGAAAAGTGAAAGCGTTTTGGGTTATTTCGTCCATAGTTCAGTAAAGCAATACCATAACCCTTCACAGGTTTCATCCTTCAGAGTTTCAACAAAGGACAAGTTGTCTGAGGGGCTTTAACTGAGTTTCTGTTGGCTGATTATTTATTTCTTTATTTATTGGTGTACTGAAACTGAAAACACCTTGTAAAAACAGCCGCAAATCATTCCTTGTAGAACTCTAAAACTTTCAGACACAAGACAATCTCATATTTTAGAATGCAGAAACAATACCATGCTTAGAAACCAAAGAGAGAACATTTTCTTCAAATATGATAAAATCTCCGCACAGTAAAATTCATCACACTATAGGACAATTATAGACTTGTAATACATAAAAGTAAAAGATAGTCTAAATAAAGTATTAAACGTAACTGTCGATCAATGATTTCCTCATCTCATCTTTTACGAGACTAGGTTGGGCTTCCCTCAACTTGAACACACTTTCAATGACAGAGAGTTCTGTAGCAGTAGTGTCTGATCCACAGAATGCAGTCCAATCATTAACAATCATACCAGCACCAATGACTTCGCTACCTCTGTTCACAGTCCCAGCCACTAAAGGAACTTGAAGAAGAGTGGACAGTTCATCCAGGTCTTCAATGGATGTATGGGGATGAACCTGTTTCAGACCAAAAAAGTAAAAACATCAAACAAGAGTAGAAAAGGATGTCTTTCAATACATCAGTAACACCAAATAGAAATTGATATCATTCAATACATTAACCTATTTCTCTTACCAATCCGCCTGTGTTAGATAAGGTACAGTAACTTCCCACGAGAATATTTCCAGCAATTGTCTGCCTGAACACTTCAACTCCTAAAACATCTGCGATAATCTCCTCAGTGTCCTGACAATATAAATGAAACCAGCACAAAGTTACGAAAAATACTCGCCTAATTTCTAAGTCATATTAGTGGTTAGTATTTTGACAATTCAAGAGTCGAGACTTTAAATTGCTTATGGTAGGGCAACTAAAATAATTGTGAATAATTTTTTAAAAATTCTTCTCATAACGAAGTTCCCCAATACAGAGTATATATCACATACCCTATCAAGATCAGTATGTACAAGAGCAACATGGTCGTTACAGGCAACGCAATTTCCCAACGCGGATAGTCTCTCGTCAATTCTCTGAACGACAACTTCATCTGGTAAACTATTCCTCAAGTGTTGAAGTTCTAAAACAAAAATGAAGAATTATATTTAGGAATCTGAACTGCTTTCTGCTCATTGATCTTTCAGGTGTATGATTGTTGATAAAATAATGTGAAGTGTGAACCAAAAAGTAAGATCAAATCACATGAACTAATAAGAAACCGAACTAATAAGAAACCAAGATTGCACTAATTATGAAGAGTGATAACAACAATAAGTGCAAAATCAAATCAGCCAATACACTTAAATGTCCTGTCAAAAAAGGTTTTCACTAACCCTGATCAGTTGTAGTGTGCGGCACCAAAAGTCCATTCTTGTTTCCTGCAACCAGAACCAAGCATCAAATCAAGCATGTATCAAAGAGAAATTTGATAGTTTAGGGGTTTCAAATAGACGTAATAGTTACACTCCCTATACTTACCAGCACATAAACGCCCAATGATCCTAGTGCCTCCTATAGAGGTTTTGACAACAGGGATGTGATCTGCTAACTCAGATTCAAATGTACTACAAAAACAGAATTAATAAAAATGAAGAGCCGAACAGACAAATATATCCACAATAAATTGGCAATTTTGGTACACAAACCTATAAAAGTTTTCAGATCCTCCAATTGCAACCAAACAATATGCATTGGTTAACTTTGAGAAAACCCCAACTTCACAATTGTTCTCAAATTGTAGACCTACATCAATTTGATTAAGTTTATAACTTCATTTACCAAACATGAACGAACTCTAATTTTATTTAACAAATTCAACTTCAAAACTTACGAGTTGCCATGATAAGAGTACAAGTTAAATCCAACAGCTTCCAACTAATAAAAACCTGCAATAAATTCAATGGAACTGAAAGTTTAGACCAAAAAAACATAAGATTTTCACTCACAAAGGAAAAAAAAATAGTAGAAAATTTGGGATTTTAAACAAGCAAAAATGAACAATAAAATTTGAAGTAACCGAACAAGTTCAAAACACATTAACAAAATAAATCTCCTTTACTCTACACATACAAATGTAAAACCCTAAATCTCAAATATATCATGCTTGAGAAAACAAAAGAAAGAAACCCTAATTCAGAAACTGCAATACCTCTGTAGAATTCCAAGACAAGGGAACGGCAAAACGGAGGAACTATCAGTATCAGTGTTTTTAGGTTACAATGGTTGAGGTTTTAGGGTTTTTGGCCTTTTGTAACTCTTCCGCTGAAGAGTTGCAACCCCTTTGTCTTTGTATTTAACCTCCTAACTTTGCTAACTGTGTTTTGAAATATTGGCCGTTGATATAAAGAATCTTGATTTTAAAAACTGTGAGATGGAAATGCCGTGGTGCTCACGGCCACGTGGTGTTATGGATGAGGAAGGCGGATAAAGACAGCGTAGTCTCCTTGGACACCAAGCATCCCATCGGCTAACCCACTTGCTCCATATGTACATGGGATCAGTGTCTACAGGTTCGCCACTGATGAAGGTTTGAACTTCAGAGGTCTGAAATAAGGGTGCACAGGAACCAAGCCGGACCGCCGGACCGTCCCGGAACCGGTGGAATCGTACCCCTTTTTGTACCGAACCGAGGTACAAGGTACAGGTACCGGTCAAAAAAATAGGAACCGAGGCTAAGGGGTACATGTACACGGTCTTATATAGGTCCCGTACAGTCGTGGACCGAATGTACCGAAAAATTATAGCCATTAGATTTAGGGGTAATAAACTAATAATAGCCTTTGGATTTAGGGGTGGTATATATAAAACATAAGGCTAGGGTTTCTTATTTTCTTCTTCTTTTTTTTTCCGTCTTCTCTCTGAGAAGGAGAAGAGAAGAACTCCATTAGATTTAAAAAGTCAAGACTAATTAAAAAGATCGATCCTGTTGTTGAAATTGGTGATAATCTGGATGGATTAAAGGGTGTGTATGAATCAATCAAGGTTAATGAGAGTTGGGTTTGTTATAAATTTGAAGGAATAAGTTGAAATTGATAATAGATTGATCCGCTTACTCATTGCAGTTTGCATTGAACAATGAGTTATATTGTTAGAATGGGTTTGAAATTGTTGGTTTCTTATGGAATTCGAAGTTGCAGGGTTTGAGAAAATATATATAAGAAGGACAAGGGCTTCAGAAATGTACATAAAATCCATCACAGATTCACAGCCAGCACCACTAACATCTATCACCGCTAACCCACAAATCAATAAAGTAATATCCATCTCCATAAACAAATTACAGATCAAATTATCAAAAAGTTATAGAATGTCACCAAATATTTACTGAACAGAAAATCAAACAAAATCCCAATTGTTAAATCTTTCACCTTTCGATTGTTTTTTTTTGTCTGGAACCGAGACTAGTACTGGAACCGTACCTGGTACCGCACGTGTACCGAATGGTACCGAAACCGAGGCACAGGGTACAGGTACCGGTCCAAAATTTTGGAACCGAGGTTAGGGAGGTACAGGTACTCGACCTCGGCAAGAACCGAGCCGAACCGTACCGTGTGCACCCTTAGTCTGAAATGTTTTATAGCTCGTTTGGATGCCGAAGTCAGAAACAAAAACATTTTTTTTTTACAAAAAGTTAATCTTTTTGCTTGTGGAAGTCGTTTGAAATAATATTTCCAAACTTATTCTTTGCTTTTTGTATTCTAGAAGTCAAAAAGCTACTTTTAAGTGTGCATCCAAACACCTTATGCACGCTAAAGTAATCTTTATTCTCTTAATAAAAAGTACTTTAGACAAGGTGGCTTTCTTCGTGATCCTTAAAACAGGTCTTGGAAGAGTATTAGTAACAAATTTGAGATTATTCAGAAGTTCAATTTCCGGTCCTCGGATTATAGTAAACAGATCTTCATACAGGGCAGTTGGCGATTGATAGCAAGGATAATCGAATAATTGCCGATAAATGGATTCCCTACTTGGAATGTAACACCTTCTTCATCCAAGATCTTTGCTAGTAGTTCTAGTATCTATATTTTTATGTCAAATTTAATTGATGAAGGGAGCGAGGAATTGGTTTTTAACCTTTTTGATCAAACCACTTCAAGCAAAAATTCTGAGCATGAGATTTCCTTTAACTAGTGAAGAAAAAATCGGCCTAGACACGGACCGAGAATGGTTGTTTCACAGACAAACCGCTTACCATACTTTATACAATACGAAGTATCACAAATGGAGAAAATTTGCAGGTCATATCCACTAGTAATATATGAACTCTGGTTAATTGATATTATTCCTAGAGTCGAACTTTTTATCTGGAAATGTCTCAAGGATATACTGCCAACTAAAGAAATAATAAGCAGAAGAATCCCACAAAAGAACATAAATTGTACCAGTGCGGTGGTGATACTAAGTTTGTAATGCATATAATATTAGAATGTACATTTTCAAGAGATGTTTGGTTCAGTGCAGGATACACGTTTGATCAAGTTCATCGTGAAAATACGAGGGTATCGAGTACACCACCAATTCTTTTGCAATGACCCATTTCAGACACACCTTGTATAATCTTATCATTATCAGCGTCTCAAGATTACTTCAACTAGGTGATCTTGGATATAATCTAGATTTTGGTATCGATCCAAGATATTGTTAACATACTAGTGTAACTACTTTAATTATAAAACGATTATGCTGCAAAACTAAGTAAAAACACGTATACACAAGATTTTATTAACGAAAAAAACTGCATGGCAGAAAAAACCCAGGACCTAGTCTGGTTTTGAATACTCTCATGATTAAGCCAATACACAAATGTCGACCTCCAACCTCGTGTAGTTTAGACAGAATTAACTACCCATAGTTACTCAGCTATACATGAACTTATCTAGAAGATAATTTGTTTAATAACAAGTAGTAAAAAAAAAAAAGTATGATTCTTAGTTTCCCACCAACGGTACTACCAGAGAGTATTGATCCTGAATAAGATTTAAAAAACCGCTTTCTTCCGTACCAAATCGAACTTACTTATCCCTAATTGAATAATCAACTATCACAAAGTAAGTATGTCAAATGGGATGAGTTTGTAAGACTACATGCTCAACTCACTACACCACTTTTTGCTATTAGATCTGGAAAAAAAAAACTATTACAATATTTTTTGTAAAGGCAATGTTTTGTTGTGAATCGACGTATTACAATTTTTTTGCAACGACAATATAGACGTTACGAATTCGAGTTGTAACGGCATTTTGTAACAACATCGGGTCGTTATTACGTGGATTTTCCTAACATGTTAAAACCATTACGATTCTTTTTGTACAAGGATAGTTGTAACAGTGGCCAGCCGTTACTACGTGGTATTTTATAACAATTTTAAATTGTTACAAATTTTTTAGCAGCACCAGAGAAGTTTACTATTAGTTAATATTGACCAGGTCAAAATTAGTGTTGGTCAGTCCATTTCCATCCGAAATTTGCCTGAGTTCCAAACAACTTGCATAAACCTTAATTTCATCCATCCAACCACATTCAACAATAGTTTCTTCTATTCTTTCCAAACACATTTAATCAATTCATATAGAAAAAGAGTATAATTATTCTCACAAGTATTAACATATGAGGGAACACAAATTTTGTTAAGTAAATTCTTAAGTTTTAAGGGAATATAAATTCTGTTAAGTATCAAAAAAGAATGACTAAGATTGGTACAAGAATGACTAACTTCTGACTAGATTAACTCTTATGTTTTTTGGAATACGAATTTTGTGTAGTAAAAAAGATTATAAACATAAGTTGTAACTAAGATATTGTATACCTAGTTGAAGCTACAACTTTGCGCAAAAACCAGTTCAACACCTAATTAGAAGAACCAGCTTTGTCACCTTTCTTGATAAGCTCAACTGGGATTATAATTTCAACAGTTGCCTTGTTAATATTTGTTGGAATGTTGAGAACCTAAAGCAACAAAGTTACCCTTGTCATTCTACAGACTTAACATATTAATATGTAAAGCAGAGTTAATAAGGATCGAAGGAATCGTCCCAACCAATTGATTCTCACTTAAATCACTGTAAGTATTCAAAGACACAATGTTTTAGAATGTTGTCAACATTACAAGAACATATAAATGACAAGTGCAAGAATAATTATGTTTCTAAAAGCAAAGTTAATGATACATATAACACAACAAGAGCTTGCATCAGACAGAGCACCTCAGGAATCTTTTCAGTAAGTCGGTTACCTTGAAGCGACCTATTGAATGAACAACCATTACCCAGGATAATAAAACGTATAAGAATACAACATTTGTTGGGACCTTAATGTAAAAAGTTGAACCAAATACAAAAGCAAAGCCACTTGTAAAAAATATTTTCCATGTGATTGATAAGTGCATAATTCACTACACTTTTGTTATCAATTCCATGCTTGTATTTTTTACCTTTCTCTCATATTACCTTGTATTACTCTTTTTTTCTTTTAGTTGTCTTATTTAGGTAAAATAATCTAAAATGAGCGAAAAGAGTGCTGAAACAGACATAAACGTGAGTATGTAATAAAGACCGGGAGGAACTCGACCAAATTCATGAGTATTCAACTTTATGTTGTAGACAATGAAAAGACTAAAAGAAGTGCAAAAAGAATGAGGTCATTCTGAGTTCATATGCAAAAGTTATGGGGAAAAAAAGTTTGGGGATCAAGTAGGGACCGATCTTTACCTACGTTGGATATAGGGTAAGAACGATCCCTACCTAAAAAAGTGACAAAAATACTTGCCAAAATTGGATTCCTAAGTTCCGAAGTTTTCTCAAACCCTATTCTTAGGGATATTTAAGGAGACTTCCAAATACTTTTCAAGGAGGTTCCAGACATACATTTTTACCAAAATCCGAAGTGGAGAAAAGAAGACAAGGAGCTGAAGCTAGGGTTTTGGATTCTTCCATCACCAAATCTATTTCTTATTGATTATGTTATATGTATATCATGGGTTTTACTAAATCCATGAGTAGCTAAACTCTTATTTGATTGAGGATGAATTCTAAGTTTTAAACTTGATTTGATTTAATATATGGATCTATTTTGATTTTTTCATATGATTATCGTTTGTTTCTATAATGATGAACGTTTATGATTGATTGATTTATTGCTTTAGGTGGCCTACTAAACCCATGTCGTGATTGATTTATAGCTAGTAAAGGGGTTAGGATATCCGTAATTGTTGAATAACTCGTAGACAAGTAGAAAATGTGAAACCTTGCAGAGGGATTATGTGGAGCAATCGCGTGTAGAGACAACCTTAAAAAGTGGACCTTTCGCTAAGAGTTTAACTACTATGATCAACCTAAGTTCATAAGATATAAAGCATTCGACTGAGTACTTAAAGTGCGCTACTTCTAGGTGGTTTAGACGAATATAATCTGATATTCGAGCGCTTCGGTATCCGATTACACAAGGGACTTTGGGGATAACATTGCGCTAGATGTCATCCTACGGTTGGTGATAATCTATAAATTTATGACAAATAAATGAATATATTACTTCAATGATTATTTAGTAACGAAGAAGGATTCCTCGATCATATTTTTCATCCTTGATTACATTTTAATTAATTGCTTTATTATTTACTTTGCTTTATATTCAACCTATAAACCAACTCCTGCCCCCGCCCCCATCCCCACCTTATTTGTGACCTTTGACAACTAAAAACTCACTGCTCTTCGTGGGAATGACCCTTGCTTCCATTATGTTACCAGTTAATTGTGTGGAAATAAGTGAGTTAATTTGTTGCACTCAGGACACGCATCGATGATCTGATTGTAAGAAATATCCATGAAAGCCATATTGAACAATGTATGATTAACAAGGAATATAGATGAAAAAAATGATTGAAAAATTACCAAAGGTGAAGAAAATCAACTTACAAAATAAAAACTAAAACAAGGCAAACATAATAGAAATTAAAACAAATTATGTTGATCCAGACACATGCGAAAGACTGAAAACGAATAAGAAAACCATATTTACAATAATTAGAATTGTCTAAGCATGGAAATGGAGTAAGGGATAACAACATATATAGCATTCGAGCAGATAAATCCCTAAAAGATGTCAAAACAACAACACCCTTAAATCCAAAGATTTGATGCAATTGTTTGCTCAAGAGCTTGGAATTGAACATTCCCAGTCATAACACAATTACAAGATACTGGTCAAAGTTATAATATGTTTGATAGAGTAGCAGTAGAAACCTTTAACGCATTTTGTATGATTCGAACACCAACTTTCTGGTCGAAGTTGGCGGTTTCCAATTTGTCCAGCTCCCTTGATGCATATATATAACATTGCAATACCACCTCCTGCAACGAAGTATTGCACTCAAGAACATGTTAGCCACCAAATTGAAGCTTTAATAATTAATATATATATAGAGAGAGAGAGAGAGAAATCTCTCGTAGACAATTTATCAATAAGGATAAACGCAATCTAATACCAGGAACAATGTCTTTCTTAACAGCTGCTTTGGTGGCATTAAGAGTATCAATTACTTTTTTTTTCACACCAACTTTAGCTTCACTAGTTCCTCCGATCTGCAATACATTGAACACAATGTTAGCATTTAAGGTATAAGTTACAAAGTAAAAATTGCATACCATAAAAACAGTAACAATAGAATAAAATGGTGACAGACCTTTAAAAAGACAACACCAACATAAAACTTAGATAGCCTCTCTTGCAACTTATCTTTCTCATAATTGGAAGTGCTCATTTCAACTCTAGCTCTTAGTTGTCCACATCGATTCTCGATGGATTTCTTGTCACAAGCCAGTCAAGAACTACAGTATTATCCTTAGATATTGTCACATATACACAATACATACATTAAATATCAACAAAAAAGCACTTGGAAAATACAGAATCCCTGAAGAAACTTACAAAACATCTACATGGTTCTACAACGACAACTTGTTGTAGTTATACACATCAGAAAATTCAAAATCACTCACCTTCTTGCACGTTCCAAGCATATCCAACTCAACCTTCTCAAGATTCATGTTTACTTCTTCAGTTATGAGCTGCAATACACAACTAGGAAAAATTATTACAAGGAAGAAAGAACAAGCTCACCATTACAATTTAGGTGACGAATAGAGGAAACACCAGTACTTACTTGACCCCCAGTCAAGATGACAAGATATTGCATACTATATTTCATGTTCTCTACGAAACCTAAAGCCTTAATAACACAAACTTGTAACAAATAATGAAATAACGAGGGTACCAAGTACACCACAATCTTTTCAATAATAACATATACGAGACACACCTTATGTAATACAAACACTAATTGTCAAGGAGATTACTTAAACAAGATTTATTAACGTAATATATGACATAAGTTCAATCAAGAACTAAACTATGGGATCAAACTAAGTGTTTGGTTAACATATAGTCTTATTACTTTAGTTATAACTATAACACTAATTATAATAAGTAAGTTAATGGCACACAACATGATTTTTTTAACGAGGACCAATTCAGTTATTGGAACAAGATTTCTTTCGAAGTCATTGGATCCCTGTTTGAGAATCTCCTTCCTTCTTCCACTCCGTCCCGAAGAGTAAGTAGGACCAATTCAGTCACGTTTTCGTGTCCCAATCAAACACTTTCCTTTTTCGATTATTATCAATTATCAAAGGAAAAGGAGAATATCCTTTTTTTTACCAAATATATGCAGATCCAATCACGATCTTATAATACGAACACGAGAGTCCAGTTTTGAATACTCTCAGAATGAAGCCGCTGTACAAAGACTATTATAACTTCGTATAGTAAACTAACTCAAAGTTACTCAGTTCCTTTAGTATCCCTGAGCCTACAACCATTCTGGCCTACGCACATGAATCCTAAGATAGAGTCAACTATTTTAAGTCGCTCCACCTTCTGTGAAGACTTAACCACTCAACTCATTGGATCGGTATCCAAAATAGTAAATGACTAATATGTTTTAGTAACTGCTCTATCGATCTCCTAGATTAAATAAGTTAATCAGAGATATAGTTGAGTACAGAGGTTCTTTCGTTTAATCAATATAAACTCATTTTTCAGTTGGAGCAACTAAGATCAAGATTACCGAAATAATCAATCTTACTAACAAATTAGATCTCAAAGAGAAACACAGAGATAGATTTTCGATATATGCAATAAGCTTAAAAAGTCTTTACGGGATAAACAAGCTTGTCAGATCCTAGTCAATCAGGTATGCACGAAGTTATCACAAAGATCAAAATACCAAGAATAATTCTTCTAGTCTTCAATCTCCAGTCTTCAAAGTACCTGCACAAATAACTTGATTCCACTACTGGTCGATCATGCACAAAATGAAGTTTGTTAATAATGGATGATCAAAGGTCATATCTTCGAGAACCAGATGCAATAAAGTAGATATTAAATTATTGATCGTTGAACTAGTTTGAGTGACCTTATCTCAGAAAAGAAGGATAACAGAATAAATAAACTAGATGTATCAAGGTTCAAAATTACCTTTAGTCAATCAAATCAATAATCAAAAACTAAAATAATAATACGATTCTAGTTTTGTACCAATGGTACTACTAGTGCTTCTTTGATCCCACAGAAGTCTTCCAACTAAGTGCGCATAAGATATTTCACCTAATTAGGGTACTCTCCCCTCGAATGAGCATTACAAGAATAATCCAGTGGGCTTCCCACACAAACGGTTAGGTCAGTGTGCCCGAGATATAAGTTTGTAAGAACTACAAGCTTCCATCGTTTATAATGACCAAGGTAGTTTGAACAACAAAGAATTTCCAAATCCGAAAATATTAAAAAAAAATGTTTATTTTCGGTTCTGTTAATATTCGAACCGTAATCCAACACGTATACCAAAATCTCTCTTAGATGACAACTAATATTTGCTAGCATATAACATATACTTTACTAATATAGCAACCATATATGCTTATCCACTGGGATATGCATAACATATAAATGCGGAATATCAAAAAGATATTTAAAATATTTTACTCAGAATCTCACCTTGAAATCAAGGAAAATACTTGAACATTAAGTAATAAGAGTTTAACATATATTCAAATGTTATGTCGACATCTTATGAACTTTCCATATTAGCCAAACCACCTTCCCGATAACTATGTAAACCCTAAGATAATAGCCAAATCGAAAACGTCTTATTAAGGATCAGTCCTAGTAAAAAATCCTTGGGGCCAGTCCTAGTAGAGATCCTTGGTAAGGAATCAGTCCTAGATATACCTAGGATCAATCCTACTAGAGATCCTTGTTTAAGGGATTGGTTCTAGAATAACTCATTTGATTCTTTCAACTACGAAACAAGTTTCGTCTATCTACTTTCTTAAACCCATGAACTTAAACATATTCTTAAAGGTATGGAATCAACTCAAAAATTTGACACACCAATTAACAACAGGTTATCAATTAGAGTTATGTCGAATCTACAAGGTCCAAATATAGCTAAACTATACTTCGTAATCCAATATACCAAAGTTGTTTAAAACAACTTGAAATGACGAGGTACCAAGTACACCATAATCTTTTCGAATCAACTTATAAGTCCAAAACCTTGCTTGATCTAATATAGACAAAGTCCATCAAGAAAATAGCAACCACAAGGTATACACTTGCTATATAGTTACTACTTCAAGGAACCTAACTATATGGATCAATGGGATTAACGTACAGTGGATTTACTTTTGATTATAACTAAAACAATAATTATAATTGCGGAGAGTAAAAATAAATACACGAAAAGATATTGTTAATAAGGAAAACCACAAATGCGAAAAAACAGGGGACCTAGTCGGTTTTGAATACTCTCGATATTTAAATCACAAAGACACTACCAACTTTCGATAGTTGAGACCAAGTAAACTACCCCTAGTTACCTAATTTCATCAAGTATCCTACGCTACAACCAATCTGGCCAACACACGTGAATCCTAAGATAAAGTCCACTATTTTTAGTTACTTCAGCCTCTCTAAAGACTTTAAGCACTCAATTCTTTCGATCGTCTTCCAAACAATAAATGACTAATCTGTTTGGTAACCACTCTCATATCTCAGGAAATTAATCAGAGATATATATGTTGAGTGTGACAAAGGATTTTATGTTTAAAATCAATCAAACTCCTTTGTTGGATTTTATGTTTAAAATTAACAAGTTAACAAATCGATTCAAACGAAACTACCATATTCGGATACTGAAGAGTACCACCAAATGATAACTTGTCTGATCTAAATACGATCAACAATAACAAGTCTATCAAAAAATAAACTATATCTAGTTGATCCTGATCGATCAAGTTTTTGCATGAAGCAAATCGCAGTTGTAAAACTAATAAGAAAAATCTTCCGTCTTCAAATATTTAATAGTCTTATGTATCTCAGACACTAACAAATTGGATTCCGACTTATGATCGATCATAAACAGAACGAAGTCTGTTAAGATGGATGATCACAAGTCAATGTCAGATCTAAAGAAAGATCTGAACTACCACTAATCTCTTGATCTAGTTTGAGTGACCTTATGTCTAAGATAAGGCTCTCAATAATAATCAAATCAATAATGGAAAACTAAAATAACAATGCAATTTTAGTTTCCCACAAGTGGTACTAGTAGACGCTTATAGATCGCAAAGAAGTCTTTAGGCTAGCGGACGTAACAAATTTCGCCTAATTAGGTTACTCTCCTCTCCAAGATAGTATTACGAGAATACTATTAGTCGGCTACAACAGTGACTATGAAGCGAAGTGCCTGCCTCAGGGTGTGTTTGTAAGAAGAACAAACTTTATTATTTATTGACCAAGGTAGTTTGGACACCAATGAATTTCCATAACCAAAAATATTCATAAGATATGCAATAAAGCACCTAAATTCGGTATTGTCTAATTCCAACCAATATCCAATTGTATAACCGAAATCTTCATGGACAACTCAATATTCGATAGCACTTAACTAATATATATTGCCAGAGATATGTTTTGATTGCTGGTAAAACAAAAAATATTAATTTCAAAAGTCTCAAAAAGATTCTCCACTATTTCGGTTTGGGATCTCACCTTGAGTATCAAGGAATATCTTTGAGCCATTAAGAAATAAGATTTCAGCACATATTCAAGTTACTCATTATGTCGACAACTTGAACTTTTCTAATTTGTGAACCCAATTTTCAAGTCACACAAACCCTGAAGCGTACGTGACTTAGAGAAATCGGTTTTGCCTATTGGAACCGTTCTACCATGACTCCTAAAACAAGTTAGCATTGGTTCTACCTTGACTCCCAATATAGGTAGGGAATGGTTCTACCTTGACTCCCAGTATAAGCTAGGATGGTTTCCACCTTTATTTCTGTTGATAGTGGATTTTTGACAAAGTTTAAAATCGTAAAATCATAAATTTGCATATTTCTGTCTTAGCTTCAGACACATGTGAAATTCGTATTTTATGATTAGACGTGAAAGATCATGTCACAATCTCTGACTAAGCATATAAACCACTCAGAGCAACATGAATATGAAGTCATTAAAGTCTCTCAATTGAGATTTCAGCATATTTCATTAACTGAGCAATTTCAGTATTCACTTCTATATAAAATCGATAGTGATTGACGGCTTCTAGACAAATTGCTTGCTAGTATAGAGCGATAACGTCTTTAGGATGTCGCAATGTTCCCTGACTATATAAAATAAACATTCAGAGCGAGTATGATGCTTCTACTATCTCATTCCTCGACTCTCGAATAAATATAACGCTCCTAGACAAATTGCCTACTAGTATAGAGCCATTAATTGATTAATTCTGGCGCAATATTCATCAATTGAATTCCTAGAAAATAATCTATTTTTATCTCATTACTCCGTTTCATGGCTTTTCTCAGCTGAATTCCATGGGTTAGTGATAGGTATTCACTTTTAGGGCATTTGGGCCACCACCGAGTAAGCCCCGATAAAATGGTGCGAGTGTACTTATCAATAATGCACGAATGAGCACCCAAAATATGGACGAACGAGGAAATATGGAGACCTATGCAAAATAGGAAAGGAAAATAATTAAATAAGAGGCGCGTACGGGACCGGGCCCACTAGCCGACCGGCCATGCCGCGTGGCCGGTCCCACGTCTCTCCATTTTTCTGTTAACCTATTTTATTCTTTTTCCTCATCTCTTGAAAACTTCCTTATTTGAGCAAACTTTCTCGTTTGAGCAAAACTCCTTTTCCATATTTCTTCGCACAAGTTAAAAATAATAATAGAAATAAGGAAGGGCGTCATGGGACTGGGTCCACCGGCCGGCGGGCCATGCTACGGCCGTGGACAGTCCCACGCCTCTCTAATTCCTTATTTTATTATTATTGCTTCTCTTATCTCATGAAACTCCCTCGTTTGAACAAACTTTTGGTTTCCATGTTTCTCCAATGTTGCTCAAATCTCCAAAAAAGCCAAAAAGTCATATGATCTCACGACCGTCCGGGCTTCTCACGGCAAATATTAAGATATCATTATTTTAATATTCTTAAAATATTAGTTGCACGAGCAAAGTCCTACTTGCTCATTCATGCAAAATTGAGATTTTTAGTCGAGATCAAACTCTTTTGAAAACACAGAATATTGCTCAAATGAGCAACAAAAATACCTAAAATTCCCAGGAATGCATGTGTGAGGGTCATGGTAGCACGTGCACCACCATGACCGGTCCTGGCTGCACTTTTGGCCATCATAATAAAACCAGACCCACTTCTCTTCCTTATTATTTAATAATAATTCATATTTTCCTGATTTTCCTATAATGAATCCTCGTTCAGGGATATTTCGCACGCTCGGACGTCCACCCACTACCAATGGCCGGCTTTCATGCCCATTGGTTGGTCGATATTTCTTGACCCGCATTGGACAACTCTCCATCTAGGGTTATCTAAAATTAGGGTTTCGAATTTACGATAATTCGATAAATGTTGAAAACTTTTATATTGATCCAACAATCAATATGTTTAATTAATGTTCGGTCATGCTACCAACATTTTTGATTGCGCGACCGTACGAGAGCACCCTCATTATATGACCATAAACTTGGATGATCTTCCAATACTTTATTGGACGTCCATCCAATTCAACGTTCCACTACACCATTTTTAGGGATTAGTAAGCGGGCTCGGACGTTCTTGGGACTGTGGTCGCGGAACGACAGTTGACGTTTCAAAACACGGTGTTGCATTTTTTTATAACGGCATAAGTCATTGCGACTCTTGGTCAAGAACGGATATTCGCGAACTCTATCTTGTGCTTGACTGTTTATTCACAACCAAGGTTTTCCGTTGCTAAAACATTTTCTAATTACGGAATACCCTACAGGAACTAAAATGTTATTGGTTCCGGTTTAACTTAGCAAAGATTAAAGACGTTGCTAATATTTTGCAACATAAAAAAAAGTCAAGTCTTCATTGACCTGGTCAAAATCCATTTCCCCCCTGCAGTTACCCAGTTCCCCACATTCATCATTTCCACAGATATACATTCATTCATTCATTCATTCAACATACAAAAGCAGATCAAATTATGAAAATGGATTCTTCAATTGATTTTAACAAAAAGTATGAGTATTTGATACAAATGTGTTCTAAGTATCACAACAAACTAGTGTACACATTAGAAACATACTGGTTCCTAAGTTCGGTTCATGTAAAGTTACAGAAATTCTTAAGTTCTTCTAACTTAAATCACTATAAGGAGATACTACATAAACTTACAAATCTTGCATTTTGCTAAAGGGACCTAATGGTATTTACTTTCTTTCGCTTTGTTCTCCAACCTTTCGATCTCATGAGCATCATTCAATCAACTCAACAAAGCATCACAAATTCTTCTAATCAGATATCCAGTATGCTTATAAAGATTGAGTCTAAGACTAATAGGCTATCTAATCAAATCAAAATAACCCATATACTTCACAGTTAAGGAGAAGTTTTGGAGTTGGATTATTTTTGAACAAAAGAAACAAAAGATGTAACATACATATTTACAACGTAAGTTCACAAATAGAAAAATCCTAACCTGAAGGAAAATGGTAGGGGCTTCCACGTTTTCCTATGCCAGCACCACGCCAACCTCTGTCCGAATAAAATAAGTATCTGAATGGGAAAATGGAGCCACCATAAGGACGTCAGTCCTCCGTAGTATCAAGATGGTTTGGCACGAACTCTTTCATCGTCAAGGGTTTATCTCCAAGTATATGTCCATTCATCGCAAGAGATTTTGGGAGAGCTCGGGGATCGACAAACTCAATGATAGCATCCCTGCAAACACAAAAGCGCCAAACATTATAGTGGGACAACAAAAAACATCAAACAAGACATGAAACTCATCGATTTAACCACAAAACAGATTGGATTGCTTACCAGGGTAAGCATAAGCAAAGGAAGTATACTTACCAGGGTAAGACAAATAAGAGAATGGAAAAGAAGCTTACAGCAACTGCGAGGGCTATTTGAATGAGATAGGAAGAACACCAAAGAATACAACTAAACTTGGGTTACGAATACAGGGAAAAGGACGTTCAATGGTATTTGCAATCCACGCATTTAATACCATAAAAACACCATCCATTATCTAGGCACTCTACAATTTTCAAGTTGTTTTAACTAATGATATTGCTACCCATGTAAACCAACAGTTACAAGACTAAATTTCAGGTGTGATATCTATAATGAAATATCATAAATCGAATCCTTCACATTCTAAATTTTTACATCAGGTTTTTTTAAAGATCATACGTACGGAATCAAGAATTTCCTGCATTGATCACATGCTTTAAAGTCTAAACTACATAAAAGTAACGAGATAATAACATACCTTGTTTGTTGATGCAGAAGTTGGAACTTCAATATTTAGTGAGAAACTTCTATGGAAAACCTCCGCTTCAATATCCCTTATTGCCACATGTATTAATGGCGAACAAATATCGGTTGCTTCACTGAAATCACTTTCTTTACTCTCAGTAGTCTTCCTAGAAAAAATGTCACTCCATAAAATATACAATAGAGCATCATAGAACCCGATAATCTTGCTTTACAAAAACAAAATTATCACCCAATTCAGTCTAATGAGATTGAAAGAGAAGGTACACCGAGATCAAAGACTCTCTAGCTCCTCGAATAAAGACTGAGCAATAACCTGTGATTTTTCACATAAAACATTAGAAACAGTCCAACCAAGTCCACTAATCACCTAAAAATTAAACCAAAACATGAATAAACATCTTTAGGCAGCCATAAATCCTATAACCATTTTAAAGCCATCTATCCATATTATTAATCACACCAACGAAATATGATACATAACTAAAGCTTAATAATCAACAAAAAAACTTACATCATCTCCATTAGCAAGCAATTAGCTAGAGTGAGTTTGTCAGTCAAATCCACATAATCGATCCTCGGCTTTCTCAAAAGCACTAGCACTAGGAACTGGAGACTTTAGAGAAGTTGATCGAACTATCTTGGTTAAATTTACCTTACCCACCGGTTGTCCTAAAACAAGTACCAACAATAGAAGTCGAAGTCATAACTTATACTCCCATTAAAGAAACTAACCCTACCAATGAAGCATTAGACAACAATTGATGAAATAATGAGTTCCACCACATGGAAAGATAAATATCTGGTGACCTCCGTAAAAGTAAACAAAACCAGACCACACATACAGTAGTACTAAACCTTAGTGCATTTAGCTCCCTCTTCAAATCCAAGGGAATAGAACTTAAAAGGCAATGTCAAAACTCCTGCTACATAAAATACAAAGTACACGAATAAGAAATTGATGTACATGTGGGCGGGATAAGCTAATCAAAGAGTAAGCATAATTACACCAAAAAAACAAGCTAAAAAATTCGGAAGAAACTTGAAAGCTAGCTTTTCTACCAGAATACATCATGGGCAGGTCACTCGTGCACCCTAGCAATAGATGAAAGATGGAGTTGATTGTTCTGGTGGCAAGGAGAAAGGATGCACCGACAACAAAATATCAATAAGAAAAGTAAGGAGTTATTAGCAACTTATAACTAAACACAAACTAATTCTTCTCGATTAAATCATTTATAAGAAAAATAACAACTTACTCTTGGGGCACATGCAACTTCAGGGAGCTCAACAATCCGTGAAGAAATGAACGGTGATGCCTAAATAGTTAAACATGTCCATAAGTACAAATCATTAATATATGAAAAGAATAGGGATGCTCATTCTAGATAAATAAATGCTTAAAGGACGTGTACAAATTCAAGTTTCAGAAGATAAGATGAAGCATAACCTTAGATTTTCAGAGAAGGAAAAAAAGTTCGAAGAATTTAGCTTCATTCGTTCCAAACCACCAAACACCATTTATTCCACCACCTGTCGATACCCTTCACCGCCACCACCTACCGAACCGAAACCTCACCCTCCACCAGCACTATTTATTCCACCACCCTGTCGATACCCTTCACCGCCACCACCTACTGAACTGAAACCTCACCTCAAGAAAAATTTGTTCCCAAGCATCAAACTTAAGATACTAGGAAATGATTTGCAAGCAAGGGTAATACTACCCCATGTTGGCCACCAGAATCTGGTCAAATCAAATATAAATTAAGAAAATCCTAAAGAAATCAAGGTAAATTGCTAAAGAAAGTTAAGAAGACTATAAATTGAATCTAACCAAGGAAAATCGACAACAACATATTTTTCTATCATCAGAAATAAAAAAAAAAAGAAATTACATTTTCTAATTCATATACTTTCACAAAATTAAGAAAGTAGTATTAAATGCTTGCAACAGGCAGCAAAAGAGAGACTTGCGAAGAGTACTAATGATGCGGGCAATCGCAAAGGTAGTGAGAGGTTGTTTGTTTAAGACAAATTTTATAAATCCATTTATGTGGTCCTTGACTTCTTGTTGGGGAAAAGATTTGTGGGGAAAATTCTTACAATGAAACATCTGACAAGTTTTTAGTACCATTGAAAACTCATAAATCTAGTGAACTTTGGGGACTTGGAGTTGATGTGTATAAACACTAGCTAAAACAACTGTAGGTGTGGGGTTTCTCTTTGTATTTATCTGCAAATGAATTATAATCCGAGCAAGGTGTACTAACAATTTTAAAGCTATACTATATACGTCATCTTCTTGCTAAACAAGTAAAACAAGATACAAACTTAATTATATGTGCAAATAGAATCCAGAATGGAAGTAAATGATTTTGAATCTGCTGTAGAACGACAACTACAGGCAAAACTTAAAAGCAAGAATGTCCACGAAATCCAATAAATGTTTAAGTGAAGCAATAAACTTACTTTCAATAGATGAAAAACAATCAGGCACCACACCCCATAAAAATAGACACTGCAAACAACCCCAAAACAAGAACAAATAAATTTAGTTAGAAATCCATATTAATTATCCATCTGCTCATGTTAAACATAACTAATCGCACAAAACAAATTATGATATTTTCTCCATATCTCAAGCATAGCAAATGGTAGCAGCAGTTCAACACTCTTAAACTAGAATTTCAATTCATCATTCATTGTTATAGTTGATACCCCATCTGTCTACAAAAACAAGTGTTAACTAACCTAATCCAATTTTTGGTTCTTCCAAAGAAATCTCAACAACTGATACAAAGTTAAAATCCCAAATAAAGGCTCACCTATATTGCAATTATTATAGATTTGATTGCTAAAAAGGAGAACGCAATGTTTTCAAGGAAGAAAAAAAACTAAATTATTAAAAACTATAATAGAAAACCCTAGAAATGTAAATATATGAAATTGATGATTTAAGAAATAAGCTTGATGTATAAGAAATTGATGATTTAAGAGAAAATATTCGGACTTACCATCTTGACGAGCGTTGTGAGAGGTTTCACAATAAACCATTTTTCACACAAAATCCCAAAATACCTTGTAGAAAATACAAAATAAACAACTTAATCAAGACAAATCAAAATAAAAATGGATGATTTTAGCGGGATTGAGCCATGTAATCAAACATGAGAATACCTTGTAATAAGGTGCTTGCATGTTAGCTTTTGATCGAACTAGGGTTGTTGTGGTTCAATCGATTTTGTGAAAGGGGATCTGAAGCTGATTCTGATGACTTTATGCTCTTGATTAAGAAGAAGTCAGTTGAAAAAGAGACTAGGGTTTGCTTTTGAATCTGAGATGGGTCTTGAGAAGTGAAGAGACTGATGGTGGTCCTGTGATCGATCTGGTAAAAAGGGTTTGATCCGTTTGGAGTTGTTGCTGAACTAGGGTTCTTCAGAGCTGCAACTCGAAGAAGAAAGAGAATGAAAAAAAAAATGTGGCTGAGAATACTCTGAGGATGGAAAGATAAGGAGGATAAGGCTGAAGGGTGGAAAAAAAGAAGAGGACTTGACCAAACTTTGACTTGGGCGTGTTTATCAGCTCTAGTGTTCCGACCGCACACGCTTCACACGCTGAACAAAGCACGGTTGCACCCGCAACCTTACCTGCGAGGTTGCAAAAATTCGCAAATCGATTCTAGCCATTGCGAAAAATTAGCAACCGGATTAGTAACGGTTATTTCGCAACGGACCTAGTGCCGTTGCAAATCTGGGTTGCAAATCCCTTAAAATGGTGTAGTGTTCGTCTAATATTCACTAATTTATTAATCATGCTTCGTCATTCGACATTTCGTGACATAATGGCTCAGGAATGAGTATTTTAGATAACTCATAACTCAGCAACATCTGATTTACTGTCTAATACTCGACATATTAGAATAAGTCCATGATTGAGCAATCTCATCGGACCAACGTCGATCCAAATTATCAGAATATCATTATTTCCTCAACTGGTTAAATAATATATCACAATTCATCAAACTCAATGTTTGAGCATCATTACTGTCCCAACAGACATCTTATTCTTAATTCATGAGTCTCAGAGCATATCTCATTTGGTCACTAATACACATCTGTCTTGCAGACTCCACATTCATGAGACATTAATCATGTCACATGGGGGGATATTTACTAGGTTTTTGGTCTGACGACCTAAGGAACGTGTGTAAACCCACGATGATAAATGCGAGTAAGTTGTGCAAGCATTTGAAGGAGTTAGAAAAGTAGTGGATGGACAATTAACCAATTCTCACACGCACGTGGAACTGGTTTATCCACGATTTCCCACTTTCCTACTCTTCTACTCCTTTGTAACCGTCACACTTACTGGGATCAATGTGTCTACTACTCTTGCAATATAAATAAGTTCCTCAATGCACGATTGAAGGACAAAAACTTATCTCGGAACTCGGTCGAACTTATCATAATTTAATGACGTTTCATCAAACTTGCAGAAGTTTATAACACATCCACAATCCTTGATCATCATTGATCTCACACACTTCTCAGCTTCGCTCCTACAGATCGACCCTTATCCCTCTTTGTGACCGAATTGACTCTAAAACAACCATTGTCTTGGTTTAGGACGGAGTATTACAGATTGATCTCTCGAACTCAAAGCACTCCCGTGCAATGCATCTGTTTGCTAAAGGTTAAGGAAATTTACTCGTTAGAGGAACCGCTCGTCTCACCACTTTTTCTCAAAAACTAGTAAATCGTTTTCGACCATCAACAATTTCCTAAATAGGTTAGGATTGGTCCAACATTAAGATCTTTAATGAAAATCATACCTTCAATCCTCTTGGTTTCCTTTCAACTATGAAACAAGTTCATACGTCTACTTCCTTAAAATTATGTTATTAAACATAGTTTTCTATATATAAAATCAAACTTATGTTCACTACACAATCGAGTTACAAAGATTATGTTGATGTCGTAATATGCATTATACCAATATACTTTGTAATCAAAAGATATGCATTATACTTCGTAATTCGATATACCAATATAAAATACTTATCACTATTGATATATTGTTCCTTGACACTTTGATCACAATATGATGAGCAAGTCTCTTATACTAGAGTTTCATGTATATAACTTTGCATATTATATTTTCAATCAGAAACGAATTGAAAGATTACGATATACAAATGGAAACAAGTCAAGTCATGTATTACTAACCTCGAGTGGAAGGATGATGTCATCGTTGATGTCGATACATTTTTAATCTTGTGTCTTCATAGTAATACATGTATGTCTCAATATTTCTAGACTTTCTAGTCTAACTCTGACTTAAGTTGACTTTAGTAATCTAATCAAACGACTTATGAGTTTTGATATAAAATATGACAACCAACCTTGACATACCAGCTCTTGGTGGGTTCAATAGAAGCAATGCTCTAGCACAACTAGTGTATACTTCCTTGACAATTTGATCATAATAAAATGATAAATTCACCAATGTTAGAGATTCATAAATATACTATATATATGTTATGTTTTCAATTTGAACGATTTGAAAGAAACATAGATAGGAATAGAACAAGCCAAATCAGTGTTACCAATGTCGAACGGAAGGATGATGTGTTCCTCGATGCCGATACGTCTTCAAGTTCTTCAGAGTAACACGAGCTCATCTTAATATTTTTATTGTTCCTAGTCTGACCTAACGAAGTTGACTCTAGTAAACTAATCAAGCAGCATTCGAGCTAATATATGACAATCAAACTTGGCCTACCAATGTTTGGTGTGTTCAGCATTCGAGTAATCTAAAAATCTCCCCATTTGTCAATTTTAGTGACAAAACTATTTACATATAGAGAATACAAGAATTATAAGACAAAATATTACATTACATTACATAACAATCTCTTATCTCTATCTTCATATGCTTGATTCTAAGTTTCAACAACACAAAGTCCGTAAATATTCAACAAATAAGCGTTGTTGTTGAAGCATTTGAATAACAACAATCTTTACTCCCCTAAAGTTAAGATAGGTATGTATGCAATCCGAATATATTGTTATTCACTTTCACAGTAGATTTGTTGTGATAATTTGACTGCACAAGACCATGTTTTTGGGTAATGAGTTGCTTCCAAAGAGGTTTGTTGTCAGTACACATCTTCCATAAACAATTCATTAGCAACAAATATTCATTAGATGTATATCTTTTATGCCTAAACCCCCATTATGTTTTGTCTTTGTCGACTTTTTCCATGCTGATAGACACATTTATGTGTCTACTTTGATCTCAACTGTCTATACTGTTAGTACCTATTTCATACTTATTTTGCTATTTTGTGTATTTGTAGGTGTTTTTGTGAAATAAAGCTCGATGGACTAAAATGTGAAATTTCGCTCGTAAAATGGAAGAAATGAAGTAATCTATAATTTAATGGGCTAGTCCCAAAATGAAAAAAGATGGAGAATTATTTCATTTGGTCCAATTATTTGGATATGGGAATGTGGTAAACATGACAATGCGTATGTATAAAGTGTGGAGCCCATTACATCGACATCATTTATAAGATATTAAAAAGATATTTGGAGATATTTTATTTATAATGAAGAAAATAAAAATGTTAAGTAAGAAATCTACATGGAGTAAGTGATGTGAATTAAATATATGAAGAGTATGGAAAGAATATTATTCTTTATGGTTTGAGTTAATAAAGAATAAATAATTCCCAAATAAAGACAATTGTAACTGCATGAGAATTATATTATTTGATGCGTGGCACATTCTCATTGGAGGATTTTTTATTGTCCTGACATGTGGCGAATTCTAATTGGGCGATGATGTGGTAGTGGTAAATATAAAAGGAAATTGGTTCCTTGAAAGCTATAAATACGTCGTGAATACAAGGAAAAGGGGAGTTCGGGAGTCTGAGCAAAATAGTAGAGTTTTTATTTCATCTTTTAATTTTCGTATGTAATAATGAAGTAATTTCTCCACCGGGGCTAAGGAGGAAACCAGTAAATTGTGTAAGAAATTCTATTACTCTTTGAATAAATATTCTTTTGGAGATCAAATGTTTTAATTACTCCCTCCTCATATTTAGCTTCATTTTAATTGTTTTGTATAGTCTTCGGCTATCGATCTTTTATAAGCGAAGGAGGTTACACTATTTTGGTACAACATAAAATTGTGATATTTGTTTTAATCGTTATATATTGAGATTGGGTTCAATCTTGTGTTACATTACGAATATTTTTTTTCGAAATGAATGATTATTTTACATTACTGATTTGGTGGAATCCGAAACCCTCGGTTTTTCTCCCATTAATAAAAATAATATAAAATAATCATTCCTTTCTAAAAAAAATATTTGTACTGTAACACAAGACAATATTGAACCCAATCTCATGTCTCGAAATATATAACGATTAAACCAAATATTACTACTTTATGTAGTACCAAAATAGTATATCCTCCTTTGCTTATAAAAGATCGGAAACCAAGACTATCCAAAACAATTAAAATGAAGCTAAAATATGAAAGAGATTAATTAAAACATTGAATCTCGAAAAGAATATTTACTCAAAGACTACTAGAATTTTTGACACAATTTATTGGTTTCCTCCTTAGCCCCCGTGGAGAAATTACTCTATTATTACAAAAGAAAATTAAAAATTGAAATAAGAACTCTACTATTTTGCTCAGACTCCCGAACTCCCTTTTCCTTGTATCCACATCGTATTTATAGCTTTTAAAGGAAACCACTTTCCTATTCTATTTACCACTACCACATCATCGCCCAATTAGAATGCGCCACAGGTCTGGACAATAAAAAAACTTAATAAGAATGTTATCGCAGCGTCAAATAATATAATTCTCATCGCTTGATTTTCTTTATTTACGATTTTTTTTTTTGCTCAGAAAAATTGCATTATATTACTTCAAAACCTTACAATTGTTGTGATAGGAAATCAGGGATGATTTCCCACCACTCAATACAAATGTTGAATCGTCTACAATATCTTGTGACTTTATATTTCTTCTAAGATGACTAGTATTAATAAAAGAAAAGGAGTCTAATAGCAAATTACAATCATCTATGATAGTACAACTAAACCAACAAAGACTATTGCTTTTATTCATCAAGTAATCTACTACTTTTTTTTGCATCACCATATAGATACTAATGGAGGATAGATTCTTGCAACGTGCCCATTTGACAGCTTCCAGCACCGCTAGACATTCCGCCTCCTCTGGATTTCTAGCTAGGAATTATTTATTCTTTATTAACTCCAACCATAAATAATAATATTCTTTTCCGTACTTTTCATATATTTAATTCCCATCAATTACTCCATGTAGATTTCTTACTTAACACTTTTATTTTCTTCATTATAAATAAAATATCTCAAAATATCTTTTTAATGATGTCGAAATAATGGGCTCCACACTTTCTACGGGCTCCACACTTTCTACATACGCCTTGCTATGTTTACCACATTCCCATATCCAAATAATTGGACCAAATGAAATAATTCCCCATCTTCTTCCTTTTGGGCCTAGCCCATTAAATTATAAATTATTTAATTTCCTCCATTTTACGAGCGAAATTTCACATTTTAGTCCATTGAGCTTTATTTCACAAAAACACATACAAATACACAAAATAGCAAAATAAGTATAAAATAGGTACTAACAATATAGACAATTGAGATCAAAGTAGACACATAAATGTGTCTATCAAATACCCCCAAACTTATTATTTTCCAGTCCTCGAGCAAATCTAATCTAGAAAATAAAATCTTAACTCACCGTCGCAAGCATCACGGTTGCACTTAGCGTGTGCAACAAGCCATTAAACCCCTAGGTTGGCCCTAGTGGCCGAGTTATAGTCTCGGGAGGGTTTACAAGAGGTGTAACCACAAAACCTTTTACTCCAAACCCTAGCTACATGTGCAGGATTCAAGAGTGATTCTAAAAATCTCCTTAGTTGGAATACTCTCATTGACTATAGGAGGAAGTACCCTGATGCGAATCATTTTAATATATAGGTGACAGAGCTCTACTCAGATAGTCGCACTATGGACATCAATAATTAGAATCACACAAATCAGATGAAAACGATGTTGACTAAGGTGAATTGTGTTTCTCATATTTGTTTGAAGGCCCTCGCCAAGATGAACCTATGAACCCTAATGGATTGAGATATCTTAGTTACGAACTAATATCAACACAGCTGGCATATACAAGGGAACCAACGGTCGGTAATCTTAATTCTAGATCAACCCACCTGGCATATAAGGGAACAAACAGTCGATTTTATTGAACAATAATAAACCTTTAGTTTTTTCGTTTTTTTAACACCATGATTAGATCTTTCAGATCCTGCGTTCTACGCTTGTTTGGGCGATGAAGACAGGGAGAATCACACAAATATTGTTATCCAAGTTTTTTTTTTCTTTAGTAACTCAATCACTCTACTCCATACCAGCCGAAATTCCATAAACCTTAACCTAGTACCGTTGACCAGTCTTTGAATGTATGTATAGTCTGCTTAAGGTAACCCAAGCCTACCAATTTTAGTCGACCCTGCATTTGTACGTACACTGAAAATGTCGAACTAGTATTATAAGGACCGATATAATGATTATCCGAATGAGTTTCAAAATGGACATTACCATAGTGTGGATAATACTTGGGACCACTACCGACCTTCTAAACGTTATGGTTTATACCATGGTGGTCCCAATTATTATTCTCACGTGCGTCAATCATATGAACGAGAAACTGAGCAATATTATAGTGGTCATAATGAATGTTCTTTGCAACCTAATTCTTCTTATGAAAAAATCTTTCTCTAGAAGAGGTGCTCTGGCGTTTCATTGAAACTGCACAAATTAATGAAACCGTAACAATTCTTGGATTAATTCTTTGAATGATAGGCTCGATCAATTAATTGAAATACTCGATCAATAAATTGAAACTGAAAAAAAAATGCCTTAGAAAAGAAAGGAAGAATTGTAGCTTTAAGTGTTGCAGTCAATGAACTTACTACACATTTAGGGGAGGATGAAAATAATGTTGATGAGGAATTTGAAATATGTAGTCATAATAACGAGGAAACCGTTACCCCAATTGAGCTACATGATAATAATGTTGTTTCCAGTTCAAATCCTAATATGATTATTCACCTATTCAAAAGGAAGTGGATTTGACTAGAGATACCATAATTTTAGACGGTTGAGTTTATCATTGTGATTATGAAGCCGATGATGGTTTAAAGGAAAACGTTTATCATGAGATTAGGGTTATAGAGTCCAACGATTCAGAAACAATAGTCTCTGCAGAGGATTATAGAAATGTAGAACTAAGTGAATACAACATCAAAGAAATAAAAGACAATTTTCCTAAATATGATAATTTAGAAATTAAGGAAATTGTGACTAGCTTATCCAAGGATATTGACAACTCTAAGTTTGGGGGTGAATATCATTCTCCCCGTGGTTTACCTTTGACTCTTACAAAGGCACCTAATTTGGGACTTGACGTATGCACCTCTACCATCTTAAGAGACTATCTTCATACACGTTTTCCTGAACCTAGTTATGTCCAAAAAGAAACTCAGTTGATAATAACCCATCCTATGGTTGATGTGGTTAACCCAGGTTATGATACCAAGATTGATTTTGTTTTCCCACCAAAAAAGTTTCTTCCAACTCTAGGAACTTGTAAATTTCAAATGTGTCACATTTTAGGTTTTGAGACTAAATCTAATTATTTTAAGAGATTAAAGTCAACACATTTTCTTAAGAATGACCACCACTTTCATTGTGGTCAACTGTGAGAGTTAAATCTGATTGACTTAGAGGATCCCCAATTATTCAGGTTATTATTTTGTGCTTCTAAGTTCTTATTTGAGTTTTTCCAGACTCTGCAACCTGATCCTCCGGATCCTACCAATGAGGAAACCTGGCCCATGAAGATATTTTATTCAGACCCTTTTATAGAGCCTGAACCTAGACCACAAATAGATATAATTGTCTTAAATAGAAAGCTTGATACTGATGTATTTGGTTGGTTCACTTTCTTGGTATGCTGTAGTTTTCTTCTATTTTTGATAATATTATTTGATTCAGATGACCCGCATTTGTTCCGACTACTACTTTATGATTTTATATGGTGACTAGAAGACACTAAACTTAACGCTTTGATGATATCAAGGTCCATCCGGAGGACCCTTCTCTTGTTGTACATTAGTGGAATTTTATTTTTACTTTCTTTCTTGTTCCCCATGGAAGGATTGCTACGCTTCGCCCAGGTACTATTTTTCTAACTTCTCTCTTTATTGATTCCTCTTGTTACTTATATTTTTGGTACTGCACTTTAATTTGAAACATTTAGGACAATGTTAGATTTAAGTTTGGGGGTGAGGGAAAAACTTTTAGTTTGTTTTTAACTTAAAAATATAAAACATTTAAAAAATTAAACTCCATAGCCTAGAAATTTGTACCAATTCAGGATGACACTAACCAGTCTAAGTGGATGGAAACATCTTGATTGTACATGCCACGAGATGGTATTTCTTGTCACCATGTCCTCCATCCCAAAGGAAATTACATGTTATGCTTTCAAGATTGCGGATAATAAGTGAAGCTTAAAAGATTGAGAATTAATAAATTGGAAGTGCTGAGAGAACATTATTTATCAAAGTGAGGCTACATCCTTTTGTCAGGTGCTTTGCCTCCCAAGCAGCAGTGTAAGACTCGAATCTTTCGACAATCTTATTCCACTTCGTATTTGACCTGTAAAAATCCCCTAATGGCATGCTAAGATAAGTTGAATGCAAGGATTATGCATTCCAAGGATCTAGCAAGTGTAGTGAGTTTACTAAAAGTGCATTCACATTAAGTAATAATAGAAGATATAGAGGGGTAAAAGAAGAAGGATCCAGAGGATTAAGATTAAGAAGAAGGGGAGTAAATGGAAGAAGAAAAATAAACTCGGAGAGAAGGAGGTAGATAAGGTTTTACTAATTTATTATGTTCAAGCAATGAGCATAATAATTCATATTGTTACAACTATTACTCATGTAAAACATATGACTAATTAGCCAAACGAAAAAAAAATAAGACAGGGGCCACCCAGGCATATAGATAGAAGGGGTGCCCAAAACATAATTATCCTAACTACTAGTGTATGACAAATGTTGTCCTTTCCAAAAAAAAATTTCCTTAAGAATCAAGCCAGGGAAGTTATGTCGATCGCTTGAAAACTGAATCCTCGCATGTAGCTTCTGCTTCAGTGGAATGGGCCCAATGGACCAGAACTTGAGCGACAGACTATTTATTCTTATTAATCATACATGATCCCAATACCTTGAGGGGAGTTACCTTCATACACCCATCAATATAAGTGAGGTTTGTGGTAATAACCTCGTACCCAGTTTCAACTTGAGTTGAGAGACATGAAGACCGGATATATCTGTAAAGTAAAGGGTACCTAGTTGTAGTCTGTAAACCACCTTTCCCACTTTGCTTGACATTTGATTGGACCCAAAAAATTAACGACCAACTCTTGAGATTCCTTTTAAGTTGCACTGAAGTTTGGCGATAAGGTTGTAACCTCAGATAAACCCATTCACCCTCATTCAACTCTCTCTTAACCCTTTCATATTTGCTTGTTGTTTAATTATGTGTTGTGCTTCCTCAGGTATATATTTCATAACAATTCCCATGACATGTCTTTTATGCAAATAATCTTTGACTGAAGCATTGATGTTGAGAATAATGGAGACCATATTGAGGGGGAACATAACCATAAAGATCGTGGAATGGAGTAAGCTTGAGGTTAGAGCGATAGGTAGTGTTAAACTACAATTCTATCGTAGGTAACCAACCATTTGGTTGGCCTATAGCTAGACATGCATCGAAGATAGGATTCTAAGCATGTATTTACTCTTCCAATATAGTCATCATATCGAGGGTGATAAGTTATACCCATATACAATGCAGTGTCCAATTTATAGAAAAGCTCTTGCTAGATCTGCTTAAGAAGATGATTACTCTATCTAACACTATAGAAGTAGGGAGTCAATGAAGCTTATAAACAATATTTAAAAATACATTGGAAATAGAAGATGATGTGAATGGATGGCTAACTGGTATAAAATAGCTATACTAGGTGAATCTAATCAACTACCACCAGAATAACCTCTCTAACCTATGATTTTTTTGGTAACCTAGTGATAAAATCTATACTAATGAGCTGCCAAGCTTATTCTGGTACATGCAAAGGTTGTAAAAGTCCTGTTGGTAGACTGTTGGAGCTCTTGTCTTGTTGACATATATCACACTTGGATGTATCAAACTAGTTCTTTTTTTACGCCAACCTAGTAAAAGAAAGACTTTGCTATTTGATAATTAGCTTGTTGGACTGAGTGTCCCCCAACTGCAGAACACTGTACAACTTCTATGACTTGTTGTCTTAAGTTATCTTCACCACCAATGTAAATTATATTCTTGAACCTGATCATTTCGTGTGAATATGAGTAGTTGGAAATGCTGGTAAGCAATTCTTATGCCAATGTGTCTGAGGTGTAGCTTATGAGGACTTCATATATCCAAGCAGGATGTATGTGAGCGAGAGTATTACACTAAGAGGATGTTGAATTACCCAACCTGGAGAGGGCATCTGCAATTCTATTATCAACTCCTTTCTTATAACAAAGCTCATAGTCATAACCAAGCAATTTGGCCAACCACTTTGCTGAAATGCAGTATTCAACCTTTGTTCCATGAAGAATTTAATGCTTTGATGGTCAGTGAAGATCTTAAAGTGACTCCCTAGTACAGTAGATAAGGCCTCCATTTGTGCACTGCCATGAAAATAACTAGCAACTCTTTTTTATAAGTAAAGTGAGCTAAAAATCTAGCTCCCTTAGCTTTGCTAAAATAAACAATTGATCTTTTTTATTACATCAAAACAACACCTACTCCAGAATCACAAGCATTTGTTTATACTTCAAATGACTTTGAAAAATCTGGAAGAAAAAAAACAGAACTGGAGTTGTAGTAACAACCTCTTTAAGTTGCTCAAAAGCGAGTTTGAGTGAAGAGTTCAAGTGACACGTTTTCTTGAGCGATTCGGTGGTGGCTTCTTTGATAAGGCCATAGTGTCTAACAAACTTCATGTAATACCCAGTTAAGACCAAGAAACCTATAAAGTCCCTAAGACATTTTAGAATATTCAAATTACCCATGCACTCAAATTTGACAGGATCTGCAGCTATTCCTTCACCAAAATGATGTGGCCCAGATATTTAATTTGAGTTTGACCAAAAGAACATTTGCTATATATTTTACGAACAAGGAGTGTTGTTAGAGTTGTTTGAAGATGTTGTAAATGTGACTCCATGTCTGTGTTATAAATGAGGATATAATCAAAAAAAAAAAAAAAAAAAAAAAAAAAAAAAAAAAAACTCAAGTAAGGCTTGAACACCTCATTCATCAATGCTCGAAATGTAACAAGAGTATTAGTTAAGCCAAAATGGCATTGCAAAAACTTGATGTCCTTGGTGTGTTTTGAATGTCTTTGTCTTGTGTATAAGATATACCGTAATTTGAATGTATCTCCGCCCGAGATCAATCTTGGATAAGATCTTATCACCTTTTAATTTATCCAACGACTCCTTTATGACTGGAGTCCACACATAATCTCCAACTCAAATTACTTGTCCTTGATAGTAAGGTCCTTCAGTTTTCTATAGTCCACACAGAATCTCCAACTCCCATCTTTTTTCTTTACCAGAAGAATGAGCGATGAGAATTGAGTATGACTAGGTTGAATCACCCTTGAATTAAGCATTTCTTGCACTAATTTCTCAACCAATTCTTTTTGCACATTAGGGATTTTGTATGGTATTTGATTGGGTGGTGAGGATGAGGGTTTTAGTGGAATATAATGGTCGTGAATTATGGAAGGTGGTAAGTGAGTTGGTTCTTTGTATATGTAAGAAAATATATCGAGTAGAGTGAAGAGGGTGGTGGAGTGAGCGATGTAGTGGTAGGTGTAGCTGCTAAGCTGGAGAAGAGGTGACCCACCATACCATTCTTTGTCCGTTGAAATGGTTTTTTGATGTTGCTCTAGACATCATGGATATTTTGATGGCTTCAAAATTACCATTCAACTCAATCTTTTTACCAATTCTAGTAAATGAGACCATCAGTGCATTAAAGTCAAAGATCACAAGACTGACTCCTTTTGTCCAATCTATTCCAAGCACCATGTTATATCCTCCTAATGATAATAACCTCAAATCAAACTGGAAATCATGGCCCTATATTTACCGATATCTAGCCTCACTTACCAACTTATTGCCATCTGTTACAGCCACCAACAATGCAACTGTGGGTTCCATATAGCTACCACATCTTCTAGAAGCCTCTGAATCTAGAAAGTTGTGAGTACTACCACTGTCTATAAGGATTGATAAGGTTGTTTTTCTAACTGCGAGACCACAGAATCTTGATGGTAGAGTGAGAGACATTACCAGAAAGTGCATGAACAAATATCTGCGCTTCCTCCGCTACCTCTTGAACCATTAGTGTGTCGACCAGAGAACCATCTTTGCTTGAGGATGGGCCATCTTCTTATGCATCCAACATACAAATTTGTTGTTTGACACATCAATGTCCTGGTTTAAACACTTCATCACAGTTATATCAAAGGCCTTTATATTTTCTTCCTTTCATTTAGCAAAAGATATCTTTTGACTATAAGAAATTGGTGTATATGGCTGGTGAAAATGGGGCTAGTGATTTTGCTGAAGGATCTGAGACTAGTAACTGGTGATGAATGATTTCTAAAATATTATTGTTTAGGTACATAAACTGATGGAGGTCTATGATTTCTCATCTTTCTAGCCGCGCCTTCTAGTAGTTCTTCTTGCATTTTAGCAAGAAAAACTGCTTGCGTGAGACTCTTTGGTGAATGCATGAGCACATGCATTCTTAATTCTTCTTTGTGGCCATTGACAAAACTAGAGGTAAAATACTCCTTAGTGAAGTGACGATTCTTGGCTAGCATAAGTGCTTTCAATTCTTAAAACCTCATGGTAGTCTAAGACACTACCCACTTGACTTAGTTTATTGTATTCACACACAACATCATCATGTCCCATTTCGAAATCTGTTACAAATATCTCTAACAGAATTGTCTAAACTTACAATCAACTTGCACTCTTGATAATCATGAAACCATAGATTTGCTTTACCTTATAAGTACATAACAACCGTATTTACCTTAACATTATCGTGATTATGAAGGAGTTTTTTTTTTTTTTTTTTGAGCTTACGAATCCAAGATCTAGGATTAGTACCATCAAACCTTGAAAAATCTACATTTGGCTTGCGTTCTTCGAAAATCCGGTTCATGAGATCAAATAAAGAAACGAGGAAGGTTAACGGGAATATCACTGAAGGAGTGTGTGTATTATTGTGAGATCCACGGCCGACATGGTTAATCGGAAAGTTGCCCAAAATTCCCGCAAATTGATCCCATTGTTATGTATGAAGAAAGTTATTCTTCGTAGCGTACCCTAAAAGCTTGAGGAATTCTATTTGAGATTGTTTAATTTGTTCTTGATGTTCTTTATTTGAGACCGCTTTATTTGTTCTTTATGATGTATGTTCTACCTACTGTTTTCATATGCATTTCTCTCATCTCTTGCTGAGTTCTAGCTATTCAATCTATCCTGGTATCCTTTTCACGAAATGTTTTGGCTAATTCATTCACGGTATCCATGATTGCAGTCCATAAACGACCGCTCTAATACCACTTGTGGTGAGTTTACTACAAATACATTCGATTAATCAATAATAGAAGATATAAAGGATTAAAAAAAATGATTCATAGGATTAAGATTAAGAAGAAGAAAGAGACAGAGAGAACGAAGAAGATAAAATTTACTAATATATCATGTCCAAGGAATGAGCAGAACAACTCATATAGCTACAACGAACACTCACGTAAAACATGTGAATAATTGACTAAAGGCAAAAGAAAATGAGATAGGGGCCACCCAGGCATATAGATAGAAAGGGGTGCCCATAACATATAATTATCTTAACTACTAGTCCATGACAGCAACAAAGTTAACATTTGAAACATCTCCAACAACTATAAGCGCAGTCTTGTGGAAATTCACTTTTCGGCCAGAATGAACTCAAATCAAATTAAGATATTGCGAAGATGAAATATAGTATGATTATCATTTTAGATGACCACAAGAATGTCATTAGCAAACCGAAGGTGTGTGACTTTAGTTCCCCATAGTTTACTTCAAAGCCTTTGAACCACCCTATCGACACTGCTATTTCGAAGGTTAAGTTCAACGATTTAACAAACCAAATAAGATAAAAAAAAGGTGAGCAAGTGTCTCCCCTAACAAAGACCTTTAGAGCTTTGCATCAATTTTGTGAGATATTTTATCAATATGGCATTCTATGTAAGATCGATTTTCAAAACATTAATGACAATGTTGCTTGGTTCTTCTGGACTATGTGATGCAAATAATGAGCTTTACAATTGTCCGGAGAAAATAGATTGAAGCCGCAATTTTGCATATACATATTTTTGTGCTCATTAGTGGCTCCTCAAGTGACCACTTTAAGAGAGGGGTTAAGGGAACCCACAACCCACAGCCTACAAACAACTAACATCCATATATTTACGTTTTATATGTTACACAAAATACGAATACACTTTAGATATACATGAATATACCATATACATAAGCCAAGTATATACGTAATATATCTCTCGCTCTCCCCCAATGGGAAGCATGAGTCCGGTGTAGTTCAAATTTAAGATGCATTGAATTCAATCGTAATAAATCATGATGGAAGCTTTGACACCTTTAGAGCACATAATAATTATAGGTAAGACTATAGACATCGTACTAATCTTTAAGCCAAAAGTGATATGATACTAGCATGTGGTGATATCTAGGTTTAGTCGGAGGGAGGGCCAACTAATAATTTGGAAACATGAAGGTAACTTGATAGATTTTGGGCAAACAAAATGTATTGGAAATTAAATTTATAGTCTCACCCGTTGTTAATATTCTCATTTTTTATGGGTATATAGAGCTTCGTAAGACAAACTTAACTCCAAAATATGAAATTACAATACGCTGCCGTTTAAACTTTGTTACAAAAATGTCTCCCAAAATATGAGATAGTATGAATTTAAGAGTGTGAGGGTCCTTTCTCGTATATATATATATATATACACAAGCTATTCCAAAGGGATGCCATGAATTTTTACATAAATAATAATAATTTTTTGTTTGGAATTTATTTTCCATGATAATATTCATATTCATCTTATACTATAATAAAGAAAATTGGGAGTTTTCGACCGGAACATTTTTTTACATGGACATTAAAATTACGCGAATACCCCCGAAATAATTTTATACCTAACGCGAAGCGTTGGGGCCCTTCACGACATTTGCTTTGTTATTTCCCCCTTCTATTCTCTTCCTAACAGTCGTCTCAAATCGACAAACCTTCTCTCACAGACAAAGAACCCTAACCTCACTCACCAAAATTTGAAGCATAATTCAGTATGCGATTCTAAGGTTTCATGCTCGACTTCGATTTCAATAACATTTGTCTTATTTAAATCGAATTTGTCTGGGAAGCCGTTCAATACTGAAATTTGATTGATTTCAAACTTACTCACTTAACTCTCAAATTGCTTCGTCAATGGTTGAATTTTGTTGATCACCGGTAAGTGATAAACATCCTTAAAGTGAATTGAGAAGTTTATTGGTTTCAATTTCGAATTCCTTAGTTTCAATTAATTCCAATTAGGTTAGATTAAACCGATGCAGTTTCTAGCTGACCTTCTAACCATCAACAACAGAACATATTTGGGTTTTCTCTATAACTAATTCTAATTGATCGCCCTATTTCTCTTAATTCAATCATTGTGGGTGATATTCGTGTTGTTCAAGGTCAATTCTTGAACCAGTAAATGAATAGGATGAATCAACTATTAAATCTGGGATAGTTGTTGTTGTGGTTTATGTAGAGGTGAGGACTTTAAGTTATTGATGTAAAACAGATTTTGAAACATCCATTTAGAGAAAAAGATGGGAATTGATTACTGAAACTTTTCAAGATACTCATGGATGGATTAGTGAGTGTGATTTAAAATAAAAGGAAAACTGGTAACTGTGAGGTTTTTAAACTAGCGGAAACCATTGGATAGGAGATTGGTTGAAGAAACAAATGGGTGTTTGTGGAATTCTACCTTTTCTATATGAATATTTGAATGTTTTTTTTTTTTTTTTTTTTGAAATGAAGCTTTAAGCTTTAGTTAGTGTTGGAACTTAAGCTGTATGTTGAAATGACTGGGAAAACATAATTTGTGTACTTCTTTGTTTTTTGATTTTCCTAACAGAATATACATGTTTAGATTTCAATGATAAATCTAGAGCTGATATCCTATATCATGATTTAGGTGACTAATCGACATAAGTTTAAGAAAGTGTTTCTCTCAATTTGGCACCTCATATAGTGTATCAATGAAGCCATGGGTGTTTTTCGCAAGATGCAGGGTATAAGCATTTATATTTTTTTTTTTTTTGTATGGTATGATGATGAGCGCAACCTCTTTCTGGAGGTGAAACAGAACCAGGTACCACAACTTATATCATTCTTATACAAGTATTTGGTAAAGGGGGTGGAAGAAAATGAATCATAATGTTTAATTCAAACTGTATGTTAAATTTCTCAAAGCATTTTGATTTAAAGATGACCATGGAAGGTAAGGCCTTGGATTTTAAGCAAATGCCCAACACCATAATTTGTGGACTTCAGCTGTTGGCTGATTTTCCTGAAAGAAGAAACAAGTTTAAAGTTTAATTTCAATGATAAGTTGTTTACATGCAGTAAGTAAGCAGTGCATACATTATAGAAGTGTAAGTTTCCCTGATAGAAGAGATACGTTTAAGCTCAATTACAAACCAAATTTCACATGCAATAATTAAGCAGTATAATGTGCTTGAAACATCATCAATATATAGCAAAAAGGTATCCATTAGTAAGAACTGTTGTCATCTTTCATTGAGTTGTCTTTTTGTTTTGTAGCAGGGATCTGTTTCATCTCACTTAATAACTTTGCAATTTATGATTAACATATTTATACACTTATGTTTCTGACATCCCCTATTATGAAGTCAACATTTGATTTGCTAATGTTTGAAGTTTCCATCAGGAGTGTATTGGTTCCCAACTGCCTGAATTTAAAACTTATATTCAATGGATTTGGTTTTTGTGTGTATGGTGTTCATCTGAATAAACTTTTGATGTTTGGTCTAAGAAAATCTGAGAGCTAAAATGATTTAGAGACTGAGTAAAACATTGTAGAAATATAAAGAAAATACGCATTGTAGATGAGTCGAATTCAGTGGACATATTTAATGCTACGATGTTCATCATTTGATTATCATGTTATTATTCTAGCATTTATCAGTTCAGCTATTTGCTAACTTACGTTTCATTTTCATTCAATGGAGAATCTTCGTTGGAGCCCTAAAATCATTGAGCAAGCTCGACTTCGGCAGTGATTGATACCACAACGGATGACAATCAACGATCTAATCTGTGGAAGCCTTGGACTTAATTATTTATATGGTTATTTTGAATTGAGAAGTTATTGCATGAATACTTTTGAGTCCTAGGTCTTGATGGTTGTCAGTATGAAACAAGTGAAGACAGTTAATTTTTCTCTCTTCTTTTTCTGATTTTGCTTCATCGCGAAAATGCATACGATTGTTTTTTTTTTATGTGTAAATGGATATTCTTGGTTGAAATATTATTGAATGAGAATCTTAATTTCAGTGAACAAATTATAAAGTGAATAAGTGAATAAATTATAAATGTCTTGAAAGTCGTTTGCGTATTTCCTAATAATATGTTCGTTTAAACTTTATACACACAAGCCGCCCAAAGGATGCCATGAATTTAAGGAACAATGATGAATTTATATTCCCATGATGATATTCATATTCATTTAAAATAAATACATCGATAATTTATGCTCAAGATTCGTTTTACATGTCTTAAAAAGGAGAATTCAAATGGGATATGCTTTCATCCTATATTCGGACAACGAAACTTTTATGCACATTGCATTGGATCGTATTTCCCAATAAGCTTTATTAAAAGCTTTCTTGGTTGAGTAATATTTAAACTTTATGCAAAATGCTAGTTAAACCATCAAGCTGCTCCTATAAAGGGATGCCATTATGAATTTAAGAGTAATAATTTTTTGTTTGGAATTTATATTCCCATGATGATATTCATATTCATTTAAAATAAATAAAGGTAAACCATAACAGATAATTTAGAGAGACATTAGGAATTTTGGCCCTTGGGTATAATAATAATGCGAGTGATCCACTTTTCTCTTAAAATATTAGACCTATGTTGTTGATATACTAGAATCATAATTAGCTTAAACAACAATTATATATACAGAGATAAAATTAGATATTCCATAAAGATGCATCAGTCTTTTCGCTTAAACTTTTACTCGATTGCAGCTAGCATTAGTACTAACTTTAGTGCTAATAAATATGCACCAACCTCATTACATCTCACCTAATCACTTTCACTCCCAACAGTCCAACTCCACTGATCCATCATGAATTCAACTTCCCGAGTCCTCGAATCACAACAGAAGATCCAAAACCCGCCAGTAAGAGTTCCGAAATGCAAACTCTCTCTATCAAAATTCATTCTATCCACCGGGTCCCACAGTTGTTATAATCCGCATCGCATGAGTGACTTTGAATCGAAAAGTATCAAACTTTTGCTGCATGATTAGACATCCAAAGTAACTTGAGCTATCAAAGCCCACTTATAAAGGTAAGTGAATTAACCGAACCTAATCCTACGGTGCAACACCGTTGACCTTGAGTATTGCAAGGCTAGATTCTAGTGGGTGTTGATCACCCGTCCTAAATGAGTGAACAAAACCACACACGCATTCAAAAAATAAAAAAAATGAAGGACAAATAGCTGGTCAGCACAACGTTTGTCTGTGTTCTCGTTTGGTTTCTTCTACGACAGCAAAGAAAAAAAAGAAAACCCTAAAACCAAGAAGAATTAATAAAAAATAAAACAAAATGAGCTTCTTTCTTTACTTCTTCTTCTAAACAGGAAATAACCATGAAAGATCCTTTGAATCCCCTTTAATTAGATCTTCCACCACCACCTCATTTATCTCTTCACTCATTCTCAGCTCTGGTAAGATCTCTGTCTATATCTTGCTCTGTTTTCCTGTTCTAGATTTCTTTTTCAAGATTTTGATTTCTTTTAAACTGCAAGATTTTGCAGGTGTTTGATTACTGTGGAAGTAAGAAAGTAAGGGTTTTAGTTTAGTTTTATGAGATAAATCTTTTCCTTGAATGAGGATAAGATTGTAAGGTTGTTTTAGTGGTTTACTTTTTGTTTCATGGGCAATTCATGCCGTGGATCTTTAGGAGGTAAATTAGTAGAAGGCCAGAACGAGCCGGTAGATCATTCGAAACGAAATACTTCTGAACATTCCAATAATTCTGATTATTCGCCAACTAGATTGAACACTCAACTGATTTCTGAAGAATCTGGGAAAGATAGTCCTAAGAAAAGTAGTAAATTGTCTGTTTTTAGTCCGAGGAAAGATAACAGCATGAGAAGAGGAATGGAAAATCATGCTTATTATGTTTTGGGTCATCAGACTGCTAATATTCGTGATCTTTACACGTTAGGCCGTAAATTAGGGCAAGGTCAATTTGGTACTACTTATTTGTGTGTTGAGACTGGTACTGGTCATGAATATGCTTGCAAATCTATATCTAAGAGGAAGTTGATTTCCAAAGAAGATGTGGAGGATGTTAGAAGAGAGATTCAGATAATGCACCATTTGTCAGGTCACAAGAACATTGTGTCCATTAAGGGTGCTTATGAAGATCCGTTGTATGTCCATATTGTGATGGAGTTGTGTGCTGGTGGTGAACTGTTTGATCGGATTATTCAGAGAGGGCATTACAGTGAGAGAAAGGCAGCTGAGTTGACAAAGATTATTGTGGGAGTTGTTGAGGCTTGTCACTCACTTGGGGTTATGCACAGAGATTTAAAACCTGAAAATTTCTTGTTAATTAACAAGGATGATGATTTCTCTCTTAAAGCTATTGATTTCGGGCTCTCGGTCTTCTTCAAACCAGGTATAATCATCTAATCTTGTAGTCTTCTGTGAATTAGACAAAAATTAATAGTCTACCTTATCATAACTACTTTGTTTAATGAAGGGACCTGTCTTAAGCAATTACTTTCTATAAATGCTTCTCAATCTGTTATTTAAAGTTTAACTGGAGTTATTGTGATTGTTCAGCTCTAACCATGAGTTGTTATTTCAGGTCAGATCTTCACTGATGTTGTTGGAAGCCCATATTATGTTGCTCCCGAGGTTCTCTGTAAACATTATGGGCCAGAAGCAGATGTGTGGACAGCTGGAGTCATTCTCTACATATTGCTTAGTGGTGTACCACCTTTCTGGGCAGGTACATGTCCATTCTCTCCCACCTTGTATGCGCAAAAAGTCATTACTAGTTCCTGTTGTACTAGAGATTCTTTTTGAATGTTTTGAGTTCAGAAACACAACAAGGGATATTCGATGCTGTGTTGAAGGGAGAGATTGACTTCGATTCAGACCCATGGCCTGTGATTTCAGACAGTGCCAAAGACCTTATCCGGAAGATGCTTTGCTCTAAGCCTTCAGATCGTTTGACGGCTCATCAAGTATTATGTATGTCCCCAAATCTGCTTCCACCTGTTTATTCTTTTTGGTTTATTAATAGGCTAAACTTTGCGGGGATTGCGTTTGTAGAACTTTATAGTCCTGTGCGCTGCATTTTGTAACAACTCAAAATGGTGAAATTGCCTTTAAATTCCTTTGCTATAATGTTTCAGTTTTCATCTGAAACCCGACAAAAGAACCAATTAAATGACCATACAAGTTAGATTGCAATAGTAGCGTGATTTCTCTGCTTCTAAACCTGCTGAAGAGGATAGCATTTGTTCTTTCCCACAAATTTAGTCAATTACTTAATTCTTCCAGAAGACCGTGGAAGCTGGGGCCTCTTCCTGTTATTGAGCGAGGTCAATATCTTGTTAAGATGGTTGCTTGAAGTTCTATCATCTTCATACTGATGACCTAATGTTTTGTGCTGAACCCAGGCCATCCTTGGATATGCGAGAATGGTGTGGCTCCTGATCGTTCACTGGATCCAGCTGTCCTCTCCCGTTTGAAGCAATTCTCTGCAATGAATAAATTGAAGAAGATGGCTTTGCGAGTAAGTATAATTTCATATATTTTCTATGGAAAAATGTAGGTTTGTGGCATGGACAATTAACTTGTTGATTTTTCGGAACGCATTTAACTAATTAGGGGCTGAGATGGTAACCACATCGACCAGCACTATGTATCATACTAATAATAATCTGAATTTATATGAAGAACACTTCAACCTTAACTTTTCTATAGGATCTATTTTTCTCTCCATGTTTGGATGCTCCTCCTTTCTGCTAATGATTTTACCTACTTAAAAGTAACTATTACTGTTTGCTAAGGCGTAAGTATGTTTTCTGATACTTTTCTACTGGTTATCAGGTTATAGCTGAAAGTTTATCAGAGGAAGAGATTGCTGGTTTAAAGGAGATGTTTAAGGCAATGGATACTGATAACAGTGGTGCAATTACATTTGATGAACTCAAAGCGGGTTTGAAAAAATATGGCTCTAACTTGAAGGAGTGGGAGATCCGTGATCTGATGGATGCAGTATGTTTTTCCTGTTGAGCTAGTTGTGAAATACAATGTTATGGTTTCCATGTATGTGAACTGATTCTATCATATACATTTCAGGCAGATGTAGACAACAGCGGGACTATCGATTATGGGAATTCATTGCTGCAACTGTGCATCTTAACAAGCTGGAACGTGAGGAACACTTGGTTGCAGCATTCGCGTATTTTGACAAAGACGGTAGTGGTTATATTACTGTTGACGAACTCCAGCAAGCTTGTGTGGAGCATAACATGACTGACGTTCTTCGAGGATATCATTAAAGAAGTTGATCAAGATAATGTATGTATTGAAAAATCATTGAACTTTTCAACTTATGCTTGATTATTGTTCATATATCATTTAGGCGAGCCTTCATTTTTGTTAAATGTTGTTAATGTATCAGGATGGTAGGATCGATTATGGTGAGTTTGTGGCTATGATGACAAAGGGATCTGCTGGAATTGACCTAAGAACCATGCGAAACAGTGTGAATATAAGCATGAGAGATGCTCCTGGAGCCCTCTAACAACATATCATGCGTACATGGTGTACAGGTATTTGTTATTTTCTGCTTTTACTTGCACCTAAGCTCTCCTCCACTCAAAATTGATGTCATATGATACAAATTAACAGTCAAATAATGAATAGAACAGTCAAATAGAAAAGTAAAGCGTGTGTGTATTAAATTGATGCGTGTTGTGTTTTGCTCATCTTCTGTATGTGGTTACGACAGGTCGTGTAAACAAGGCTAGAACAGAAGATTCAGAGTAGTAGCTTTAAAGATGCAGCCTTGGTTCCTCACTAGCTTTGAAGCCTTGCAGGTGTATTTTCAACAATTTTGGAGATGGAGATTTTGATACTGAGAACTTCACCCCAGCTTGTGTTGGTAAAATGATTTTGAAAGTAACATGTATCTCCAGTCTCCAACTTAAAGTGTTTGCCTGCTGTTTGACGTTTGAAGTTTTATTTGCATTGTTGTAATTTGTGATTTGTATCCTTCGCAATCAACAGAAATAGGTTACCGTGATTGTAAACATGTTCCAATTATGTAATTAGCTGGGCTTTCTTAAAAAAGAAAAGAAGAAGAAGAAGATTTTAGGGATTGCAGGTTGTCAGGTTGACCAGTACATGCATTGCATAAAATCTGCAAAAAATCATATCATGTAGTTTAGTTGGTTCACTAGAAATTTGCACAACTGCCCTGCCACCAGTTAGTAATCGGAACCCTGGACTTGAAAGAATCAGCATACGACAGTAACCTGTGCTTTGAGATTTAGAAACTTTTTTTATCAAGGAGCTGACTATTCCCTGTAAGGTCCCCTGTCATAGCAGTGGTGCCTAAAATAGTGGTATCATCCGATAGTTAAGTTAGCTCGGAAACTGAAATTACATTAGAAATGAAAATTGAGTTTTTATCTATCATTAAAGCAGAATTTATAAAATTAGGCATGCTGTTGTTGCAAATCTGATCAATAGTGTTTTTCCTTCCTTTTTTGCCACCTTGTCTGCCACCATATTTCTTTCTCTGGTAAAGAGAATACCAAAATTCAGAAACTGCAAAGTTCTCATTGCTTCCTTCAAAGTTGCTTGATTCTGCCATTTTAGTCAGTTCTGTATTATGGTTGCATTGTCTGGATCCTTCCATTGCCCCTGTGAAGCTTTGAGCACATTGTCTATTATTCCTTGACAATTGCCTTCTGGATCCTTCCACCTTTGCCCACTGTGAAGCTTTGAGCACGGCTATAGCTACTGCTTCTTCAGCACCGGTTGCCTTGAAGATCCCAGTTGATGCTTTGGTAGCTGTACCTATAATTTGCTACAGTTTTTGTCTAAGCACTTTGTGGATGATTCCTATACTGCGGTACATGTAAATTCACCTGTAGCACAATCAACCTGTAATTTTCGAGTTGATTGACATTTACTCTATAAAATTTACAGGCACACAATATTTTTATTATCTACTGATGCACAATACACTGACAATTTTTTATAATCCTCGAGTTTATTCAATGAAATGTGCCTCCATGTATTATTTATCCCATAATTTATGTACACTTCCGCGCTAATGGATTCACTCGACAGATGTTAAGATGCGAATCTAATCGAGAAAAGAACACCCCAGTAACACGAGGTATAATCTACTGTGATCATTATTCAATCTGTGATGTAAATATACTACCCATACAGATACATGTAAAACATTTTCTTTTCATTATATCAAATTTTCTCTAGTACAACTTGGTGTTATAATCTAACACAACTATTTATTGATGTAAATATACTACCAATACAAATACAGTTGAATTCCTGTGAGCTCAAACATTGGATTTTTACTGGCTGTTCTCCAACATTGCATGTTCTTGTCCAACTGCAATTTCCTGCAAAAAAGAAGTAATTCGATAAAACAAAAGTCACCAGGTTTTAAGTATCTAACGACTATCATATAAAGATCGTCATGAAAGACTGGCTACAATCTACGGGCATCAACTTGCCTGCAACTTTCCAAATCTTCTGAGAAAATACACCTTGATGTGATTGCACGCCCTTGCTCTAATAACCATCCTACTTCTGCACAAGTTTCTCCATTTCCTGTTTCTTTCAATGAACACCATAATTGTTTGGGAAGCAGTACAAGATTTTGCTCATCTCTTACTGATTGTTGGTTCTTTTCTCCAGCAAGTTCTTGGAAAAAATTCTGAAACAACTAACAATAGCTTTTAATCCAATGTTTAGACCATGATAACAAGTGAATGGTTAAATCAGAAATGTTAAAGAGTATATGGGAGTTAGGAGAATGACACTTACAGTTTCGGAATTCTGAAAACTGGCTACACATTTTGAACTTTTCCATGTACCCATAACTTCTAACCCTTTGATGACATCCGTTTTAGCAAATGCGGCATCACGTATAGAACATCCACCTAAGGATTCCCATTTTCTAAACGGCCCATACCATTGTTCACGGAAAACTTTGATCTTCAGCAAGGAAAATGCTGTCCCGTCTATCCGAACAACTTGAACTATCCTAACACGCACCTCTCGATTTTGAGGATCAACCAAGCAATGTTCTAATTCAAGTAAACTGACACCCTTAATTTCCTTTGGCCAGACAGCTACATAACATCCACTTGAGGTATAAGCAAATACTGAAACTTTGTTATCAACACCTCCTATATGTCTCTCATCGACGGTATGTCTGGTTGCAGCATCAGCTTCACATCCAACAGTGGGAAGTAGGTGTATCAACTTATAAAAAAGAGCAGACTTATCAGACTCGGCCAGCGTAGGGCATTGTGTTACCCAATCGAAAACTCGAACCTCCCACTCTCTATATGCATCCGGTACTACGTTTTCAGGAAGTTCAATTGGCTCTCCTTCTTTGTGAAATCTGCACCGTGCCCATCCCATTCTCCTGACACATTTCTAGCAAATTCTTCCCAGACTGAATTTTCATTCATTTACAAGAAAAACAGTCATAATCTTAGTTTTGAACATCACAATTTAAACAAAATACAATCTTTAATGGGTCTAATGACTAATCTTCTAAAACTCCAATCAGTAAAATTAAGTATTCCGATCAAATTTGAGGCTTAAAATTAAGCTGAAATCCAGAAAATGAAAGAGACAAAGGTGGAAAAACACTTACCGGCAGTGGTGGGATTAGAGAGATTTTGTTGAAGAACCTCGACGTCAGAGGCAACGTTGGCGGCAGACATGGAAACAGAATTCCGGTGAATTTGATTATCGAGATAGTAAGAACGTATATATGCAGATCTGGAGATGAAATTTGGGTTTCGGAATTTGAGAATAGGAGAAGAAGAAGAACTAGATAGAGGAGGAATGAAAGTTTTATTTTGACAGATAATATTCGCAGAAAATGCTGCCATAGCTTTTTCTCTATCCACCACCACTTTACAGAAAGGCAAAGTCAGAGAGAAAAGAAAGGAGTAGGAAGTTACGAAAATGTGTGGTGGAATGATGAGGGTTTAATTCGTCAGCTGACACGAGGATTTAAAATTCGCACAAATTTATTCGTTGCAAGAGTCCAATTTGGGATCGAACCGGGTTGGATACGAGTCCATTCCCAAGACCCGTCACTAGCCAAAAATCAACAGCGTCTTGTTCTTGCAATGAGCTCAACCAAACCATTTTTAGCTGGATTAAATTGTACTCCTGTTGTTTCTCTGTTTTAATGATTTTTTTTTTTTTTTTTTGAAGTGGCTTCCTGATAAACTTCTTCACCAGCCAACTTCTACTCTCGTAATAGTTGGAGAGGGAAGCACAACAAGATGATCATTCTCATGTCTCGTCTCTTCCTAACTCGCACAATGAGTTCGTTCCCCATGTTTGTCTCCGCTTGAATTTTTCCTGTTAACAATCTTTATGATTTTCTTTTCTTTTTTTTTTTTGGTTCTTTGTCTACTCTTGGTACCTACACGCAAATCATGGTCTCTCTTAATTACTCAAATCTAGTTTGAAGAAAAGAGGGAAGGCTAGGCCTATTCCTATGTTTAAGGTTTAAAATACCAATTTGACATACTAGGTGGCATGGAAAATGAGTTGCGCCACTATTGGAAAATCATTGAGCGTTTATAGAGTTTCTATCTATCGGTATTATCAACAGGATGGGCGATATAATGAATATCACAAGGCATCATCAAACCCATATACATTTACATAATATCGTTGGCGATATTATGATTTTGATCGATAGTTATTTGCAACTTTGTATTCCGTCTGCTGGTTTCTATATATACGCCCCTGTACTTCTTCAAATTACTCGCACCCTAATTCTACATATATTTCACAAATTTCTCTATCTCGTATTCTCAATTTTAAATTTCATAATCATCAATAAGATCCAATGAAGAGAGGAATGTTTTTATGAATCGGTTTGAGATAATGCAAAGAAGAAATGCATCAAATGAGGTCAGTAAGAACTTGACGATGAGGAAGTCAAGATAATAAACTAACCGACACTTTGATGCTCGTACATACAGACCAAATATCTAGAGTTCTAGAGCCACAAGAAGATATACGTATCGAGGGAGGGAATTTTACCACTAGAAGCTGATGCACGATTATTTTCTTTCCAATTGTGTGTACTCTGATCAAGATTTCCAACGTCGATTCCGCATGCCTAAGATCCGGGGTGTGAAAAAGATTATTGAAGAGCTTTGTCGAGTAGAAACTCAATTTAAGTATCGATTTGATGCACCGATTATTAGAGGTCATAGTCTTGAACAAAAATCTATTTAGAAACTTTAAGGATTCTAGGTTATGACAAACCGGTGGATGCGAACAATGAGTACCTTCGTATGGGAAAAACAACTTCATTCACTTACATTTCATTGTTTTGCAATTGCTTGAATAAATCCCCCACAGAAATTGTTTGTAAATACTTTATCCTCGTTCGAAACAATGGAAGCCGGTAAGCCATGGAGTCTAAAGATGTGATGCATGAAGGCTTTGGCAATGAAGAAGTCGATAGGGATGTTGGAGGGGTATAAAATGACTATATTTAGTGAATCTGGCTCCCACCACTACTAAGATGACATCCTTCCGGTCACTTTTGGGCAAACCTTCAATGAAATCCATGCTAATATGCTTGCATGCATGATCGGGATTTGTAATGGTTGCAGCAACCCAGCAGGGAGGGTGTGTTCATTCTTATGTCTTTGACAGACATCACAAGTGGAGACTAGGGAAAAAACCTCCTGCTTCATACCAGGCCAGAAAAAATGAGTTTTTGCTCTCATGTATGTGGCTTGCATTCCAGTGTCCCCTACGCAGAGCTATGAATTGCCAAAAGAAGGTCTTTCTGGCCGTAACTGCCGGTGCCAATAAAAGTCTCTGGATTTGTATCTTATAACTCCTTGATGATAAGTGTATGGTGGGATGGAGGTAGGAGAAATAATCAGGCGAGATAACTTGTTTGTTGTGCCTTGGAATCCTTTTCATAACTAGAGATCACTTACCCACTCCACAATGGTTGAGATAGTGTAATGTTGGAGAAGGAAGACTCAAGTGTGTGGCCTCTAGATAGAGCATCGGCAACCTTATTCTCAACACCCTTTTTATACTTGAATGGAGTAATCAAATCCAAGTAGTTTCATAAGCCACTTCACGCTGAATACCAAGATTAATTTTCTGTTCCAGAAATATTTGATGCTTTCTTGGTCGATTTTTATAATGAAATGGTGGCCTTGCAAAACTCAGTGACCGGTATGAATTAAATCGGTCCGAGTTGAGCTCTGAGAATCGGCGACAAACTCAGTGGAAATTTTTCTCTCGTCTTCGTTTTCATAGTTTCTCTGCATTAATTCAGGTGAATATCAGGTGAATCTTATGATTGGCGTTTTACTTTTGTGCCTGGATCTTTATTTCTTAGTGTAAGTTTAACTTAGTAGTTAATTGTGAATCTAGAAATGGGTTCATCTGTAGTTGATTTGGAAAAACCTTATGAAGAGGCTCCATCGATTGATTTAAGCTCTGAAACTGAGGATCGATGTGCTGCTTGGAAATTTTCTTTAATAGGTCGTTTAGATCTACTTCATCTTAAATTTTCTGATGTTGTTGTCAATCTCAAAACCAATTGGAAATTAGTGGGTCAATGCAAAACGATTCCATTAGGAAAGGGATTTTTCATTATTAAACTTGATAATCACAATTGATCAAAATATGATTAAAGTTTGGAAGATGGGAAGTAGCATATCAGGTGTTGTGGATACGAAAATGGATTCCAAATTTCCGTCCAGAAAATTTTAGAACATCAAATGCTACAGTCTGGGTTCAATTTCCTGGTTTGAGTTTAGAATTTTGGGATGAGAAGACATTGTTCACTATCGGTAGAGCATTGGGGGAACCTATTAAGGTTGATGAAGCTACTCTGAACTATGAAAATGGGTATTATGCTAAAATGTTGATTAATATTGATTTTGCAAAAAAAAATCCCAAATAAATTATGGATTAAAACAAAGTTTGGAGGGTTTATGCAGTCTATTATTATTTTAAAGCCACCTAAGTTCTGCAATCACTGTAACATAGTAGGTCATCTTCAACTTGAATGTAGAGCTTCAAAAAGGAATGAAGATCAGCAAATTCATAATGCTACTCCTGGTGGCAAAAGAAATAATGTTCAAGAACAAGGAAGTAAACATTCTCAAGTAAAAAGTGTGGAGAGATTTGATATTTGTGAGACTCTGTTACTCATATACATCAGCAACCTCATTTCGTGTCACAAGATTCAATCAAGATTACTTCGGGAATTTTGATGTTCAATTTACGAGGAAGAGATTCTTTGATGTGCATATTGAAGTTCTTGAAGTTCTAAATATTGTTTCAAAGAAACTTGGAGGAGAATATCGTTGTCAAGTATATAAATGGAAAAGATGGTTCTATCTCGGAAGAAAGAATACCATCTACTTCTTGGTCCAAAATTATTCAAAAGCTTCTACAACCGGGTTCTTCCGGCTCTTCAATGGGATAAATAAATTACAAAAAACAAAAATGGTAATACTCAAATTTCGATAATACTCGTGCTTCAACAAGTATCCAAAATCCTAGTAAATACAACTTCAGGAAAAATCCAGAAAAGGGGCACTAAAGGCCCCAATCTAAGCAATGAAGGTCATATATTGGAACCTAAGAGGCCTAAGGAGAGCTAGGTCTCAGGATAAGTTAAGGTCTCTCATCAAACACTTTAATCCTTCAATAGTTTGGGTAGATGAACCCAAAGTTCATTGTAATTCTTCATTTTGTAGTAAGCTTAATTTACCAGGCATGACAAGTATGGTAATCCACAATTCTGTTTCAAACAAAAAAGGTAATATATGGTTATTTTGGAATCAAAATTTATCTACTCCTTCAGTGATTTCTTTATCTAGCCAAATGATCACAGTGGAGATTGGGGGTGTTCTTGTTTCTGGTGTTCATGCACATGTTGGTGCTGTTCAGAGAAGATACTTATGGTCAGAGATGGTGCACATCAGTCAACTTCAATTGCCTTGGCTAGTCATTGGGGATTTCAATGTTATTACTTCTGTAGATGAAAAGGTGGGAGGAAAAAGCCCTAATAAAAGATCAATGTTGGATTTCACTAATTGCTTAGATGAATGTGAACTTTCACAAGCTCCAAAAATTGGTTTAGATTTTTCCTGGTCTAACTGTCAACAAGGCAATAGAAGAATTTTGTGCAATTTGGATAGAGCGGTGGTTAATAATTTGTGGCAAAAAAATATGAATCTTGGAATTATAAAGTTGGGTTGAGGGTTGCTTCTGATCATTCTCCTCTTTTGGGTGGATGCAATCAAGTCCCTAAACCTTGCAATGTGCCTATGAAGTTTCAACAAATGTGGCTTTCACATCCTAATTTCTTGGAGGTTGTTGCTAATAGTTGGTCTGAAGATATACAAGGTGATCCAGCTTTTGTGTTTCAACAGAAATTGAAAAGACTAAAAAAGGTTCTCAAAGAATGGAATTGGAGTGTATTTGGATATGTGCATACTCAAATTAAAGAAGCTGAAAAAGTTGTTCAAGAAGCAATGGAGCAATCTGATGCAAATCTTTTTGATGAATCAGTTCTTAATAATTTGGTTCAAGCACAGAATAACTTTAACTCTAAAGAAGTGCAGCTCAACACTTTTCTCAAGCATAAAGCAAGAATAAGGTGGATTAAAGAAGGAGCATCAAACACTGGATTTCTTCATGCAAGTCTCAAAATAAATCAAGGCAGGAATAATATTCTTGAATTAGAGGATAGTAATGGTAATATCATAAATGATCAGCAAGGATAGATGACACTTTAGTTCATCATTTTGAAGAAAATTTAAGTATCAACCAGTTGATGGTTGTGATTCTTTACTAGATGAGATTCCTAATGTAATTACCAGTGAGGAACAATTCATGCTGAATAAAATCCCAGAAGAAGAGGAAATCAAAGAAACCATCTTTAGCATGGATCCTAATAGCTCCCCTGGACCTGATGGAGTGGCAGGTTGGTTTTACAGGGCATGCTGGCACATAATTGGCAATGACCTTGTTCAAGCTATTCAATTTTGCTGGAAAAGGAAGTTCATTCCAAAAGGTTTAAACTCAAACTTCTTAGTCTTACTACCAAAAATTGAAGGTGCAAGAAGTCCTAATCAATTTAGACCAATTGGTCTTAGTAATGTAAGTTTCAAGATTTTTACAAAAATCATGGCTACTAGACTGAGCACTCTTATGCATAAGTTAATTTCACCACAACAAGCAGCTTATGTTAAGGGGAGATGTATCCAAGAGCAAATTTTGTTAGCTTCAGAAATGGTCAATGAGATGCACAAGAAAAGAAGATGTGGAAATGTTGGGCTTAAAATTGATATATCCCAGGCATATGATTCCGTAAGTTGGCAATTTTTATTTCAAGTTCTTATGAAGTTTGGTTTTTCTGAAGAGTGGTGTGAATGGTTACATACATTATTCCAATCAGCTAAAATTTCTATCATGGTGAATGGAGGGCCTTGTGGTTTCTTCTCTGTGGGAAGGGGACTTAGGCAAGGAGATCCCCTTTATCCAATGCTATTTGTGTTGATGGGAAGAAGCTCTCCAGTAGGAAGCTCACTCAGAGTGTTAAGGATGGTAAAATAAATCCAATGGTGGTGAGGAATGGGATTCATCCATCTCATCTGTTTTTTTGCAGATGATGTCTTCATCTTTTGTAATGGAGAGAAAAGAAGTCTCTTAAATCTTATGCAATTACTAGAAGATTACCAGCATAGCTCTGGCCAAATTATTAATAAGAGTAAGAGCAAGCTATTTGTAGAAGGTACAACTGAGCTGAGAAGAATCTTAATAAAAGAAATTTTGCAAATGGAGTTGAGTAGATTTCCTGATAAATATTTGGGAGTGGTTCTTAAAGCTGGGAGAGTCAAATTTGATACTGTATGGCCAATGGTTGAGATGATGCAGAAAAAATTAGCATCTTGGAAACGCAAACTGTTATCTTTTCAAGAGAGATTAGTTCTAGTAAAGTCAGTTCTCCGTAGCTTGCCAATGTATAACATGGCAAAGGTACAAGTGGCCCGCTTGATAATTAAAATTTGTGAAAGAATTATAAGGAATTTTATTTGGTCCAGTGATGGAGATACAAGAAGATATACTATCTTTTCTTGGAAGAAAGTTTGCACTCCTTACAGTTGAAGGTGGTTTGGGTATTCAAAGACTTGAGTGTATGAATAAAGCTTTACTCATGAAGATGATGTGGAAAATACACAAGTCGAAGAGGATTGGGCTAAGTTTTTAAAGCTAAATATCGAATAAGTATGGACGGTGGAACACAATGACAAGCGGCTTTCTTCAATGTGGCCAGGTCTTAAGTGGGCATGGGACTCTATCAAAGAAGATATAAGATGGATAATTGTAGATGGAAAGCACATTTCAAAAGATGGTTTGATTCTTGGTTAGGGAAATGACACTAATTGACCAATTGGGGTTCACTTTTTTGTTAAAGACAATCCCTTCTTAAAAGTTTCCGGGACATCGAAGGATGGTAAGTGGTCTATTCCTCAAGCTTTGCAACATATAATTCCAACATTACCAATTGTTGCAGGTGGAAGTGATGAAATTGTATGGATAAATAATCTTAAAGGATCATTAACAATTCATGCTTAAGTCGCTTTAAAAATAAGACACAAGGAACCAAAATTATGGTGGACCGAATGTATGGAATTCTTTCATTCATCCTAACAGATCGTGCAATGTATGGAAATTGATTCAAGGTGTTTATTTAGATGATGACATCATGGTGAAGAAGGGATATGACATGGTTTCAAGATGTTGTATTTGTGAGAAGGCTCAAGATAAGCATGAACCATCTCGTTATGGGAGTGCTTTTAGCTCTACAACTGGGAATGGATCTCGCTTTTCTTTCAGCTTTGATGTCTCTAAAGATTTTAATGATGTTCGAGGAGAGCAAGACATAAAAGTCCTTTAATTCAGCAAGTATGGCTCCTTGCAAGATATATTATCCTCAAGGAATTATGGTTCCTAAAAATAAGCGCTTTTTGATTGAAGTTAAGTTTTCAAATATTCTCATATTCAAGTGCAGAGTTATCAAACTTATATCTCGAAGGAGGTTTGAGGATTACCGGGAATAAAATGGAATCGTAATTATGATGATTGTATTATAGCAAAGATTTCAACCGGGGTCGAAAATCAAAGTTCCAATATATTAAAGATTGTCGCCGGGTTCCCTCCCGACCGAAACTACTATGTTTTGTGTGATGGATCTTCTTGGGCAATCCCGGAGTCAGCAGATTTGGTGTAATAGTCGAGATCATCAATGCCAAGTTCTCGTACTTTAGCAAAGGAATTGGGATTGCAACTAATTACTTAGCAGAGATATATGCCGTTATTTGTGCTCTAGATTGCTATTGGAATGGGGTAAGGTAAAATTTTAATTGTTTCGATTCTAAAGAAGCAGGAATGACTTTGCTCAAATGTAAGGTGCCTTGGTTTGTTGTGAGGAAGACGGAGAAAATGTTGTGAGGAAATTGTCTCAAATCAAGTACTTGCACCGCTTTAGGGAGGTGAACTTTCAGCAGATGGAATTGCTAAAAAAGGTGCCTTACTAATGAGAAAGGCAAATTTGTATCGGAAGACCTTCCTCTCTCGTTAGAGTGGAAATGCCTAATGTTGATATCAGTGTCCGTTGAAGTTGAGTGTGGGCTGTTATTGGGCTTGTGGGTAGTTTAATGTTGTTTTGTTTTTTTTGTTTTAGCTTTAGATTGGGATTTTGTTGTTTTCTGTTTCTCGTATCTTTTTGCCTTTTGTTCCTTTATTTTTGATGTAAATTTTCTTTTATTGATAGGGTGTAGAATACATCCTATTTACTATCTATTGTTTATGCTTTGCTATTTTTCTTGTAAATTATGTATTTTACGCTTTTTTTTGTGTTTTATAGCTACTTTGGAGTCACACTGAGGAAAGAAGAAGAAATTACTCAATTTGAAAAAAGGGCAAATTGTCATTTCATGGGCGAGCACTATTTGGAGCCCAAATAAGGTTAAGGGGCAACTCTTTGAGGAGTACTAAATGCAGCCCAGCCGAGGTTAAGGCCATCCGAGTGGCCCTTATCTAAGCCTAAAGGTGTCCGAACCATCACCCAAATGATAACCCTATTGCCGCCTCTTCCAAATCATTAGTACCCGAATTTAAGAAAAAGAGAGAGTTTTCTCCTCATTCACATCTCATACACAAGAGTGAGGAAGAAAAGGGGCCATGGCCGCTGATTTAATGTTATTGAAATCGAGAGAGAGAAAGATCGAGAGAAAAGCATTTAATGACGAAGAATTAAAAGAGAAGAAATCTGGAGATCGAATTAGGTTTTTCAGCTTCTTCCCAAAATGGAATTAGGGTTCAATAGCGATAGAAATTGGGGTTTGCTTCTGAATCTGAAAGCCGATGAAGATTGAGAAATTGAGTTCGTAATGGGTTTAATCGATGGACTCGTCGGGGCTGCCGAAAACCAAGAGTAAGAATGAATACCACCGCCGTCGTCATGGCAGAGATCGAGATGAGAAATCAAGAATGATCGAGAAACAAAGAGAGGTTGAGAGATTAATGAACTTTTCTCTCGATCAATCGAGATACAAGGAAGGAGATGGTGGTGGTCTCGATGTTGGTTAAACACGATACATATGGGGCTTGAGTGCGTAAATGAATCGAAGAAGAGATGTTTAGCTTCGATGTCATTGTTGTCGGTGAACCGAGAGAAGAAGATTTGAGAAAGAAAAAGGGGTTTTGATTGGAATCTCAAAAGAGCTCGTTCCCGCCGTTTATGGGGCTTCTGGTTGGAAGAAACAATGCAGGTTAAGTCGTCGCTGTGAATGGGTTTGTTCTCGAGGATGAAATTACAAAACAAAATTTGATCGGGCTTCGACGATGCGCAAATTAAATGCTGATAGTTCCGTGAATGGAGAAGACAGGGAAGCTAACGTGATAATGAGCCATTGAATCAATTGGGTTTTGTTGGTTTAAAGAACGATGGTGATACCGTCGAGTAACGAAGGGTGTTACTAATCGAATGGAAAATGGGTTTGATTGCTCGATGTCGCTATGAGATTTGTCGTCCCGATGAGAAATGAATGAGTCCGTGTAATTGAATATGGTGAGGTACAAGGAAGACCGGGTTATCTATGCCGCACTATAGCCGGCTTGAAATGGTTGAAACTAGATGTATGTATAGGAATTCTTACTCGTGGATGAAGACATTAGATCTACTGAATTTGGCATTAATGTCGATAAACAAATGAGATTCTACTGACTCGTAGTCAACTCAATGATCCGTGATGACCGATCCGTAAGCCGATCCAACTCACTCGAGTAAGACCAATCGCCCGAAGTTGTGTTTCCACTCAAGAGTCGACTCTCATCCGCCTCGACTCCTGGACTAACAGCTGACTGGCTTTGATGTTTATTTGACAGATTCATAACTAATATTCACTAGTAAAAGAATAATTCAAAGACCCACTATGACTATTCTTGCTTCTGGGATTGGCCAACTTCCTACCATAATACCAATTTTTCCCACACCAAAATTACGTAATTTTGTGTGATTCTTCTCATGGGTGTGAAGACTTAAATTTGGAAATTGGATGAAAATTTGTGGAGAATTCTAGAATCATCTAAACTCATGGGTTTGTGGAATTGGGCTAAAATTTGGAAAGAGAAGATGGAGGATTTGAGAAAGGCTTGAACTTGGAAGTCAATTGCTAAAGGAAAAGGATTCTATTCCTCGAAGATTTGGAGAATATTGAAGCTCTATAAATGCAGGTTTTACACCTCTACACACACCTTTTACACACACAACACTTGTGTTTTTGCTTTCAATTCTTCTTCTTAATTATTTGTGTGAACTTGAAAATTCTCCTTTTAATTATTTGTGTGAATTTCAAAACATGAGTAGCTAATTTTTATTATTGATCGGGGGATGATTTCCTAGTTCTTAATATATGATTTGAGTTTTGTTTCAATTCTATCTTGAAGTTTTTCATATGATTATCGCTTGTTTTACTAATAGGGAATGTTTATTCATTCATTCATGATTGATAGATTGTTTAGAGTGCACGCTAAATTGATTTGTTAATTTGATCTAAATCTAGATAGTTAGGGAATAAGTAATCGTTCTCGATACTTTACACAAGTAGAAACACGAGACCATGAGGGATTCCGTGGAGCAATTGTGGGGAAAACAACGCTAGCAAGTAGACCTTGATCTAAGAGTCTAACTACTAATATTAACCTAATAAGTTCATAAATCTTAATGCGTTTATTTAAATTACATCTAGAGTGATCTACTACTAGGTGGTTTGGTAAATAGAATCCTAGTCGAGAACTTCCGTATCCCATGATATAAGGGATTTAGGGGTTTAGCACGATCTAGCCGTTTACTCTACTAAGCAGATAATTTGTGACTTAATAACAAGTAGAAAAGAACATAACTTGATTCATTGTTTCAGAATCGAAGAATGATTCCTTGATCTTGTCTCTCTTATTGATTTCAACTTATCTTTTAATTACTTGTTTACTTTCTTTTGCTTTACACCCCCTTTGTGACAA
>JAJJWW010012059.1:0-229478 GCA_023531295.1 Papaver armeniacum
CGCTGGACGATTTATCGTTTTTTTTTTTTTTAAAAAATATTATATTATTGAATAACTAATATTACGTGAAATTAGTTGGAAGCCTAACAAGCTAAGCTCCAACGCCGTATTACTATATTAATTGAACAAGTTGTTGTGCTAGCCTACCAGCGAGCCTCATGAGGAACCAGCCAAGGGACCGATTTTTGGTGTCTGTAGGACTAACCGGTCGCTTACTACTTAGTGATATCAAAGACAAATGTATTGTTATACAGTATTAACTAAGTAATACCTTAGAGCTTCTCTAATTGTTTTATTTTAAAGAAGAAGGCATTGAAAAATCAAAACTTTTCTGGTTTGAGAAAATTCTTTCAAAAGTGGAACGTGGTTTATTCCTTTGAAAAGTTGAATCCACCCACTAACAGAAATACGTGTGGGTTAAATTAGTTTTTCGCAGGTAAGACGACGAAAAGAAGTCAAGAAACATCGAAGGATGATGTGGCACGCTCAAAGAGAGTTAACATCGGAGAAACAAAGGAAGTTTTGGGCGAGGGACTCAATACGATTCCGTTAGACGAAGGACAACAAGACGATGACCCACTCAAGATGATCTTTGCGATCAAAGAGAAGTTTAATGAGGGACTAATAGACAATGATTCCGACGAAACAAAAAGTGGTGAGGAGGAACGTCACGAAGATAATGAAATGAGATTGAGGTGATTAGGAAGAAGGATTTAATCGATTTTGTTCTCAACGAGCGACACACAAGGGAGAGTTCTCAAGTCATGATAATAACACTGGGATTGTTGAAAGTATTCTTAAGACGCATGTGAAACAAGAAAGAAGAATGAAAAAACTGAAGAGGGAGATTCAGAACCTGGAGAAAAAGAATCTGCAACTTCACGACAACAAAAAGGTTAGAATCGTGCATACAGACTTCCTGAAGTAGACAGCCGACTAAAATCCGCCAATTGAAGGAGCAACAAATGAAATATTTACAACTTGATGTGTCAAATGACTTTCTTCATGATGATTTGAAGAAAATATTTACATGCAAAAACCTCTAAGATTTGTGCATCTTGATTATCCTTCTCATGTATATTATTTGAATAAAAGTTTATATGGACTTAAACAAACTCCAAGGAAGTGGTTTGCCAAATTTAGCTCAATTTTTTAATGGTTCTACTTCATTATATTAATGATATTGTATTTAATGAAAGTTTAGATAGATTAATAAATGATTAGTAACTTCTCTCAAATCTCAGTTTGCAATGAAGGAACTTGGAGATCTAAGTTACTTTTTGGGAATAACAATGAGTAATGCAGATCCTTTAATGTTGACTCAGAAGAAGTACACCTTGGAATTACTGGAAAAAGTAAATATGTTAGATTGTAAGACACACTACAACATTTTTTGGTTTAAGCAACGACCCCGTGCAGTTGCATAGTGGACTTGTAACAACAGCCAACTATCATATTTTATAACATGAAGAAAATCAAACCAAGAAGCATAAACTAAAAATAAGCTTCACATAAGACTCTTCTTGTTAAATTCACTTTCCATCACCAACCAAAATGAGTATAAAGCAACAACTAATTAAAAAGCACTCCTACAAAAATCCACATCAACTTACAGCAAAAAATATGAACCATATCCTTGCAAATGACCCATAGTCAATCACCAAAATCATATAGTTACACTAGAATTTTTTTTTTTGAAAACAATCATTAATTAGATAATACGATAGTATGTAGAGTATTATATATACACTAAGACATAGTCAGTATTTACAGGTCAACCATTACACAAATGATAAACATGTGTCAGAATCTTAGAGGACTTTAACAAACAAAGTAATGTAATAGTTCTAATAACCACCTAAGAAATATTACACTTAACTAACAAGGTGTAAGGAAAGTGTAAATGAAAAGAAAAAGTTTATTCTTGTGTTATTGTGTTACTACTATACACTCATCTCTATCTTGCATATAAAAGCTCCGAACCAAATAACTTGGCCATTACATTACCGATTTGATAAATACCAAAGCTGGAATAAGTAATTAACACTACCAGAACACAAACTAATAATACTAACTCAACACCAACTACGGAAGCAAAAGAATCACACCATTCACCAACTGAAGAATCTCAAAATAGTAATTTGAAGTAATTTAATTCATTTAAAATTAATCCACTTTAAGTAGTAATTTGAAGCAATCCAATTTAACAAACTTCAGATTCCCTAATAAGTGAATCTCAAAAGAGAAACACCAACAAATTGGATAAGAGAAATGGAGCATGCATACAAACACACCAAACTAACGCAGTATCGACATTCATTGATTAACAAAACAAGCAATCTTGACATTCCGGTAAACTCAGACCACCAACACATTTAACCAAGAAAAAAAACAATTCAAACATAAACTCATAATATTGAGATTAAGATAATTACCTGAACATTAAGTGGAAAACAACTTTCTATTTTGAAGAATCTTATGAATCTTTGTCTCTATAGAATAAGTAATTCAACATGTTCGGCAAATCTTTTGGAAGGAGAAGTTCACCAATTTCTTTGTGACATACGTCTAGTCCAACCTCCTTTTCCATTTTCGACAAATAATGGGCAGAGAAGGTAACTTCACGAGGTATATGTGTCCATTTGGCGCAGTCATGTAAACTAGGAAGTCCTTTAATCTTCATAACCTTAAACATTTGATGAACAATTCGTTGATACATACGAACATTGAAAAGTTCATAACCTCATTTCTCAATCTCGTGTTCATTATTTCATATAGAAAACAAACTATTATCTCTGATTATTTCAATGAAATCTTTTGAATCCGAGCAAAACTCAGCAAAAAACAATTGATTGGTAAGCTTAGAGTTGCAATATATAACGCCAGAAATTCATAAGAAGAACATTGACTTTTCTTACGTAGTCATCATCCAACCTACCTGAAAAAGTTATTATAAGAAGAACATTGACTTTTCTTATGGAAACACCCAATGCTTCCCTTTTTCCTATGGCCACAATAACATCACAAGTAACCTTGCTTATATAACCTTTTGGAGGTGGGAATAACCAACATACATAAACTCTAATTATTTCGTAACTTTTTATAATCTGACTTCATTAGAATGAATAAACTACATTTTATAGGCATAATTATCCATAATACCATTAAACAAATAACAGTAGTAGGAGCTGAGACCAATAATATATACATTGTTTATATAGTTCGTTCATATTTTTATCGAAGAAAAGTCATATTTTTTTATATTAGATGTGTTTTTAAGTTAATATTAATGCAATATATATTGACGTGCGCACATTGTGTCACATTTATGTGAGTATTATTTTTCAAAAAGAAGATTTTCTTTTCTTAGAATAGATAGCGATGATGGAGAAGAAGTTTTATGAGAATGATAATTAGGACGGGATAGTTTATGATGGTGATTAGGATGACCCCCTCGGAATAATGGACACAAGCATATCCTTCAGAACCCCTAGCGATCTCTATATGAACTCTCTGCGGAAACTTATCATCGGTCATACAATCGATAATAATCGATATGAGCGATAATTCATAGCGTTAGTATGAGCGACAAGTCATATGGGAGGAGCAATTGATTTCCGATGATACAATCGTATTGCCCTTATGACTTATCGTTGATATTCCCGCCATGAGTCTATGACTAATGGTTGATATTCTCATTGTTGTCTTGTACACCAAAAGGACTTACGGGTCATTACGAAGTTTCTTTTAACCCCTAACGGTACAGAGTTCCTTAGTTCGGCAATATGAAATGGCACGTCCATACGGCAGCAATATTAAAAAAAAAACGTCCCCGTCTGAACCATTACAACTTATTTTATTTTTTTGACAAAAAAATGGCAAAATTTTTATTAAAATCAGGTCATTAAGATAGTGACAAAAGCAAACAATAAAATCCTAACTAAGAATGAATAAATCTCATCAAGGAGACCATTTTTTTGGTGCCTGTAGGACTAGCTTGGTCGCCTACAACTAACTTGTGACAAAGAAAAACGTTTCTAATAAACTACCTTAGAGATTGTCTAATTTTCGTATTTTAAAGAAAAGGCATTGAGAAATCAAAACTATTTTTGGTTCAAAAAATACTTTCAAGAGAATGTGGTTTTTCCCTTCAAAAGTTGAATCCATCCACAAAGTGAAAAACGTGTGGGTTAAGTTAGTTTTCTTGAAAAGTAAGGAGATAAATTATAATCTCTAAAAATCTTTTTAACTAGTTAAAGTATTCTTTGTCACTATCTTCATATGTCTATAAAATATTTGAAGAGTTTTCTGAACGAATTGAACGGACTAAAAAAACCTAATAAAGCAAGTGCAGAAGATTAGCAGACCTAAGGCCCCGTGTATTCAGTGGATAAAACAAAACTTACCTCTTTCAAAGGTAAGATAATGATAAAAGGTCAAGAAACATCAAAGGATGACATGCCATACACACAACACTCGAAGATAGCTAACATCGGAGGGACAAAGGGATTTTTGAGCGAATGACTCAGCAGAATGCCATTAGCCGAAGGACAAGAAGACGATGACCCATTCAAGATAATCGATGTTTAAGAATGAACAATATAATGATACTGACACACACAAAAAATTGGTTAGGAGGAACGTCATGAATAGAATGAAATGAGTATGAGGTGATTAGGAAGAATTTTTCACTCGTTATGGTTCCCAATAAATCTACACACGATGAAGAGAATGGAGTTTCCTCAAGCCATGATATAACAATGCGATTGTTGATAGTATTCTTAAGGCGCATGTGGAGCAATAAAGAATAATGGAAAAACTGTAGAGGAAGAAACGAAACCTGCAGAAAAAGAATAGACAATTTCGAAACAATAAAAATGTCAAAATCGTGCAACCAGACTTCCTGAAGTAGATACCCGAAGGAAATCCACCAATTGAAGGAGCAACAAATAAAATATCTATAACTTCATGTGTCAAATAACTTTCTTCATTTTGACTTGGTAGTTACATGTAATAAACTGTAGGATTTGTGCATCCTTGTTAGAGCACTGCTCGGTCGAACTCACAAGCATTGCTAACTCAAGCTTGTTTGTCAAGTTAGGTGTCAAAACTATAAGTCTTGATTTCTAGTCTACTTATAGCTATGTCTGGGATTAGGATAAAATTTATAGTTGAGATTTAGACTTCACGACGTTCATCGATTGAAGACGAAGATCTACTATGGGGAACTTGGAGGAACTTTATCAACAAAAGGTATGTGGAGACTTGAACTCATCTAATTCTATTCTATCTCCTATTGAGATTAATGGTGGTTATTTTCAATGATGTTGTAGTAATAGGTTCGTTGAGACTTGTGAAAGCAGATTTTTAGACTTATGTGAAAATTATGGAGACGCTGGAGCTAGGATTTCACCAATTTTTGCACTCATGTGGTTCAAATATCAATTCTAAACAGTAATAGCTCATGTGATAAACTTTCATTGACTCTAATTTATTGCCCAAGGTAGATTTTGAAAGTAATGGATGTAAAACTAAAGCATGTGACATCAAAACATCTAAGCTAAGTATGACCCATCAATTGTAATCACAACCATTCAATGAAAATCATATTTCGATTAAATAATTGTGCAATTAGTCATAAAAAGAATTAATAGAATTACCACATTCGTGAAATTTGGCTTCCTCCGTCGCCCCAGAGGATGGCTTTAGCTCATCATGTTGGAAACACGCTCAAAAGTTGATTTCATTGCTCAAAAATGGTTCACAAATGATGAAATTGGAGAAAAACAATAAAAACCGGGTTCGTAACACTTATATTTGTTACAAACCATCTGTTACAGAGAACGATAATGATGAACTGTTGATGTTGATGTAGCTCGCGACCACGCTTGGCGATCGTTTCCACTGTAGCATGAACGACTGTCTCTTGTGCGTCTTATGTTCTTCGTGTTCTTCAGCAGCAGCAGAAATGGCAGTTCTCTGCACTTGATTTTTTTCTGCTCCGTGGTGCCCTGAACTCGCCCCAAACTCTCCTCCCATTTTATTCATCTCCTAGACCCTTTATATACTTCACAAGACCAAATATATTCCGTAATAACTCCAAACAATCCGCCATTAATCTCATTATTCTCCACAGCATTTCACGAGAAATAATTTCCTTAAATTTCTCTGTCACACTTCAAAACGCTGCTGGCATACTCCAAATCGATGCAGACAACTCCCAGATGGATTAGAACTCGTGCAGGGAGGATTTTTACACGTAATCTCCACGAACAAACCCAACAGAATCCCGGGTTTTTCTTACTCCCCTGTTTTGTTGGAAATCCACGTATCTAGCCTTGATTTGTCGAAACAAAACACCTTACCACTCCCGTTAAAACGTAACTGGGTGATTTCATCTCACTGGGGCGATTAAATCTTGCCAAAACTCCCGAAAATTCTTCACAGAAACTACCGGAAAAACATGTAACTCTGTTGTCTTCACCACGGGTTAGCTAGCCAAATTCAATCGAACCAAAGACTCTCAACAATCATTTTAGGCCATATCAAGACATCCCACAAAGTTTCAGCCATTGAGTCTCTCAAAAACGCCCTCAAAGCTCGAACGAAAAATTTCGCCATTTGAGAACTAAGTTTTCCCGCCTAAAAGAACATTTCAAACGAAGAAGAAAGGGTGGCCCCTATCCAGTGCTGGGGTGGGAATAGCATGTGGGAGCCCCTTAGCAAATGAGGTGCCCCTTATCCAAACCGAGAAGTCCGAATAACACGTGTCCTCCGGGGTGCCTTTACCAACTTTTCGAGCCGATTTTTCCAAAAATGTTTATTTCCCCAAAATACCTACAAACACATAAAACACCATAATAAGTACAAAATCGAGTACCAACAATGCAGAAAATTGAGGACAACTTAGACACAAAAATGTGTCTATCAACTAAGTCGTATAACTATATAGACTTTTACATTATACACATTTGATATTTCGAGCTGAGGTTAACTCGCTTATATCTTTATCGGAATATGTGTTGGAAAGCTTTTTGCTTTAACTACGTTCATCATTATACTTGACGAAAGTCAAAAGATGATCATATGAAAATCTCTTTGTAACATCTTACATGATTTGTGTGAGACAGTCATTTGATGTAGACTCGGAATGTTTCGTATTGATCATTCGATCACTTGAAAATCGGTTATAAGCTAATATTTTGTGTGAGAGTTATTGTCGTCTTCTAAGAATGTTTCAATGATTGAAATGGGAGTTTAGAACAATTAATCATTCTCTGGATATAGTACAGTATGCATACCAGTATGAAAACTGTTGTAAGAATGATTCTGGTCCGGGAACCAAGTATGAATACCCGTATGCTAACGGTTTTAACTGTCAAAGTCCAGGAACTAAGTTTCCGTACCCGTTTGCAAACAGTTTCATCTGAATTCGGTCCGGAATGACAGTATGCGTACTCTTTTGCGAACTATCGGAAAAGATCAAGTCTGGAACTTAAGTTTGAGTACCCGTTTACAAACTTATGTGGTTAAGTTTTTAAAATCGGTTAAGTATAATTTTATACTCATGAACAAATACATTTATAAATTAAGGAATGCAATCTTTGCAAACCGTGGATAAAATGTTCATGAATTGATTCTTTTGAATCAATCCGATTTTGCTTCAATTGGGTCTTGTATACTTCTATGAGAATATAAACAATTTAACAACTCTATGAGTAACACAATTAGATTCATTTGATCTAGAAGTTTTAAGATGAATGTGGTTAATACAAAACTGTTCATATGTCTAACTTCGGTTAACTGTTATTGAGCCAACTCAATATACACGTTTAGGTACGGTTACCCATATCTAAATGAAGGTATATTTCATTTGTGTGTAACAAGCTAAGACCATCTAAAGGTGGAGAGATATTGCTTTGGTTTTAAGCAAACTTAGCTTGAATCTTAAATCAGGTTTTCATCCAATGGTGAATATTGATTGCTTTGTCTCAAAGTTATCAAACCCTGATTTGAAGACTATATAAGGGAGAACTCTAGCAGCTGGGAAACCTAATCCCCACACCTTCTGTGTGATACTAGTTGCGACTTTATTCTCCTTTAACCTAGGTTTTTCCTAAAAACATTATAGGTTAACGACTTGGAGACTTCATATTGGGATTTTAAAGCCAGACCCAACTATTTTCTCTGCAGTTGCGTGTTCTGATCTTACTTGTTTTATCGTATTGAGTACTATTTTCTCTAAGATTTGCTCGAAATTTATCTCCGATAGGTAAGATATAAAAAGTTATCACAAAGCTCTTCGTCTCATTTTTTGTGATTCCAAAATAACTTGTTCTACTACCATATAGTTAAGATATTGTGAGGTGACTGATATTTCTAGGCTGTTCTCGGGAATATAAGATCGGATTATCAATTGGTTCCTATTCACCTTGATTTATCAAAAGATGGAACAAAAAACTTCGTAGGTATTTCTGTGGGAGACATATTTACCTATCAGAATAGACTTTTATGTGGGAGATAGATTTGTTTAAAAAGTCTTCGACTTTGGGTCGTAGAAACTCTTAGTTGTGGGTGAGATCAGCTAAGGGAATCAAGTGCGTAGAGTCCTGATAGGATCAGAGGCGTAAGGAACGCGACTGTAACTTAATCAGCGTGAGATTGGTTAGGGCTTAACTACATTCCAGTTCGAAGTTAACTTGTGGAAGGCTAGAGTCTGTAGCGTCTTAATACAGTGTGGTGTTCAAATATGGACTAGGTCCCGTGGTTTTTTTGCATTTGCGGTTTCCTCGTTAACAAAACTTCTAGTGTCTCTGTGTTATTTCTTTTCCGCATTATATTTTCTATATAATTGATGTATCACAGGTTGTGCGTAGTTCAATCAATTGGTAAATCCAACCTTTGGTTGTTGATTGAAATTGATTGACACTTGGACATTGGTCTTTGGTACCTTTCAAGTTGTTTCTCATAATAATAATCAGGCTCACAGATTCTATCTGTTTGATTTGCTGATTACATTGAGAAACAAAAATATAACTCTTGGATATATTTCCTTGATTGAGTCTGACTGTCTAGTTTATTCTCTCGGAATTATATTGGAGTTAATCCATACAGATTGCCTAATGAAATATTCGGTGTGGTTGTTAGACCCCCGCTTTTTTAATTAGTATCAGAGCAGGCAAACACGTTTAAGACCTCATAAGTCTGTGTTTGTAGCAATCTGACTCTATGGACAGAAGCGCTATCTCTATAAACGTACCGCCAGTCTTCGATGGCTCGAATTACTTATGGTAGAAAATTGTTATGCGTGCCTTTCTCCAAGCATGTGATTTTCAATCGTGGGTTTATGTTGTTAATGGCTATAATCCTCTATTGGTTACAGTAGACGGTGTAACAGTTATAGAGGATATTGATAGGATATGAGCCTGACGAGATTCTTGCTGCAAAGCAAAATTCCGACGGCTTAAATTCTATCATACATCCATGTTATTACCCCAGATATTTAGCACCATGTGACTACGTGCACTCGGTCTAAAGATGCTTGGGATATCTTAGAAACCATATTTGAAGGGAATACCTCTGAAAAGGAAGCTAGGCTTCAAAACCTAAATTTTGATTGGGAAAACCTTCGTATGGCTGATGAAGATTTATTTGATGAGTTTAATCACAAAGTGTCTGAAATTGTTAATGCATATTTTGCATTGGGTAAGACTATTCCTGAAAATGACATTGTAATGAAAATTCTCAGATCATTGCCATCTAGATACGATTCTAAGAAACATGCCATCATTGAAGGAAATAACCTTGATACACTTTCCAGAAATAGTCTTGTTGGGAAGTTAAAGATCTTTGATCATGAGCATACATCCAAATCTGGAAAGGATATTTCTTGATAAGAGTAAAAGTGTTGGCAACTCTGTAGTTGATCCTATTGAGACTGATTCATCACAGGAAGATCTTGACAACTCAATCTCACTGATCACAAGATAGTTTAGAGATCTTATTTTGAAGAGAAGTAAACGGTTCATCAGAGATAAACCTAGGTCATCAGTCAAACCTCATGACCGTCCCCATCCTAAAAACAGAGACACCGTTGATACTGATGATGAGGATATGCCACAGTGCTTCAAGTGTAAAGGTTTTGGTCATTTGCTAATGATTGTCCAAATCGTAGAAAATACACTGGGAACAAAGGTCTTGCTGCAATTCTTGATGAAATGTCTGATCACTATGATTCAAATGAAGATGACAAATCAAGTGTTGCACTCCTTGGTGAAAATATAGATTTTGATAACTTTAGTAATATGTACATAAATCTTGATATTCTTCCTGTAGAAATCTCTTCAACCACTTTGGAGGATAAAATGGATTTTTGCATGTATACTGAAAATTTTATCTCACATGTTTCAGGTACCTCAATTTGTTTTGCAGCATTCTCAGCTATGGTGTCTGAACCGTCCTCCACATTGACATGTTCTTATTGTACTTTTAAGGGTCATAAACTCTCTAAGTGTTTCAAGTACAAACATAAAATAATATATGTCAACAAACTTCAACGAAGAGAAAATCAATTAGCAAATAAGCTTAAACTTGTTCAGAAGTCGAATTCATCTGAGGTATGTAAACTCAACACTTCTCCGAAGAAGTTAATTTCTAAATGGAAAGATAGACCTATACAGAAAAGAACAAGGTCTAAACAATCTACGAAAAAGGGTATTAAGAACTTCGTACAAGAATTGTATGGTGGACAAATTAGTGTTCACCCCAACACAACTTAATTATGTTGAAGGTGCATCTTGTCTCATGTGCCTGGTCAAAGAGACAAGAGTTTAGCACAAATCAGGCTTTAGGAAAAGAAAATTCTTGTTTTGTTTTTCTTTTTGTTTTCTGGAATTCTGTTGATATTTTCATATAATAAATTTGTATTAAAAAGGTTTTCCCTTTTTGCTCATCTAATCTAAAGAGGGCTAAAATCGACAATTCTACCTTCTTTAGGGTTAAGAGTTGGTCGTACGGGAATCCTACTATGTATATAGGTTCCGTAACCCTATATTCCTTTTTCCTTCCCTGAAAACTTTTTTTATCACAAGATTGCTTATAGAGCTTGAATTGTGCATTTCTCCCACAATTCCACATTTGAATGGAGATTCCAAGCATTATATCTTCTGATAGAAAAGATGTTAATATGATTGTTAAGCCATCAATTATGAAGGAAAAAGATAAATATCTTTCCTCTACAACTTTGAAGAGAAAAAGGAAGAATATGAAGAAACCAAGGGCTATCCCCTCTAATCTTCATAAGTTTTCTGGTGTTCTTGAAGAGTTGAAGGAAACTGGGAAGGAGATTCAGCAAATAAAGGCTATTGTTCTAAGAACTCTTGAAATTCAGAAGGCCATGATTCGGCATCAGTCTAGAAGGTTTGTTGGAATTGGATCCTTTATTCATGAACCTTATGTTCCAATGTCTGTTGACGACAAGGAGTTCGGGACGATAAAGAATTTTTCAAAAATCTTAATGTCTAGGAAACTTCTTATGAGAATTTATTCTTGTGTTTTAAAATCTTAATTTATTCTTATACATAACTATTTCCAACGATTTTCATCTTGCAACGTTTTATATTTATTTATTTAAATTCTAAGTTATTTGGAAGATGATGTTGCAGTATTAATCTTTATTGGTTTCATATATTGCAAAAGATTATATGGAATATGTATGTTTACGTCCGTGAACTATGATTGTCCCATATATGTAAAAATTTAAGTCTATTATGTCTTTATGCAAATACTGAAAAAAGATAGAATGAACTTTTGAATATTCTGCAGTATTGATCTTTGCCTGATCCACTTCTATGTGAAAGTACTGTATGGCTCCGTAAGTTTTCTTATGTTGAGCATTTCCGATTAAATTAATCATTAAGGTATTCTTGTGGTTAATTTATTCGAGTTTTTCTGGATACAAATTCACGTTTCATGTGATTTGTTAGTGTCCAAAGAAATCCTTCTTTTCTTGTAAAAGTAAGGTCGCTCTTGTTGTTATTTCGGGAATGACATTTTATGGGGGAGATTTCTTAATTGAACTTGTGCTTAATTGCTAAATCTGTGTGGGGAGTGCGGCTGTGGAATATTATAGGAGTTATCTTGTATCTTTATAAACTCGTTGATAAATACACTAAGTTTCGACTATGTGAAATCATCGGAACAAAGTTGATATGTTCTCTTTTAATCATGAATAATCTCTTTTAGAATTTCATTATGATCCCGCTAGTTTTCATACCTTTGCCAATTTATAGTTCACACTAAATACATATGGTTTACAGATCATTATGTAAGGGGAGTGGTTTTCATTGTGAGATGAAGTATTTACTAAGGGGGAGTGATACATATCACTGTAGTATTATTGTCAAAGTTGTGATACAATTGAACTTTGATGTTGTGTAATAATACTATGACATTGTATAACAATAATCGAGAACATCTGTTTTCTTATTGTTATAGCTATGGATCTTCAACAACTATGATGCTGAGTTGAACACGTTCAGAATCACTGGAGTACTTGGAGTGACGAAGAATTCAAGGAATGTTGAATAACCAAGGAAATATATGAGAAACTACCAAGTTTATTTATTTTGTAATCAATAATTATTGATAGTTTTGTCACTAAAATTGACAAAGAGGGAGAATGTTAGAGCACTGATCGGTCGAACTCGCAAGTGTTGTTGTCTCAAGCTTGTTTGTCAAGTTTAGGTGCCAAAACTATAAGTTTTGATTTCTAGTCTACTTATAGCTATGTCTCGGATTAGGATAAAATGTGTAGTTGAGCTTTAGACTTCACGACGTTCATCGATTGAAGACGAAGGTCTGTTAAGGGGATCTTGGAGGAACTTTGAAAAAGTGGGGGTCTAACAACCGCACCCAATATTTCACTTAGAAATCTGTATGGACTAACTACAATAAACTTTTCAAGAGAATCAACTAGACAATCAGACTCAATCTTAAGAAAAGTATATCAAAGAGTTATATCTAAATTTCTCGATTCAATACTTACTCAAGCAAATAGAAATCTACGAGTCTAATTGAATACAAGAGAAATTAACTTGAACGGTACGAAAGACCAATGTTCAAGGATCAATCAATTTCAATCAACAACCAAAGGTTGGATTTACCAATTGATCGATTCAACACACAACCTGTGATATTTCAATTATATAACAAAATATAATGCGGAATAGAAATAACACAGACACCAGAATTTTGTTAACGAGGAAACCGCAGATGCAGAAAAACCCCGGGACCTAGTCCAGATTGAACACACACTATATTAAGCCGCTACAGACACTAGCCTACTACAAACTAACTTCGTTCTGGACTGTAGTTGAACCCCAATCAATCTCACACTGATCCAAGGTACAGTTGCGCTCCTTACGTCTCTGATCCCATCAGGATACTACGCACTTGATTCCCTTAGCTGATCTCACCCACAACTAAGAGTTGCTACAACCCAAAGTCGAAGACTTTAATAAACAAATTTCTATCACACAGAAAGTCTACAGGAATAGATAAATTTTTCTTACACGGAAATACCTACGAGTTTTGTTCCGTCTTTTGATAAATCAAGGTGAACATGAACCAATTGATATACCGGACTTATATTACCGAGGAACAGCCTAGAAATATCAATATTCACCTCACAATAATCTTAATCGACTAGCAAAACAAGATATTGTGGAATCAAAAACGATGAGATGGAGATGTTTGTGACTACTTTTCTATCTTGCCTATCGGAGAAGTTAATCTCAAGCCAATCTTACGATTGTACTTAATAAGATAGAAATAACAAGATCAGATCATGCAACTACATATAAAATAGTTGGGTCTGGCTTCACAATCCCAATGAAGTCTTCAACTCGTTAACCTACAAGGTCTCGAGAAGAAACCTAAGGTTAAAGGAGAATCGACTCTAGCTTATACAACTAGTATCGCACAGGAGGTGTGGGGATTAACTTTTCCCAGTTGCTAGAGTTATCCTTTATATAGTCTTCAAATCAGGGTTTGCAATCTAAGTTACCTTGGTAACAAAGCATTCAATATTCACCGTTGGATGAAAACACGATTGGATTCAAGCTAATATCTTTCAACCGTTAGATCGAACTTAGCTTGTTATACACAAATGAAATGCACATTCATTTAGGTTTGTGTAACGTACCTAAACGTGTACACCTAGTTGGTTCAACAGTAGTTAACCAAATGGTTAGCCATATGAGCACTTTCATATCAACCATATTCATCTTCACCATAACTAGTTCAAATGACTTAAAAGAACTAGTTAGGGAGTTGTTCAATTGCTTAGATCTCATAGAAGTATACAAGACACAATCGAAGCAAAAATGATTCACTCGAATCAATTCATGAACTTTATAGCCACGGTTTGCAAATTATGCATTCCTTAGTTTATATAAGTTTAAGTTCACGAATAAACCGTTTTTAGAAAATAACCCACTCAAGTATGCATACCGGTACGCATAATTAAGTACCCGGATTAAGGTTGTTTTCAGTTCACAAACTCCATCAGAAATTCACGGGACGTGAACCTCCGGCAGTACGCGTACAGGTACGCGGACTTTAGTTCCGGTTATACTGAGCAGCAAAGTACGCATACTTTGGTTCAAGGATTATGGACTTACACAAGTATGAATTCACATACAATGTTTATATACATTCAAGGTTATATATTCTAAAGTCTCATTTCAATCATTGAAACATTCTTAGAGGATGTTAAATAGAGGTTACTCACACACTATTCTTCATCAAAGCGATTTTCAAGATATTGAAATAATCAACATGACTTTCGTCACTTGTAAATATGAACTTGGCCAAAACGAAAGCTTACCAACACATATTTCGAGAAATAGATAAGCGAGATAAACTCGGCTCGAAATAGCAAATGTGTATAATTGAAGTCTATATAGCAAAAAGACTTTTTTCTCAAGATAGGAGATAGAGTAGATAGACTTTTGAGTGATAGATAAGTTCAAGTCTCCACATACTTTTAGTCGATGAAGTTCCACCAGTTCCTTGATTAGTTCTTCGTCTTTGTATGAAGAACGTCGTGGAGTTTTAGAGCTCAACTACACTTTCTATCCTAGTCCGAGACTTAGCTATAAGTAGACTACAAATCAAGACTTATAGTTTTGATCACTAGCATTGACAAACATGCTTGAGATAGCAACACATGCGAGTTCGACCGAGCAGTGCTCTAACAAACTACATAAACAAAAGGTATGTGGAGACTTGAACTCATCTATCACTCAGAAGTTTATTCTATTTTATCTCATATTGAGACTAAGTCGTATAGTGGTAGGTTTATAAATAGTACCTACAACTATGTCAAACTACAAGTGCACAATGTCCTAATACAACACAGGCAAGCACAGGTCGATCCTCAGGGACAAGGTGGGTGTAACATTGAAGCTTATGGTCTTACTATACTGATTCAAAGTGAGAGGAACAACAAGGGGTTTTGTTGGGTGTCGATACGACAATATGATAATTGAGATTATAATAGTAAAATAAAAAAGCAATAACAAAGATGTTAACACTGAGAATGAAGGCACTAGGATTGTCAAATCCACCACTAACTCACATTATATATTCAACTAATTATACTACTATTGTCCTTGTAACAGATAAGAGAGAAGTGTCAAGTCTACCACTTACCTAAGGTGTTTCACTAATAGATAGTTCAATCGCAACTAAAGTATCAACTGGAGCACTAACCGTATAATTAAGCACAACTAGTCAAGGGATTAACAATAGTCTCTAAAGCATGAGTGCAACACAATAAACACAGTTTTATCCTAAATACAATGGATGTCTGACATACACTGTGAGAGAAAAGTATTGAAGCAATAAGATTGAATATATCCTAGAACAATTTAAACATTCAAGAGTAACATAAACATCATGAATAACATAACAGAGAGTCAGGGTTTTATCTAAACCCTAGTTATGAATTTAGAACATGATGATAATACTGAAAATAAACATAAACTACTACAACTTGGTGCACCGGCTAATCCGGGCATGAGTTTTTCATCACAACTCCTTCTCTATTTATACACAAAAATCTACTCAATCACTTCAATTTTATAATTAGAGAATACCCACTCACCAAAAACGCGTTTTATTATAGACCCCTACTCTGATTCATCTCTGTAACTCTTGATTTGATGTTTGCTTTTGCTATTAAAGGTAACCCTAACTCCATCTCTCTCAATCATAGCTTTTAGATTTACTGTTTTTGATAGGGAAGAAAATAAGATGGAGAGAGATAGAAATTAGGAGCTTGAGTGTGATTGATGGCTGCTGAGAGGGTGGCTGAGCTCAGAGGTTGTCAAGGATGGAGTTGCACTGGGAGTTTTGCAGAGCTTGTAGAGAAGAAACGAAGTGAAGGTGTGTTTGGCTTCTGTTCGATTTGGAGATGAATAACAGGTGCTCCAGTGTTGGGCGGAAGCAGCAAATGTCGATGTACCGCAATGTAGATGTCGTTGGATGCTCATCATCTATATTGAATCTGACGGCTCGGGATGGGTACATGCTTGGATCTTGGATTTTATATCTTCTAGGCCCATGGCTTCTTCAAAACTAATATCTCAAGCCCACTTCTAGTTTTGAGTTGTGCAAACGACATTCTTCACTTGCGGATGAGGTGCAAACAATATTCTTCATTGCTTTCTAGCGGAAGCTTTGTCGTCTCTCTCTCATTGTCTCTACTTTTCTGCTCTTTTGGCTCCTTAATTCATCCAAGCTTTATTTTACTACCTAAAAACACAAAATTAATTAGTACAAGAGTTTATTCTTGAAAAAAAATGAAAATACAGAATTTGGATTATATATGACTTTAAAGCGCAAAAGATGAGTTAATTGCCAATAAAAAGGTGTAGAAATGTGCACTATTTGACACTCATCAAATACCCCCAAACCTGAATTTTACTTGTCCTCAAGTGAAACAGAAATTAAGAAATCCCAATTATACCATTGTCGCTGGTCTATCGAATGTATTTAGCGTATGCACGAAGCCTTTAAACCCCTAGGTGTCCCTAGTGGACGAGTTATAGTCTCGTGAGGGTTTACCAGAGGTGTACCCACAAAACCTTCTCCAATTTCAGAGCGTAATGGAGTCCTAAGCATCCAAGGAGCTATGAGGACATAGAGTTTCTGTATGCTAGTAATAAGAATTTAGAAATACCAAAGAACGCATTCTCATCCTTAAGAGTTGAGCGAGAAATAACCGTAGCATATGAAAGAATTCGGGTTCGAGAGTAATCACAAGCCTCGACTTCTGCCTCACCAATAGGGTTTTATGATAATTGCACTCAAAAAGACCGCTTTTTAGTCTCTCATGTGTGCAGACAGGAATAAAGAGAGAATTCCTGCACACGTTGAATGGTGGGAAGGAAAACCTTCCGAAATAATTTCCGGAGACTCCACAAAATTTATGGACAAAAAGAATCTTTTTCTGATGATCTCTAAGAAGGGAAATCAATCATTAGCAAGGATGGGAGTACTCACTTACCTTCACATCTGATCGGCAATCAACACCACTCTTACAACATCCATAGAAATGTCTTCAATCTTTGGTCTTCGGTCTTCAACTGTTGATGAAATTCTTGAACTTTTTAGAACCTTGACAATTGTAATTCTTCTCTTCAGTTTCCTTGTTGCTTGAATTTTCCTTTTAAATTCTTCTTATTTACCATGGTGTTTATTAAACAAAACTAAAAAATAAACTACAATAATTGATTTTTTTTTTATCATTATTATTATTTATTTATTTATCATTTTTTTTTGTTAAGATAATACAACAAAATAAATAATGAAACTACTAAATCCATGGATGAAGGACTTTATCACTTAATTCTTCACAACCTATATTGTCTTGATTTCATAAATTTCACTAATTCTCATCTTTTTCTGTTTTTCTTTGCTCTTGTAAGATAAGTATTCAATCTTGTATGTAGAATTCTGATCTTTGTACTGTATCTTTACTTTGAATAGGAACTTTTTACTTTTACTTGAATTGTTGCATGTAAACCTCGGACTATTTCAACTTTCTTCATGTATTCTGACGTTGCTCGCTTCGTTGATGATGATGTGTTTCTATGGATCTGTTGATGTTGTCGAGAGAGAGAATGGTGCTAACTGCAAATCAAACTACAAGGAGTTTTCATCTTTAGACGTCATCCTCATGATTGACAAAATTAGCACTCAAGAGATCAAAAATAGTGTTGAACGTGGTGCGAAGTTGGGTAGCTCACCATTCCTACCCGGAATTTACGTACGGTGACACACACTCTAAAAGAACTTTTTATAGTCACAAAAATTGAAGGTCGGTGCCTCGCTTGATGTAAAAATAGGTAGTCTCCACTAAGGGTGATCACAACTCTACTACCAAATATCTTTGCAGCACCTAATTTGCCCACTGGCATGGTTAAATCCAATTTTAACGCTCTAACAACTAAGAAACCCGATTGTGTTCTCCAGTACTTCCAAGTTCAGTTATTTCGGCCAGACTCTCTATGTAAACATAGCTAAAGCATCCTAGTGACTCTAAGATCTCTAAAAGTTGGAGGTTTTATGCAAATTTTTGAATTTTTTGAATTTTTTTTTTAATAAAAGCAAAAGGCTAAAAACTCTAAATACTCCCCATACCTAAACTAAACATTGTCCTCAATGTTTCAAAAGATGATAAGAATTTAAACAACAACATACTATGAGAACAATGCTGAGTAGAGAAAAGGGTAGAGATTACCGGTACGTCAGCGAAAGCAAGATTAGAACTGCATTATTCAAGTTGAATCCGACAGGAAATCAACAGACGCCACATTGGATTAGCACACTTATATAAAAGAAAAAGTTAGAAATTATAATTACATACTGGATTATATACAAGAGAAATTCACCATAAACCAACAGGCTAAAGAGTTGAGGATCAACTCAAAAGATGGCATGTAGAAATTTTAACAGCCTCACACAATTATAACAAGACAGAAATTTAAGCGAGGCTGCAAAACAAAATGAGCTACCCCCAAACCTGGAGTTTTTAACGGATATACTTTTGGATACAAAATCTCGCAGTTTTGGAGGTTCACCATGCACAAGGTCTAGTTCAAAATGAACTGTGTTAGGAACAGGCAGAGAAGCAAGAGCACATTCCAACCGTGGATCCTCAAAGGTATCATATTTAGCCGAAAAATAGTCCAAAAGGACTTGGGAAGCACACAGTTCCAATCCTAGATTAGGTATTCTCAGAAAAGTTGGTTTTATTATTTTGTTACAAACCAAATCTAGGTTGGGTGGAAGCGTCTCAGTTTGTGACTTAGGCATGGAGATAGTCACATCTAAGTCATGTAAAAAGGCATTAGTACCATCACATACTCTCCCTAAGTCAGAAACAGTTATACCATGCTCACATTCATAGAACAATTCGGAAACATCATCATCCAAAACCTTTGTGTCATGCATAAGAGAATCAGAGTGAGCAACATACTGTGTTCTAGGCAGAGAATCAGATGCATTTAAGTTACATTCATTTCTAGGTTCAAAAATATCACTATGCAGTCTAGTTTTTCCCCAGACAGAAGCAAGTAGTGCTCTATCATGCTCACAATCATTGAACAAATCATCAAACCCCAATTCAGTATCATCAGCATCATTCAAAACTTTATTCTCATGCATAGGTAAATCAAAAGAGACATCATCTTGTGACCTAGGCAGAGAATCAGACACATCAAATTTATTTTCATGCATAAGAACATTAGTGTCAACAGAAAATTCAATCTTTCCTAAGTCACACACATGTTGTGTGTTATGCTCTTCTTCACAACACAACTGTACAACCCCTAAATCAGTACCAAAATCATATGGATTGCAATGAATATGAATATTAGAAGAAACATCATCAATGGAAGTCTCTACATTATGGTCTGGAATTTCAGAGTCACATGACTCTGAAATTGACTCTTCAAGAAGAACTAGCTCTTCTAACATCATATCATCATCCGAGTAATATGCATACGCATCCCTATCACCATATTTTGGGTCCTTGGTCCACTTGTTCACCTCTACATTAGGTTTATATTCAATATCAGACACATGGGGAGGACTAGACATGTTATTTTCAAAATTCAAGTCATTATCACCAATATTGTAATACGGATTTCTCCATTCTGAGTTGCAAGTCTGTGAGTAGGGATGATTATCTTGCATTTGATAGAATCCGGCAACATGATGTGTTCTAGACTGCCTAAAATCATGCAAAACAGGGCATTTCTCAATAATATGGCCTAAGCTACCACACAAGGTACAAGCATGCATTTCAGGGCAGTGCTCGATTACATGTTGTTTACTGTCACAAAAGGCACAAACAGAAACTTCAACTTGCCTAGATGCATGAGACGTGATATCATATATTTGCGTTTCTAAAGCTGTGATTTGAGCTTCTAACTGATCCAAAAGTGATGATTGTGTGAGCTGGGCATTACAAAAATTTTCATTTTCTCCCTGTGGCGAATGATACATGTGTGAATAGTCATTAGGGTCCATGTATTGAGGCTCAGGACTATGAAAATGTCCATAACAATCCCTATAACTATTGACATCATGGTCTGTGGGAGGCTCATAACGTGAAGCATGCTCATAAGCAAGTTCTCTAATGGATTTGTGCTCATCTCCAGTTGCAGACCAAAATCCTGCCATGAAATATTTTTGTTCTTTTTCTTACTGTAATCACAAAGTATCTGCCTGACAAAGCCTACCTGTCCTAAATGGTTGTTTCTATTTGATTTAGAAATGATGTTGTTGTTAACCTAATGAGTGGCCTGCTCGCATTTGATTATCAAATTATGAAGCTCTTTTTACTAAAACAAAATTCAAAACAACTCAGATCATGGAGCAAGCGAAGGAGAACTCAGTCATAACAAGTATTTTTGAGAAACTTACCTCCAGCACGACACATGGAGAAACTTACCTCGGCGAAGCCACCAATTTTAATCTATTTTCTCAGTTCTTTCTTTCTTTCCTTTGCACAGCAGAAATTTTAGGCACCTGCTAACTCAACAAAAGCTTTCAGTTTCCAAAGTTGAATAGTTGAAACAAATACATCAAAACACTAATACTGAAAATTTCAGAACATGGATTCTGTAATATGAGGGTTGGTAACAGTGCTGTGAACTTGCTTCTAAAGATGCTTGTTAGAGTCACAATTCAGGATTCATGGTGACGAAAACTTATCAGTAGCAGTGAACTAACAAAGCTACGTACACAGATTACAGACCCTCCGAACGAAGTTCAAGTTCTAGGAGATGTCACTAATGATTAAAACTGGCTGTGTAGAATCTACATCATGACAGTGATTTTGAACTATTTTCTGAATTGTTAACCGGGGCAGACTAAGTTTAACGTAAACTACACAGTTGCAATGGCACAGATCCGGGGAAACAATGCCACATAAGCTAACACTTGGAACTATGCACATAGAACTGCCAAATCAGGCAAGCAGCAATATGCAATTCAGGGAGGCAATGCTTATGGGAGTGGTAACATATTCACACATACATGCATACAGATACAACAATTTTCAGCGACTGAGATATGCTCATAACAAATTTCAGCTAGTATATGCTGCTCAAATACCATAGGTTCATACACAAAAGTGTGTCGCAGGGATTTTGACAGGGCTATGTAAAGTAAAACTGGTTTTAGCAGGCATGTTTGTTATAGCATTCACATAGTCATCACAGTTAAGAGGTTTCAAAAACGATAATATACCGTAGATAAGGGTTTTAAGCACGCGACTAATTTTTGTCGCTTCTTTCCCTTCTTTTCCTTGGTTTGTTTCTCAGCACCACAAGTACCTGTAAACTTAACAACAAGCTTCAGCTCCCAGAATGGTTCAGGTAAAGTAAAAACAAGAGAGCACTAGCACTGAAAATTCCATAACTCTGCAAAATGAATCTACGAAATGGAACTTATATCTCAAAAAAGAGATGGAATGCAGAGATGTTGGAATTAGAATTTTACAAGGTGATTAAATATTTTGAGTAGCAGTGAACTAAAAGAACTGCTACACACTTGCTGAGACCCCAAACACAGGTGATAGATAATCCTTAGCAAAATCTAAGTCATGCTGGCATATGCTCAACCAACCGAAGTAACTCAAGTGGGATGGAAAGTTACAGACCCAGAGATGTGATGTAAACCAATTGACAGCTGCTGACTGTAATTTAAATCTAACATATGATTGCACAGTTCAAAGTACAAAAATTTAAACTACTTATGATTCAGCCAGCTTAAGTGCAATTAGTTCAGGAAGGAAACACAGGCAGCTTCGATGTGACAAATCAGGTTTGCAGACTCAATGTTCAAGTACCCCAAGCACTGAGGTTTAACTGTTGGTAAAGCCTAAGACTGAGTAGCAGGCAGTAACCACGATGACAATGAAAACTAACCAAAAATAATATTTGCAAATTCTTAAATGAATGCTACTGGTGCAAGTATACAAATGGTTTATCAATATTCTAAAAACAACAGAAACGTAACAAATTTTCAACCTGATCTATAAATAGAACTGCCTACAGATGTTAAAAACTAAAAGTTTGAAATGGAACAAGTTATACTAATTTACATTACAGGACAACGATGCAGGTGATTAAAATGCAGCAAAACAGAACGGAAATAGTCTGAAAAGAGGATGCAAAGATAGATGAAGTTTACCAGCTAAATTACAGAATGAGGCTAGGTGCAGATGTAGTCAATGATGCAGTTTATGCGAATGAGATGATTGAAAATTTAAACCTTACAGTTACTGCTACAGAGCTAAGATGACTACAACTACTTACACTAGTGGAAATCAGCAGTTTCGTGATCGACAAAGCAAGTCATTTAACTCGTGTCTATGACTTGCTTTGTCCGTCAAAGAAAGGGTCGTTGTTTGAGCGTCTTTTTCAACTATGACGTGTCTCTGAGGATCGTTGAAAATCTTATATCAACGACCGATTTTAACGGTCAATAATTTATGACTGACTTCAATCAGTCATAGATATAAATCTTCATATAAAAAAAAAAAGATTCAGATTGGCTTGGCTGTCTAGCCTGACTGAATCTGACTAAATATGAAATCAAACACAAATGAAACTCAAATGAGAATCAAATGAGAATCAAATGAGAATCAATTGAAACTCAAATTAGAATTCAAATGAGAATCAAATGAAACTCAAACTAGAATTCAAATGAGAATCAAATGAAAACCAAATTCAAATCAAATAAAAATGAGAATCAAATTAAACTTGCACACAAATAATCATTCAATTTAACATTCATTGATTCATTGGTTACAAATTACACAAAGGATTAAAATCTGTAGTTCTGACCAGTTATTGATGGTGGATTTTCATTTAAGGTTAAAATTATAAAACCAGAAAATTATGCGCTGACATCTTGTAAAAGATAAAGCCATTAATAAGTGTTGGATACTCCTCACTTAATTCACCAAGAATGGAGCATGTGGCAACAATCCCATTCTATGAATACACGAAATTCATCCAGGTTGGAGCATGTAGCAACAATCCCATATACCCCCGTGAATTTCTAGCATTATTAATTAATGCGCAATCAGCCTTGTATTTCGTACTCATTATCGGTGCGCAAGATGACGACCGAGTGTTACTCTTACAGAGCAACACGAACCTCCAAGCATTATAATGAAACCATGTACGAAATACCCGTACAGCCGACTCTCGGTGTGTTATACTAGCCCGATTGAGCCTCTCGGTGTGTTATACTAGCCCGATTGAGCCCCTCTCGTGTGTTATACTAGCCCGATTGAGCATCCAGACCGACCGATCAGTCCCGGATATGATCGCAGATCATCCAACTCCACAAGCATGATTGGATGACCCAGCATCAATTCCATCACCCCCAAGCAGGTATGGAATACCCACCGCCGACCCGCGTGGTCGGCCATTGGCCTAGCTTGCCAAAAACGTTCATACCAAGCAAGATGGACGGAAAACCCTAATTAGGGTTTGCGGCATATTACATGTGCCGCAAAACAGTCTCAAGCATCCATCTTCGCAGGTATAGATGGTGGGTGTAGATGTAAACTCAAAGGGCCCAGAGCCCGTCAACACAATCATCGAGGGCCCGCCACACACTTGACCAACCATGCTTGGTCGAACAAATTCGTGCGCCCAAACAAGGGGTGACGCACGGCTTTGAAATCCAGTAATTATGGTTTTTGAGCATCACGAGCGTCCATCTTCTCCGGCACGAATGGAGGGTCCAAGATTAGATTAAGTAGGTCCACATACCAAAGATGACCACCGTGGACCCATCTATTCCCTCACCCGATCGGCCAAGGCATATCATGCCTGGTTAATCCAAAATGCACGCCCAAACTAGCGTGGTCACACCTCCCAAACCATAAACTGATCTCGACCGCTCAACTTCACGGACGATTTGGATGGCTCGATCACGTTTTTATGGGATATTCGGGTATAGGCGTGAACACCAGCCTACCACCTTCACACCAGGTTAATCGGCCAAGACCGACCAAGATTGGTCGTCTTGGAACGTGTGCCTCGAAGTGGGCGTGACGTGCGGCTCTTGCGGACGGGTTTCTTGTCACAAATCGATCTCGACCACTCAACTTCACCGGATGAATCGAGTGACCCAGATCATACTTTCGTGAGGTAATGGGGGTATAGACGCCTACACCATCATGCCATCTACACGCATGTATGGTCGGCCTGGCCAAAGTTGTATCCCATGCTTGGTTTCGACCAAGCCGGGAGAGTGATGCTGCGCAACTCTTCAAAACCCTAATTTCATTAACTGGCCGCAGATGAGTGTCTCAAAGATCATCTCATCCGTCCAACTTCACCAGACTTGGTTATACAACCCCGGTCAGAGTTAGTTGGTCGGTGAGGCGTCATTACCCATCACTTTACCACACCATGATGCAAAGGCTCGCATAAAATACACACGATACTTCACAAGTATCAACTTCCCGAATAACGCAGTTTATTCAAATTAGCATTACATGCTACCTATCGTGGATCCACACATTCCGGACATCAATCATGTCACAACCTGGGAATACATACCGGGGTATTGGTCTCTGCGGTTTACAGCACAGCAAAGATGCAACACGCCATCACAAGAACGTGTTAGGAAGTCATGGACGGTAGAGATGAACAGGAGAAGTGGGCAAGACTGGTCGTGTGGCACCGACGCACAACTCCACTACTCCATCACTCCACTTCCTCCACTTCCCACGAGAGACGTGAATAAGGCTCAATGACTTGTATAAATAGGTTCTCCGCCCTATTTCAAAAACAAGAAAAAAACAACAGAGGCAAGTGTTAATACAAAACGTATTCCAACACCTGCAGCCCGCTTGCACCAATCGTAAGCCCGCTTCTTCTTTCGTTACAAGTCATTCATAGACAACACCTTCACAATCTCAACACCTTCTTCGCTTCCCTCCCTAAGATCAACCCCATTCCTTCACTTTGTGACCGAAACAAGTCCGGAACGGCCATTTTTTGGTTTAGGTAGGACTTGCACAGATTGACTTCCGAATCTACAAGCACTCACCGCGCAATGCATTTGTTTAGGGTTTAGATTCATTCCTTATCCACACAACCCAAATTACCAAATTCAACAGGAGTAGTTTTCACCCATAAACAATTGGCGACCACAGTGGGAGGTTGATCTCTCGGTTGCACAAAATTGAATTCTCAATTTTTCGGTTTCCATCTCGCAATGTATCAGGAAACCACAGGTGGTTCAGATATCATGGGAAGTGTAGCTAGAATGCTGGAGGATGTCTTGGCAAATCAAGCCGTATCACTGAAAGGCGGAGCGAGACATTTCGCCTTTTGAATGATATAGCAAAGCACAATTACAAGAAGGGTCGGCAGGCATCCGCTCAAGCAAAGGTAAGAAATGCCGAATCCTTAGTCGAGTCACACCTTTACTGGTGGAGAGGCAAAAGAGCGCGAACCGCAGGAGACTCAGAAAGATGAACAACATGGTCCAGTCAACAATGAAGAACCGAGGCAACTCCACAGAGGAAAGGACTTGTCCGAGTACTACAATGTCTACCAGATAAAGAAAGGGAGCCCGGAGCCTATGGAGCCCCGTTAGAAGATTTATATCTCAAAAATCTTGTTGAAGCCCTAAGACTGTCCAATCCGCATCGGCCTTTCATCCAAGCGAAGAAATGCTTGAGGAAGGAGAGATCAATCAGAAATACGTGAATACGAGGATGGGAGTGTTCAATTCGATCACTCAACAGTTGATATTGCGACACCTTCCACATCCCTTTACCCAGGCAAGCGATCCGCGGATATGATGGCACTCGCAAATCTTCTAACTTCATCTTCGGAACGTGCTCCACATCAAAGCCACGCAGAGACATCACAACGCCCACCAACGCAGGAAGAGCCAGACTCAAGGTACTTACATTTCCCCTTCCCAATAAAGAAGATTCTGGAGCTACTGGAGGCGTGGGTGCGAAATGGAGAGGTGGAGCTACCCCGGTATGGCGTCCGCCACCGATCAAGAAGTAATGGACCCGAGATACTGTCATTTCCACCGGTTCCTCCATCACCCCACCAGTGAATACAACGCTTTGAAGCGCATTGTTCAGGAAAAGCTTGGTCCAGAGCGATAGCTCTGAGAAGTTGGTGCGGAGGATTTTCTTTGAAAGGCTACTCCGGTTCGGTACAATCATTCATGACCAAGATGCAAATTCCATTTAAAATAACCTCTTTCAGAAAAAGTTATTCACAAAACTATCTCAATATACCAATTCAATTACCTATTAATTCAAAACCGGAAGTCAAATTACGAAAGGAAATCCTCACTATCACTCAAAAAGAAAAGCATCTAAAAGAAGAGGCAAGTATATAACACGAATCCTTCAAGGAAAGTCCTTCAGCAACAACTCGTCCTTCTGGGCAAGAGCGACTTTCATCCTTTGAAGTACAGCTTGCTTCAGCTTCAACTCCTCAGATAACTTTTCAACCTCTTCTTCCTGGCGAGTAACACATTCTGCAGAAGGGGCTTCACCTTGTAATTTCTGGAGCTCCTGAATCTCAGAGAACCTTTTGAGGAACCAAGGAGCATTGAAGTCGTACTGCACAAACACATCTCGATGGCACTTCCAGTCTTCAATCATCTCCTCAGAAACTGTTCGACCAGTCGCGACGCTCATCTCATGGATAGAAAATAAAGCCTCATGAACGCGGTTGACCAATGCAAGACGACTTTTGAGCTTCGTGGTAGCAATGTGACCGTGTTTCTCCCATATTGCCGTGTACAACTCCTAAAACCGAACCGGCACACTGAATCCTCCAACCAACACATGACCTGGATAAGGAACAATGAATGGAGGATCAAACAAAGCTCCAGGCTGTGCTACCAATACTTCACCAGTCACGGGAACCTTGTCAGTTACAGGAGACCTTTCAGAAGGAGTCACCACGACAGCTTTATTGGCCGAAACCTGCTCAGAACGTTCTTCAAGGGGAGCAACTTCAACTATAGCAGATGTTGCCTCTCTTATATTCCTTCCGACATCTACTTCACTCTGGATGCTAATTTCCATCACGACCCCGTCAACAAGATCACTCGTGGAGACGGCTTGTCCAACCGAGCTTGAGTCATCTCTCATGGTCGGAAAAAGGAGCGGTTTCTCCAGGACTTCTCAAAGATAAAGATCAAGACACGCTGCAGACTTTCTCAAGATGAAGATCGGACCGCTGAGACCTCTCAAAGATGAAGGCCAACATTACCAGCCTTCTCATTTTGAACGCGCACCAACCTTGTGAAGACATTCTCTTTCGGAATCCCCTGATTTCAAGCAAGAATTACTCTTAGAAAGATTCACTCTGGAGAAATAAAGGAACCAACGAGAAGAGATTTAAATACCTGCATATTGGAGGAATTAAGAATCACCGAACCACATGCCTGCCTTTTGGATCTCTCTCCTACTTGGGGACTGCAATCCTCAGCTCTGGTCCGTTTGGCTGGAAGTGGCTTCAACCGGAAATGCTTTTTCAAAACGTCAGAAGATGGTTCACCACGGGAACCTGTCACAACACTCTCCGAGAATTCCTGGAAAATCAACAGTTGCCTCCTCCAAAATTCCTTGTACTTATCGGTTACCATTGGGTTTCTCCCAATAGGCCAGAAGGGAAGGCTCGCCCGTTCTAAAAACACGTCAGCATTAAGAATATTCGGGAGGAATTCTTTCGGAACCCCTGGTGGACGGATAAATGGGACACCCTGATCAAACCCCATTTGACGAGCCGCCCTGTCAATATTGTACGGAGTCACAGTAAATTCTTCGTTGAATAAAGACGGGACATATCCTGGGATGCAAGTGTGCAAGGTAAACAATTTCCCCAAATCTCATAGTCTTAACATCAGTACGCAACACAACATCAGGGCCATCAGAAGCAATAGCAAAAGTCTTTGGCTGAACAATGGAAGGGTGGATCGGCCCCCATGGACGGAAATCTACAGAAGACACATTGTCAAATATGTCCACAAGTCTCGCGCTAGGTTCTGGGGACGCCTCTTATTCCAAATGGAGTATTCTCGAGCCACCATACAAGTTGTTGAGCAAATTTGCAGGAGCAGGAGCATAGCTTTTGAAGTGTTCCCATAAGAATGCCTGAAGAAAAGCGAAGTGAACGTGCGATTCCACCTTCTTGTACCCGTTAGAAGCATGCATGTCCATTGCTAAGGCGTCCAGATGAGAGTACAGCGATCCGAGGAACAAAGCGCCGAGGGGAAGAACTTTACCTTTGCCAGCTTTATAGCGATCTTAACAAGGTCACCTCTAATGGTCTTCTTTCAGAACCGTCATCGAATATATCTCTCGGATAGCCATAAAGACAGAACGCAATCACGCCGAGATCATTTTCCAACTCTTGATCCGGCTTTGGGTCTCAGAGACCACTCCGACACCCACCAGGTGTAAAAGCATCTCGTATCTTTTTTATCCTCCTTGTCCAGACTGTCGAATCCTGCCACCTTTTGAAGTATAGCATCATAGTTACGTTGCTCCGTATCAGAGAGATTGTAAGAAAGACTTCCAGCAACAGGCATGTTCATTAATGCAGCTACACTCTCCAGAGTAATAGTCATCTCTCCCCATCTAGATATGGCTGTATGAGTAGAAATGCGCCACCGAGAAATGAAGGTAATCAAACCCGCAATGTCTTTCTTAATTTCAAGAGCAAAAGAAATGCCATGACCGCATTGAGGATTTGCGCCCGAAAGAAAATTATCTTTAATGCCCTTATTACTCAACATGCGTCTCATCCATCCTTCATAAGAACCCAAAGTGGAGTATGACAAATCTTGAAGTCAATAGGGGAAGGCGGATATTCGTTTCTCCGGAGACAAAATCTCATCACAAGTGCTGAAGAAGAAAATGGATCAGCATCCATATTTTCTGAATCGGAAAGCAGGACTATCTTATGAGAAGGATGTCTTCTAATATTTGGAAAAGGCGAGGTAAACAACTCATCATCGATGTTCGGCATATCTTTGAAGCCGTCAACACTTCCTGGCTTGGCACCAGCATTATCTCCAGAAGACATCTCAACAGGAATTATTTTCTTCATTCCACAATGAAATAAAAGACAGGAGTTAGAAATTGTATGAAAAGCGCATGAAGCATGTAGTCACGCACGACAAGACACGTTGAAATGCACAAAATCTGGGATTAAGACCAAACACCAGTATTCAGTCTGGTATTGGTTTCAAGTCCGGTACAAGTTTTAGTCTGGTATTGGTTTCAAGTCCGGTACAAGTTTCATCGGTATTGGTTTCAAGTCCTAGTACAAGTTTCTGTCTGGTATTGGTTTCAAGTCCGGTACAAGTTTCAGTCTTGTATTGGTTTCAAGTCCGGTACAAGTTTCAGTCTGGTATTGGTCTCAAGTCCGGTGCAGATTTCAAGTCTGGTATTAGTTTCAAGTCCGGTACAAGTTTCAAGTCCGGTACAAGTTTCAAGTCCGGTATGAATTTCAAGTTCGGTGTTACTCAAGTTTCAAATCCGGGCACAAGACTAATATAAGGTCGACTTTCGGTCAAGCATATATGGGAGAGACCCACGTTCAATCAAGTATACACGGCGGCCCGCGTTCATCCGCACTCATCATAACACGATCTTTCTTTATTCATGGGAATCGTGTCTACGAGATTCAAGCCAAGGATTTTCTTTTCAAGATACAACCTAAAAGCTAGGTTTTGCATGCAATGGTGGAAAGAAGCAAAAACAACATGATCATGGATTCACGAGTTGTTTTACTAAGCAATTCTAGAAAATATTGGCGTATAAACCTCGTTGGAAAAAACTAAGCATATGCACATCTTACAAAGGGTGTTTACCTAGCAAACTAGGGTTTTACCTTTTCAAAAAAAAAAAAAAAGGAGCGAAACTTACCTTGGACGACAGCAACTCCGGCAACGACGATGGCAATTCCTAAGAAGAAGAACAACGACGACAACATGGGAGTGGCAAAGCAGCAAGGTCGTGGACGAGAGCAAACAAACAAAAAAAAAAAATCGTGAGGAAAAGAAAGGGGGTTTCGTCTCTTTTATAAACAAAAAATTAGAAGAATCCTAATAGAACAAGGATTCCTCTTTTATTTGGTTTCCTCTTTTGATTCAAATACCCAAAGAAGGAAACCGATCCCACCAAAGGATTCCATACAAGCGCAACGACATGGACAACTAGAGGTCGGTCAATACTCTTAGGGTAAACTTCCTTTATCTTGTCTTCCTCACATATGTATGTCACCATCTCATGCCTACCCCACAATAGTGTAACCATTATGTGCCAGGCAGGGGACTTAATGTTGATGGTGGATTTTCATTTAAGGTTAAAATTGTAAAACCGTAAAATTATGCTACCGACATCTTGTAAAAGATAAAGCCATTAATAAGTGTTGGATACTCCCTCACTTAATTCACCAAGAATGGAGCATGTGGCAACAATCCCATTCTATGAATACACGAAATTCATCCAGTTGGAGCATGTAGCAACAATCCCATATACCCCGTGAATTTCTAGCATTATTAATTAATGCGCAATCGTCTTGTATTTCCCGTACTCATTATCAGTGCGGCATGACGACTGAGTGTTACTCTTACAGAGCAACACGAACCTCCAAGCATTATAATGAAACCATGTACGAAATACCCGTACAGGCCGACTCTCGGTGTGTTATACTAGCCCGATTGAGCCCCTCTCGGTGTGTTATACTAGCCCGATTGAGCATCCAGACTGACCGTATCAGTCCGGATATGATCGCAGTCATCCAACTCCACAAGCATGATTGGATGACCCGGATCAATTCCATCACCCCCAAGCGGGTATGGAATACCCACCGCCGACCCCGCATGGTCGGCCATTGGCCTAGCTTGCCAAAAAACGTTCATACCAAGCAAGATGGAATGGAAAACCCTAAATTAGGGTTTGCGGCATATTACATGTTCCGCAAAAGCAGCCTCAACCATCCATCTTCGCAGTATAGATGGAGGGTGTAGATGTAAACTCAAAGGGCCCAGAGCATGTCAACAAAATCACCGAGGGCCCGCCTACACACTTGACCAACCGGTCAAGACCAACCATGCTTGGTCGTAACAAATTCGTGTGCCCAAACAAGGGGTGACACACGGCTTTGAAATCCAGAATTAGGGTTTTTGAACATCACGAGCGTCCATCTTCTCCGGCACGAATGGAGGGTCCAAGATTAGATTAAGTAGGTCCGGTCATACCATCATGACCACCGTTGACCCATCTATTCCCTCACCCGATCGTCCAAGGCATATCATGCCTGGTTAATCCAAAAACGCACGCCCAAACTAGCGTGGTCACACCTCCCAAACCACAAACTGATCTCGACCGCTCAACTTCGCCGGACGATTTGGATGGCTCAGATCACGTTTTTATGGGATATCGTGTATAGGCGTGAACACCAGCCTACCACCTTCACACCAGGTTAATCGTCCAAGACCGACCAAGATTGGTCGTCTTGGAACGTGTGCTCAAGTGGGCGTGACGTGAGGCTCTTGCAAAGACGGGTTTCTGTCACAAATCGATCTCGACCACTCAACTTCACCGGATGAATCGAGTGACCCAGATCATACTTTCGTGAGGTAATGGGGTATAGACGCCTACACCATCATGCCGTCTACACGCATGTATGGTCGGCCTGGCCAAAGTTGTATCCCATGCTTGGTTTCTACCAAGCTGAAGAGTGATGCCTGCGCACCTCTTCAAAACCCTAATTTCATTAACTGGCCGCAGATGAGTGTCTCAAAGATCATCTCATCCGTCCAACTTCACCAGCTTGGTTATACAACCCCGGTCAGAGTTAGTTGGTCGCTGAGGCGTCCATTACCCATCACTTTACCACACCATGATGCAGTGCACTCGCATAAAATACACACGATACTTCACAAGTATCAACTTCCTTAATAACGCAGTTATTCAAATTAGCATTACATGCTACCTATCATGGATCCACACGTTCCAGACATCAATCATGTCACAAACTTGGTGGATACATACTGGGGTATTGGTCTGGCGGTTTACAGCGTGCAGCGTGCAACGCGCCATCATAAGAATGGACGGTAAGAGATGAACAGGAGAAGTGGGGAAGACTGGTCGTGTGGCACCGACGCACAACTCCACAACTCCATCACTCCACTTTCCACGAGAGACGTGAATAAGGCTCAATGACTTGTATAAATAGGTTCTCCGCCCTATTTCAAAAACAAGAAAAAAAACAACAGAGGCAAGTGTTAATACAAAACGTATTCCAACACCCAGAGCCTGCTTGCACCAATCGTAAGCCTGCTCTTGTTTCTGTTACAAGTCATTCATAGCCAACAGCTTCACAATCTCAACACCTTCTTCGCTTCCCTCCCTAAGATCAACCCCATCTCCTTCACTTTGTGACCGAAACAAGTCTGGAACGGCCATTTCTTGGTTTAGGCCGGACTTGCACAGATTGACTTCCGAATCTACAAGCACTCACCGCGCAATGCATTTGTTTAGGGTTTAGATTCATTCCTTATCCACACACCCCAAATTACCAAATTCAACAGAGTAGTTTTCACCCATAAACACCAGTGTAATCTGTAGTTCTAGGATTCGATTACAAAACTGATGAACTAAAAAACTAAACAACAAAATTATAAACTCCGATGATGATGAAAAACTTATTCCTACTTCATAATGGTGTACCTGCACAGCAAAAGCCATCAGCTGATTAATGTGGGGAGGTCACAATACTCAAGAAAATGCTTATAAATCCTCTGTTTAGACCAATATAAGTTACAAATGCTCTATTCACATTTTTATTCAGCTTACACTTGGGATAAAAACCAACTAACACCTCTAACCAAAGTACATTCATAATACTTTCTTACTGTTGGTGGAAACTAACCAACATACCAGGCCATAGATAGAGACGTCATGATCAACAAAAATGTGAGTTGCCCTGATAATGTTAGAATGGAATGCCCATGAACTGGTGGTTGAAAGATAGCAAGAGGATAAAGAGTCATGTTGCTCACACCAGTAGTACGCATCTCTTTGCATACTGCACAAAGATAAATGATAGAACTTTTAGTGTTAACTAATTTAACGCAAGTTCCACTGAAATGTGAAAAATGAAGGAAAAACAAAACAAGCAAAGGTAATCTTATTGAAGTTAGAGAAGGGAAACGACCTATAACAGATATGGGTAGACATGCATGGGAAAATTATCAATTATTTCTTCACAAGTCTAAAAATTACAAGGCCTAAACTGGAAACTGACTCCACTCTAGCACGACATCATAACAGTTTACAAGAAATGAAGCGACTTAATAGACATATCATCGTAGTAATTTGTCCAAGAATTCAGTAAAATATTGATCAGAAAGGAAACATCAAGAACTCAGTAGCAGCTTAGTGCATCCCTACAGGTATTAACACTTCTTATATACAAACAACAATTAAGATCAATGAGGAAGCTAATGTACAAGCTCAGGTATGAGTTCATTCAGAGGCATGGCTTAAGAATAAAAAAAAATCGAGAGGCAAGCGTAAGCCAATAGAGTTGTACATCCATGAGTGTTGATGATCAAGTATAAGAACCCATTTAATGCATGTACACAACATGATCTTTTGGATAACCTGCGTGTTGATACCAGAATTTCTACAAGTGTTCAGTTTTGAGATCAGAAAGGAGAACAAAGTCATGCATAATTTCAGTTGGTGCAAGAGTTCTAGGCTCATCAAAGTCATGCATATTTTCATCTACTTCTCCATCCTGAAGCTGCAGTCAAAAATCAACACTAAACCAATTAAACAATGCCAAACGCAAAAGAAAAAACAATACGAATTTCGATAAATATACACACTTAACCAATTCCTATCGAAACAAATGTATGTAATCAAAAATCATGTATGGATTGGGACACAAATGTGCTCAATACGGCCTTAACAATAATCACCTTGACTTTTTTCTTTGGCTTCAACTTTCTCAGCATTACACGCAAACTTTCTTTCCCGCACATGACACAAACTTAAACAATTAAGTTATACTCTACAATCAAGATTTTGTTTTGTTTGCAAGAGATTTATCATGGAACAGTCTGGCTCATTTTGGTTTCGATACGATAAAAATAAAATTATATCAGATAACTAAGCTAATAGAACTCTATCATGTAGATGCACACGTATGTATACATATGAAGTATCAGCTGAAAACCAAATGTTAACTTCGCTTCAGGCATCTCAAAATCCTTTTAAACATTTGTTCGTATAACAATTGACCGGCAAGGCAGAAAGAACTGAAACATCAGTAATAACCATTACCACAACATTGGAGATGATGTGTTCTAACATAAAATAGATGGATTGATCTAACTGAAACACTAATAAACAAACTCACTTAAGTATTCTACGTTCCAGAAACAAAATTGATTCCCATAAGATCTTTCTCAGGCTTTAAGGTAAAAGCCTTTCTTCTAAACATGAACTCCACATTTATACTACAGGACTAGATATACATGTCATAATAAAGTTACAATTGCAGTTGAACACCCACAATGAACGATGCCAATATGAAATCATCAATGTCATACTCAATAACTTACCTAAAAATATGCATCAATTCAGAATCTTAAAAGACTTAAGTACTAAAAAAAAGGTTATAATGATGGAAATTAAAGGCTAATCGTTACTATAGATTGGATTCATCTTCTCTATAAATTATAAGGGTCTTTATTCATTGAGATAGGTTGAAAGAGAGGGTATGATCCAAAAAAGAGATTATTGAAAGTTCTAAGATATAATTGTACATCTGTACATTATGGGATCTAATATCAAGCATCTAGCCTTTACATAATACATGCATCAGCTTTCAAAACTGTACATTGACCAGCTGCAGAATCCAAATAAGATAATCATCACACAAAAACTGAGTGAGTTTACCCTAGTCTTCGAAACAGATTGTGTGAGTTTTGTAGAAAGAAATCTCGGTATTTATCAAATTGAGTCATACAGTAAGGAAATTATTATCATTATCAAAGAAGAAACTCAATCGAATTGAGAGAGATGCTAAATCAAAAACATAAATACAAACAAACCCAACCCAAATAATTTCTCAGGCTTGATAACCCAATAATCAATATACAAAAAAATAAAAGACTAAAAGAAAAGCTCACCTGCGCAGAAACTAAACACGTAGTAGTATACTGGTATCCACTGTTCCATACCAGTTGTGATCCACAGGGCCATGGAATCGTGTCATTGTTGACCAAACGCCATATTTTAGTGAATGAAGTTAAGGGACAACCAGGGTTCCATCTGGAATGTTTACATCTTGATTGAAATGGCTCTGAAGATATGGGAATTATTGCTTATTCCCACGGCCTGCAAGATATGTGGTAGATATGGGCTGGATGGAGCTTGACCTTGAGAAAAAAGGTGTTGCACATAATATAAGCACAAGACAACTGTCAGTACAACGCGAAATTAAATGCTAAAACAGTTATATATTGACAACACAATATTATAACTCCTTATCGGGCGAGGACATCGGTAAAGGATGAGGTTTGTCATTCTGGTGTATTCAGAGTCACTCCCTAATACCAAGAAGCAAATTGTGCTCTCCTACAAAGATATTCCCCATTTAATCAAATTAAAAAAAAAAAGTAATAACTATCTTAAAATAAATTATTTAACTAAATGGAAGGAACCAAAAGGGCATTGTATTCTTACACTTGGGACTTAAACCATTGTCTTGTAATAGGATGTACCCAGCAACCATCGCACAACACGCCCTTGTGGAACACACAACCAGTGCTGTCAAAGTGGCTATAAAATCAAGTTACCCATGTATGCATCAAAAATCTATTACAAAATCTGATAAATAAGAGAAGGGTTTTGTTAAATTACCTGAAGATCAACAGCCTTAGCCATTCTACAGAACTCATTTTTCATGACAGTTTTTGCACCAAAGTTAAGGGTTCTTATGTTTGTTAGTCTTAGTAACAGCAAGAACAACACCTGAATCTTTTCCAGCTTGAACTGAAAATGTATTTGCATTCGCTAATCCTACAATACCCAAATCATCACCAACAAAAATCATTAAATAAATCCCTAAAATCCCACCCAACAAAATCTAAACAAACCCAAAACAAATCAAGCTAGGTCAGCTGTTGTATGTGAAACATAGATTGAGTACAAAATCAAATTGAAAAACCCCAAATTAAAAACCTAGGGTTTCATTTTCATGAAAACCCCAGAAATGAAAACAAAATTGAAAGATTAAATCAAAACCATACACACAACAATAACAACAAATTACAAAGAAAATAGTAGCAAAAACATTATTGCGAAACCTCCATCAATTCAAGAAAACCCTTAAATAAAAAGGAGCAGAAAAGTTGAGAACCAAACCTCAGATTTTTTCAGAGTTAGTAGACTTGCATCTTATATGAACCCTTTTGTTTATCACACCTTAGTGAACTGGTACATAATTTTCAGGAGATCTGTACCTCCCTAACACCAAGCAAAAAAACTCAGTAATTGTTTGAAATCTGAGCCTTGGGTACATCCATAATAACATATCAACACCAAACGAATAACGTTGACGACAAAGAAAAATCAAATCAGATAAAAATTATGTAGTTTTTATACCTAAAAATGTTGAAAAGTCCAACTGAGTATGATAATTGGTCTTATAATAAATCCTACGAAAAAAATCTGAAGAAATTTAAAACCCTACAAACCAAATCAACAAAGAATAAGAAAAAAAAAAGGGCGAAATTAAGTTTTCAAAGAAAACGGTTGAAGTGAGTTTAGATTGAAGAAAAATAGCATTCAATCAAACATAATACAGACGGATCTGGAGAAATGGAGAAGAGAATGGTTGTTCTTACCTGTTCATGTTGAATCTTCAAACCCAAACAGCGTACTAGAGCTCAGGAACAAATTAGGGCTTCACGAAATTTACTTTTAATTGAATTTTTCTTTTCAAGTGACCTGATTGAAAGAATTTGGAGCTCGGTTTGTGTAAACTTGCAGAGAGAAAAGGAAAGAGGAGAGGTGTTACTGCGGAGAAAAAAAGAGATGAGAGAGTGAAAGAGATAATAGAGATACGAAGGGATAAGGATAATGGGCGCCTAGAAAATTTAACCATAGGAAAAGCTAGGTTCACTGATCACAGTGGGGGTCGGTGAGTGAGCAATAAAATAATAATAAAAATATTCCTACAACGACCAACTTAGGCCCTCTAAAATGTGCTCCGTATTTTTTCTTATATCTATGATTGTTTTGACCGGTCCATGGTCAATTGACCGTCATTGAGGGTCGGGGACATGGGTCAGTAAAACCCCATATTCCACTAGTGTTATACATATGCCTGACCTACATATGTAAATAAAGGAAGCTTCTAAATATGTTCAATCCTATTATTGAAAAATTTGACAAGCATACAAACTAAGCTACATAATGCAGTTTATATGAAAGTAACAAACTAGTATTTACAGGGCTAATTGAAATCTACAGAATACAAGGATAAAAAGATGCAGATGGACTAACTAAGCTACAAATTATAAATGACAGAGAAGCAAATATCCTAACTGAAATGGGATGCAAACATATATACAAGAATTACACTAAAAATCAGTAAAGTAAAGATGGAACTTCAGCCACACCGCTACCGAGTCCCCAGCAGCGGCGCCAAAAACATGGTAGGTTTATAAACATTACCTACGACTATGTCAAACTGCAAGTGCACAGTGTCCAAATACAACACAGGGCAAGCACAGGTCGATCCTCGGGGACAAGGTGGGTGTAATATTGAAGCTTATGGTCTTACTATACTGATTCAAAGTGAGAGTAACAACAAGGGGTTTTGTTGGGTGTCGATACGACAAGATGATAATGGAGATTATAATAGTAAAATAAAGAAGCAATAACAAAGATGTTAACACTGAGAATGAAGGCACTTGGATTGTCAAATCCACCACTAACTCACATTATGTATTCAACTAATTATACTACTCTTGTCCTTGTAACAGATAAGGGAGAAGTGTTAAGTCTACCACTTACGTAAGGTGTTTCACCAATGGATAGTTCAATCGCAACTAAAGTATCAATCCAGAGCACTAACTGTCTAATTAAGCACAACTAGTCAAGGGATTAACAATAGTCTCTAAAGCATGAGCTGCAGCACAATCAACACAGTTTTATCCTAAATACAATGGATGCCTGACATACACTGTGAGAGCAAAGTATTGAAGCACTAAGATTGAATCTATTCTAAAACAATTTAAACATTCAAGAGTAATATAAACAGCATGAATAACATAACAGAGAGTTAGGGTTTCATCTAAACTCTAGTTATGAATTTAGAACATGATGATAAAACTGAAAACAAACATTAACTACTACAACTTGGTGCACCGGCTAATCCGGGCATGAGTTTTTCATCACAACTTCTTCTCTATTTATACACAAAAATCTTCTCAATCACTTCAATTTGATAATTAGAGAATACCCACTCACCAAAAATGCGTTTTATGATAGACCCCTACTCTGATTCATCTCTGCAACTCTTGATTTGATGTTTGCTTTTGCTATTGAAGGTAACCCTAACTCCATCTCTCTCAATCATAGCTTCTAGAGTTACTGTTTTTGATAGGGAAGAAGATAAGATGGAGAGAGATAGAAATTATGAGCTTGAGTGTGATTGATGGCTGCTGAGAGGGTGGCTGAGCTCAGAAGTTGTCGAAGATGGAGTTGTACTGGGAGTTTTGCTGAGCTTGGAGAGAAGAAACGAAGTGAAGGTTTGTTTGAGATTATATATGACTTTAAAGCGCAAAAGATGAGTTAGTTGCCAATAAAAAGGTGTAGAAATATGCACTATTTGGCACTCATCATATAGCTATATAGACTTTTACATTGTACACATTTGATATTTCGAGCTGAGTTTAACTCGCTTATATCTTTCTCGAAATATGTGTTGGAAAGCTTTTTGCTTTAACTATGTTCATCATTATACTTGACGAAAGTCAAAAGATGATCATGTGAAAATCGCCTTGTGACATCTTACATGATTTGTGTGAGACGGTCATTTGATGTAGACTCGGAATGTTTCGTATTGATCATTCGACCACTTGATTTTTTTTTATAAGTTAATAGTTTGTGTGACAGTTATTGTCGTCTTCTAAGAATGTTTAAATGATTGAAATGGGAGTTTAAAACAATTAATCATTGTCTGGATATAGCACAGTATGCATACCAGTATGCAAATTGTTTTAAGAATGATTCAGGTCCGGGAACCAAGTATGCATACCCGTATGCGAATGGTTTTAACTTTCAAAGTACAGGAACTAAGTTTGCGTACCCGTTTGCCAACGTTTTCACCTGATTTCGGTCCGGAACGACAGCGTGCGTACCTGTTTGCGAACTGTCGGAAAAGATCAAGTCCGGAACTTAAGTTTGCGTACCCGTTTGCAAACTTATGTGTTTAAGTTCTAAAATCGGTTAAGTATGATTTCATACTCATGAATAAATATATTTCCAAACTGTTTCACCTGATTTCGGTCCGGAACGACAGCATGCATACCTGTTTGCGAAATGTCGGAAAAGATCAAGTCCGGAACTTAAGTTTGCGTACCCGTTTGCAAACTTATGTGGTTAAGTTCTAAAATCGTTTAAGTATGATTTCATACTCATGAATAAATACATTTATAAATTAAGGAATTCAATCTTTGCAAACAGTGGCTAAAATGTTCATGAACTGATTCTTTTAAATCAATCCGATTTGCTTCAATTGTGTCTTATATACTTCTATGACAATATAAACAATTGAACAACTCTATGAGTAACACAATTAGATTCCTTTGATTATCATTTGATCTAGAAGTGTTAAGATGAATGTAATTAATACAAAAGTGTTCATATGGCTAACTTCGGTTAACTGTTATTGAGCCAACTCAATATACACGTTTAGGTACGGTTACCCATATCTAAATGAAGGTATATTTCATTTGTGTGTAACAAGCTAAGACCATCTAATGGTGGAGAGATATTGCTTTGGTTTTAAGAAAACTTAGCTTGAATCTTAAATCAGGTTTTCATCCAACGGTGAATATTTATTGCTTTGTCTCAAAGTTATCAAACCCTGATTTGAAGACTATATAAGGGAGAACTCTAGCAACTGGGAAACGTAATCCTCACACATTCTGTGTTATACTAGTTGCGACTAGAGTCGATTCTCCTTTAACCTGGGTTTTTTCCTAAAACCATTATAGGTTAACGACTTGGAGACTTCATTGGGATTCTGAAGCCAGACCCAACTATTTTCTCTGTAGTTGTATGTTCTGATCTTACTTGTTCTATCGTATTGAGTATTGTCTTCTCTAATATTTGCTCGAGATTTATCTCCGATAGGTAAGATATAAAAAGTAATCACAAAGCTCTTCGTCTCATTCTTTGTGATTCCACAATAACTTGTTCTACTACCATATAATGAAGTTATTGTGAGGTGATTGATATTTCTAGGATTTTCTTCTGGAATATAAGACCAGATTATCAATTGGTTCCTGTTCACCTTGATTTATCAAAATACGGAACAAAAACTTCGTAGGTATTTCTGTGGGAGATAGATTTATCTATCAGAATAGACTTTTATGTGGGAGACATATTTGCTAAAAAAGTCTTCGACTTTGGGTCGTAGCAACTCTTAGTTGTGGGTGAGATTAGCTAAGGGAATCAAGTGCGTAGTGTCCTGCAGGGATTCAGAGGCATAAGAAACGCGACTTTACCTTAATCAGTTTGAGATTGGTTAGGGCTCAACTACATTCCATTCCAAAGTTAACTTGTAGTAGGCTAGAATTTGTACCGGCTTAACACAGTGTGGTGTTCGAATCTGGACTAGGTCCCGGGATTTTTCTCTATTTACGGTTTTCTCGTTAACAAAACTTCTAGTGTCAGTTGTGTTATTTATTTTCCACATTATATTTTCTATATAATTGAAATATAACAGGTTGTCCGTAGTTCAATCAATTGGTAAATCCAACCTTTGGTTGTTAATTAAAATTGATTGACACTTGAACATTGGTCTTTGGTACCGTTCAAGTTGTTTCTCATAATAATCAGGCTCACGGATTCTATCTATTTGATTTGCTGATTACATTGAGAAACAGAGATATAACTCTTGGATATATTTCCTTGATTGAGTTTGAATGTCTAGTTGATTCTCTCAGAATTATATTAGAGTTGGTCCATACAGATTGCCTAACGAAATATTGGATGTGGTTGTTAGATCCCCGATTTTTCAATCCTGATTATCCTTCTCATGTGTGTCATTTTAAGAAGAGTTTATATGGACTTAAACAGGCTCCAAGGAAACGATTTGCCAAATTTAGCTGCCTTTTTTATGGTTTTCTAAAATTCTTCTAATGATCATTCCATGTTAATATTTCATTAGGATTCTCATTTTATTTATTTATTTATTTTTTCTTGTATATGTTGGTGGTATTATATTAAATGCAAGTTCGGATAGGTTAATAAATGATTTAGTAACTTCTCTCAAATCTAGTTTGCAATGAAGGAACTTGGAGATTTAAGTTAATTACTTTTTGCTAATAACAATAATGAATGCATATTCTTTAATTTTGACTCAGAAGAAGTACACCTTGGATTTACTAGGAAAATCAAATATGTTAGATTATAAGCCGCAATAAACCATCTTTGGGATTTAGCAACGACCCTGTGTAGTTGCAAATTGAATTTAAAACGTGTTCTAGTCGTTGCGAAACATGGTGTTACAACTATTTAGTAACAACGTTTGGAGAAAGCACTTTGCATTATGCAAGAAAACTCTTTCGTTAAGAAGAGGATTTTTGGCATTTTGTCATAGAAAATGACTCTGAGTTTATCTTGAATATTTTTTTTATAGAGTACTTTGACTTTATCTTGGCATTTTGTCAACGAAATTGATCGTCGTTTGTGTACTTTTGAATCAATAAATTTTGTTTGTAGAGTTTTTCAAAAAAAAATTGAAAATTTAGATGAGTAACTTTTAAACCATATCTAACTTTCAAAGGGAGAACATACAAAAATTGGGACAAGCATAATAAAATTGAAAAAGCAACATATGAATTGATTGCTCAAGTAGAGTGTATATTCTGTTATGTTAATCTCAAGTAAAGTTTTTCATCTAACGATGATTATTGATTACTTGATTCCAAAGCTTCCTTAGCTTAAATCCAAAGCAACCTTGATCTTGAAAGTCTATATAAGGTGAACCTCAAACAATTGGGATCTTTGAATCCCTGATACTATTCTTATGTGTCCTAGTTGTAAACTAGATTCGTCATCTCCTTTAAACCTTTTTAGGTTTAGTGACCAAAAATACTTCACCTTAGATTCGGGAAGCCAGGTCCAACTATATATCCTTATCTTGATAGTTCGTGTATCCTAATCTTACTTTGATTGTTGAGCCTTGCTCCAACAGGAAAAATATATAGAAATCACAAAGTTTCTTCGTCTCAACAGACTTTGTGATTCCACAAGTATCTACTAATGAGGTGAAAAATAATCTAGGCTGCTCTTCAAAAAGCATAAAACCGGATTTTGAGGTTTGATAGACTTTGTCTATTACAATCGATTTCCTACCTCACCTTGATCTTTGATTAGAACGGAAATCACACATATATGCTTATTTGTGGGAGGCAGATTGGTATAAAGTATTCGACTCTTACGCTGTAAAGGACATCAGCCAAGTGATTTAATTGCGCCGGGTTCTGCAGGGATTCAAGAGGCGTAGGAGCAATTGTAACTGAATTGTTATGAAAGTTTAATTCCGTCTCAACTACATTCCAGTACTACGTTCTGATAGTAGGATAGTGTCTGTAGTTGTTTAATACAGTTTGGTGTTCAAGTTTGGACTAGGTCCCGGGGTTTTTCTGCATTTGCGGTTTTCTCATTAACATTTTTTTTTGTGTCTGTGTTATTTCTTTTCCGCATTATATTGTGAAAAAGCGGGGGTACAACAACCACACCCAATATTTCGCTTAGCAATCTGTATAGACAAACTCCAATATGCTTTCTAGAGAATCAACTAGACAGTCAGACTCAATCTAGAGAAAAGTATATCAAAGAGTTTATATCTCAATCTCTCGATTTGATCTTTACTCAAGCAAATATAAATCTGCGAGTCTTTATCAAAGAGAGATAACTTGGATGGTACCACAGACCAATATCCAAGTGTCAATCAATTTAAATCAACAACCAAAAGGTTGGATATTCTGATTGATTGAACAAGGCACAACCTGTGATATTTCAATTATATAAACAAATATAATACGGAATAGAAATAACACAGACACCAGAATTTTGTTAACGAGGAAACCGCAAATGCAGAAAAACCCCGGGACCTAGTCCAGATTGAATACACACTGTATTAAGCCGCTACAGACACTAGCCTACTCCAAATTAACTTCGGTCTGGACTGTAGTTGAACCCCAATCAATCTCACACTGATCCAAGGTACATTTATTCTCCTACGCCTCTGATCCCAACAAGATGCTACGTACTTGATTCCCTTAGCTGATCTCACCCACAACTAAGAGTTGCTACGACCCAAAGTCGAAGACTTTAATAAACAAATCTGTATCACATAGAAAATTCTACGGTAATAGATAAATCCATCTCCCACGAATATACCTACGAGTTTTTGTTTCGTCTTTTGATAAATCAAGGTGAACAGGAACCAATTGATAACCGGACTTATATTCCCGAAGAACAGCCTAGTATTATCAATCACCTCACAATAATCTTAATCGACGCAACGAAAAAAAAGATATTTCGGAATCACAAACGATGAGACGAAGTGTTTGTGATTTCTTTTCTATCTTGCCTATCGGAGATATAAATCTCAAGCCAATTATTCCAATTGTACTCATACGATAGAAACAACAAGATCAGATCACACAAGTACAAGAAAAGTATTATCGGTCTGGCTTCACAATCCCAATGAAGTCTTTAAGTCGTTAACCTGGTTTAGAGAAGAAAACCCAAGGTTAAAGGAGAATCGACTCTAGCTTATGCAACTAGTATCACACGTAAGGTGTGGGGATTAGGTTTCCTAGTTGCTAGAGTTCTCCTTATATAGTCTTTCAAATCAGTGGTTTGCAATCAATGTTAGCTTGGTAACAAAGCATTCAATATTCACCGTTAGATGAAAACCTGATTAGATTCAAGCTAATATTTCTCAACCGTTGGATTGAAACCTTAGCTTGTTACACACAAATGAAATGTCCAATTTTGGGTTTATGTAACCGTTCCCAAACATTAACATTTGTTGGTTCAACAATAGTTAACCAAATTGTTAGCCATATGAGCAATTTCATATCAACCATATTCTACTTCACCATAACTAGTTCAAATGACTCAAATGAACTAGTTAGAGAGTTGTTCAATTGCTTAGATCTTATGTAACTACACAAGACACAATTGAAGCAAAAACGGTTTGATTCACTCGAATCGGTTCATGAACTTTATAGCCACGGTTTGCAAAAGCATTCCTTAGTTTATATAAACATGAGTTCAAGAACAACCGATTTTAGATATAACCTACTCAAGTTCGCGGACTTAAGCTCATGGAAGGAGTTCACAAACTCCGGCAGAAATTCTCGGGTCGAGAACTTCCGCCGCCGATTCGCGGACTTGGCTCACACCACATTCCGTTTCTCTTGATCAACAAAGTTCGCAAACTTTGGTTCAAGGAATAAAGACTTATACATATATGTGTTTCCACAACAATGCTTATATCCTACCAATGGTTATGTAATCTAAACTCTCATTTCAATCATTGAAACATTCTCAGAGGACGTTATATAGCCGTTATTCACAAACCATTTTTCGTCAGAGTAATTTTCAAAGTGATTGAAACATAACATGACATTCGTCACTAGGTAAAGATGAATTTGGCTAAAGCGATAGCTTACCAACACATATTTCGAGAAATAGATAGGCGAGATAAACTCGGCTCGAAATAGCAAATGTGTATAATGAAAGTCTATATATCAAAACGACTTTTGTCTCAAGAATATGAGATATAGTAAATAGACTTTTGAGTGACAGATAAGTTCAAGTCTCCACATACCTTTTAGTCGATGAAGTTCCACAAGTTCCTTGAGTAGTCCTTCGTCTTGTATGATGATTGCCATGGAGTCTTGAGCTCAACTGCACTTTCTATCCTAGTCCGATACCTTTAGCTATAATAGGCTAGAAATCAAGACTTATAGTTTTGATCACTAACATTGACAAACATGCTTGAGATAGCAACGCATGCGAGTTCGACCGAGCAATGCTCTAACATATTGTTTATCTTTATAATTGAAATATCACAAGTTGTATGCAAATCAATCAAAGTAGATATATCCATCCTTGTTTGTTGGATACGACTTAATTGATCTTGGATATTGATCTTTGGAATCGTCCAGGTACTCTCACAGAATTGTCAAGTTCACGGACTTGTCTCTGTTTACATTTTGATTATGAGAAAAATAGATATAAGCTCTTCTTATAATTCCTGATTTTTGTAACTCTTAAATTGAGTTTAGTCCATACAGGTTGCCTAACAAAAAGTTGGTAGTGTATTTTGGTACCCCCACGTTTTCATATGAGGTTTAAAATAATGAGCCACAAAATCAGGAGGAGGAGGCTTGGTTGTGAAACACCTTGTTTTGATCTTGTTTGAATATTATAAGTAGTGGTAGGAACAAATACTGGATAAACATCAAATAAATCTTCAGAACTCCAAGTATTAGAAGAAGCTAAAGTACACGGAGTCTAAAAGAGCAGTAGGTGAGTCTGGAGAAGTAGCAATTATGGAGTTTTGGGGTAAAAACTGATTCTGCTGTTTTTGGTAAATTTGGGTGTGTTGATGAGAATCGAATTCAAATCCTAAACAAATGCACTGCACAGGATTACTTTTAGATTCGAGAGATCAATCTGTAAGACTCTGGCCTAAACCAAGAAATGGTCGTTCCAGATTCAATTCGGTCACAAGGTGAAGGAGAATGGTTGATCTTAGGGAGGGAAGCGAAGAAGGTGTTTGAGATCAGAATGTTGAATTATGAAGGTGTGGCTGTTTTATGACTTGTATCCGAATATGGTTTCTGGATACTTGTGTTGATAACACTTGTCTTGTGTTGTCGAGATAGGTTGAAAACCTATTTGTACAAGTCATTTGAGCACAACCCTGATCTCGTAGGAAGTGGAGAAGATTAAGTAGTGGAGTAGTGAGGTTGTGTAAGAGGTGGTGATCATCATATGGTCACACCTTCACCCACTACTCTTATCATTGTTAACCGTTTGTCCTTTCTTGACATGTTCTCGTAATGGGCGCGTTGCACTCCGCACGCTGTAAACCGCCAGACCAATACCCTAGTAAGTATCCCCCATTTTGTGACATGTTTGATGTCTCAAGTAAGTGGGTCAAGTTGTGGGACTTGCCGCAAAGAATATCATATGGTTCTATTAGGTTAAACAACTAAGTTGTTTATGAGGCTGATAACATATCGTATGTATTCGATGCACGTAGAGCATCTCTTCTAAGCAGCTCAAAATAATCGATGTGCATGAAGCATCGTTGTTTTAGAGCTCGATCGAATAAGTCGCGGATTGGGCGTCTTAAAAGAGGTAGCATGGCCGACCACCTTTGGGTAATCGTTTAGTAGCTCTAGGGGCAAGCTATTGTTTGGTCGATCGCTCCCTGTGAAGGAGGGGTGGACGGTGATCGCAATGCTAATTTGTTGATTTTCAGAAAACAAATCTAAACAGGCCGATTGTCCATGTGTGAAGATGAGCCGCTAGTGAGTACGTTGACATCTCCTGGGTTATCTAAAATCGGATCTAAGCCACTTGATTCGGGCTGGCGAAGATGAGTGGTCACAATCGATTTGCGATAGTAGCATACTGCCACAAACATGAATTAGGGTGCAAAACAGCCGTGACTACTCTAGTTCAGTCGAGCGATTCGATGCGTCATTGACTTCTCACAGGCAAGTCGATCGAATGGTAATGAAGTTGGACCAGCGGTGAACTCATGTCCACCTTCTTGATCGTCTAAAACGCAATCTAAGCCGTCCAACTAGGCTGGCTAAGTTGGACGGACACGATTGATTTGCGACAGTTGTATACTGCCGCGACCCAATTAGGGTTTTTAGAATAACGTGTTTGCTCTAGTTTGGACAAACATTTTGGCATTCTCTGGACCTGTCGTGGGAAGGTCGATCGACCAAGGGAGGAGTTGGGGCGCCACTGAACACGCCAATACTCCTTTAATCGTTTGTAGGAAAATCTAAGCCGTCCAACTAGGCTGGCGAAGTTGGACGGTCGTGATGTCTCTAAGACCGTTTTTGCCGGTCTAACTCGTTTGAGCTCTCTTTTCAACATCGCGATCACCCATGTTAGAGTTGGCGTTCAAAGGCTTTGCGCGTGGGATAAATGGGTCTCAACCGGCCAGGATGCTAGTGGGCCTGCCGATGATTATCGTGATGATTGCCTATTTCTGCCAGGAGTAGGCTAGGCTTATTGAATTGCGCGGCCAAATTGTGTGGCTGTGATCATTTTTGAGACTGATATGGACAGTCTAGATTTTCCTTAAGGAACTTAAACATATTCGATCGAGCTACCTTTTAATTAAAAGTGCGTCAATACGAAAATCTCTTTGTCAGAGAACGATGCAGCCTGTATGAGTATTTTGTGCAATCCCAATACTAACACTTTGGGAGATTCATGCTACTCGCCGAGAGTGAGCATTGATCGTCATGTCATGTCAATATTGAGAGTTTTAATTTGGGAACATAGCATATGCAAATACTAGGCAAGTCATGCATTAGTTAATAATGCTGGCAGAAAATAGAATTCCCAGAATATTTGGGATTGCTACTACACGCACCATTTTGGGTGAATTTCATATATATATATATATATATATTGAGTTGCCCAATGAGCGAGGAGGTTTTTTGCACTCGTCGCTTCTTAAATGGCTTTACCCCTTGCAAGGTGATAGCGCACTAAACACAGGTTTATGCACTCATCACTTTTAAATGGCTTTTATTCCTTTGCAGGATGACAGCGCATTAAATACAGGGTTTACGATTTTAACCCTTGAACTAAAAACCACCATCAACATTAAGTCCCCTATTTAGTACGTAACAGTGACATTGTTGCGGGCTAAGTACTAGATGGTGAAAAATAAGAATAAAACTTATGAGACAAAGTTAGATGTTACCAGGAGAGATGGGTCGGCATGTACTTGGAACATGTCACGTTCAAGAGGCGTCCAGGTGAGCGTTCCCCTAGCATGATGTCGGTTGTCCCCAGGTAGATTAGGCATATGGTTGGTTGGTGATAGATGCATTTATGTGTCTATTTTGATCTCATTTATCTATTTTGTTAGTGCTCATTTTGTACTTATTTTGGCTTTTTATGTCTTTGTAGGTGTTTTTAGAGAAATAAGCTTTTGCGACGAAATTGGCTCGAAAAGTGGTTTTTGTGCTCGTGGGAGAAAATTACTATTCGGACTTTCAGTTTGGATAAGGGGAATCTCAATTACTAAGGGGTACTCAAATGATAAGGGGTATCCTAATTGCTATTTACACCTTACGGCTATTGGCACCCTCGGATTGGATAGGGGGCACTCATCTTCAACACTTCAAAATCATTTTTGGCGGGAATTTTGGCGGGAAGAATTTTTTCAGCTGCGACTTCCCTGAATTGGTTTTGGACGAGTTTTTCTCGGGTTTCTTCGTGGATTATGATATATATGGGCCCGTTATTATAGACCATGGATGGTAGGCGGTTTGGGTTTAAAGAAAAACACGAGTTTAATCATTCTTCAACAAAGCAGGTAATGAAAACTTCTCGGGATATTGGGAGATTATGCGCGTTCAAGACAGGATAACTTGTTGCCATAAATAGTGACGTGTTGGAACTGAAAACAAGGGAATAAAATCTTGTTATATTTGGTGATATTCGAATACAGGGAAAGAGAACAAAACTCGGATGTTTGGTTCATAATAGGAAAGTTCGTGGAATGGAAATTGTTAGAGAATCTTTCCTGAGATACACTGCTAACTGCTATCTTTAGAGGATCTACGGTAAGTTTTGGAGGCTTGAAGATGCGTGCAGCCAGAGAAGAATAAGGGAAAATTCCGAGACTTGGGTTGGAAGAAAATAGAGTTTCTTTTGGCGGTGTTATTGAGCATGTGGTGTATAAATACATTGCTCGAGTCTCGGAGAAGGAGGAGTCGAGGAATGGGGGGGTCGATTGGAGAGTTTGGGTAAGTTCTGGTACGAAGAAATCACGCTGCAGAGAAAGTTGCAGCAGCAGGTGAAGAAGATGAAGAAGCGACACTTGAAGTGTCGTTCTCAAGAACCCTAGAACACGAAGAACATAAGACTCACAAAAACTGTCCGCAGAGAACTATCTCTTTTCAACAAAGATAAATCAAGTATCGTTTAAAGGGCGGTCTTATTTCTTAGAACAATCTGTTTGTAACGCCTTTTCAGCGTTGCAAACTGCCTGAGTTATTGGCTTTCTCTTGTTTTTCACACTATTTGAGCTATGAACAACTATTTTGAGCACGTGAATAATATGAGGAGCTAAACCCCAACACTGGGACAAAGGAGGAAGCTAATTTTCATGCATGTTGTAATTCTATTTATTTATTATATGATTTCTTGCACTTGATTTAATTGTTTTATGATTTTCACTAATTAGTTGTGATTTCGTTCGATGACGTATGCTTAGTTTTAGTACTTTTGATGCGTCATGCTTGTGATTTACAATTAATCTTTTAAAAATCTGGCAAAGACATAGAGTCAATATTTTATTATTTGGGATATAATTGTCTAGGGCAAATATAAGAATCTCATGAATGAGAATTGGTGGAACCCTGAGTCTCGGTACCTCTCGATATTGTGACAACCCTTTTGTATATATTTTCTATTATTAAATTCTGAAACCAAATCTTTACAAGTCTGAGTTGAACGAACTTTTACTACCATTCTACAACAACATAAAAACCACATCAATTTTTGGCGCCGCCGATGCGGACTTGTATTTAGGTTTTAGGTTTTAGAGGTATTTCTATTTTTATTTTATTTTATTATTTTTTTGTTCTCTTTTACGCCTTTGGTATTTTATTTTTTTTTGATTCTTTTCAGATTTGGAGCGAAGCTACAAGGATAGAAAAAGTGCTATAAAAGGAAAGCATCGCCAAAGAAGGAAAGAAAAGAGGAGTCCAAGGAGTGAAGAAGATTTTGTATAAAGTTGTTTTATTTATTTTTGGAAACTGTATTAGGGTTTGCTTTGTTGTAATTTTTCTTTTTCTTTTTGTACATTTTTATTTTTGGACACTTTTTGGACTTGGACATTATTTTTAAAACCCTAAGGAAGGGTTAAAAATTAAATATAAACTGTTTGCAGGGAAGGACGACAGTTACGATACTGTCTCGGCCCCTCGGGTTCGTATAATCGACATCGGAGTCGGTGGCCTGAGTCGACTTCAACGGTTCATCTCTCGTCTGGTACGGGAGGTAAGACTCTATCCACCCACGAATCCCCTGTCAGTGGGTTTTTTATTTTGTGTGACAACTCACACCCCTGCAATAGAATGTCGAACTGGTATTACAATGGCCAATACAACGAATATCGAACTGAGTTTCAAAATGGACGTTACTACTTTGACCATAATGTGAATAGTGGTTGGGAACATCAGCCTTTTCAAGGTTATGGATCATACCATGATGAGCCCAATTATTATCCACACACGCACGGGTCATACAAGCAAAATTCTTATGTTTCTCCTTTAGAATAGTCTCTCAGGAAATTAGAGGAGACAACACGTAAGTTAGCTAAGATGAATAACTTAGTTTATGACGAAAGAGAACTTTCTATAGAGGAATCCCTCAAGATGATAGCTGAGACGAACGAAAGAATTGCTCGAAATAATCTTGATTTCCAATACAGTGTTTCCAATAATACCCTTAAAAATGAGGATAGTTATTTGCATAATCAAGATGACGAGGATAAAATTGGTAACACTACTTGTTTATATGAGGTTCAACCATTTTCATGTTATTATAATGATGATTATGATGAGGATAGTGTTGATGAAGAATTTGAAATAAGTAGGCATAGTGATCAGTAATTTGCTACTCCAATTGAGCTTAATAATGATAATGTTTCTAGTTCAAATCCAAATAATTTTAATAATTATTCACCTATTCAAAAGGACGAGGATTTGACTAGAGATACCCCGTTTTAGACGATGTAGTATTTCCTTATGATTACGAAGGCGATGATAGTTTTGAGGAACGAGTTTCTTTCGAGAATACTGTTTTAAAGTCTAGCGATTTAGAAACATTAGTCTTAGACAAAGAAAATGAACTCGTAGAGATGAGTGAGGATGAACCTGACTTAGAAGAATCAATTGACCATTTTCAGGAATCTGATGACCTTGAAATTAGGGAAGTTGTGACTAGTCTTTCTAGAGACACTGAAAACTCTAAGTTTGGGGGTGATTATCATTCTCCATGTGCCTTAACTCTTAGAAAGGTCCCTCACTTAGGACTTGGCATATGTGCCTCAACCATTTCAAAAGATTATCTTCATACACGTTTTCATGAACCTAGTGATGTCCATAAGGAAGTTCAGCTATTAGAAACCCATCCTCTGGTTGATGTGGTTTACCCAGGCTATGATACCAAGATTGATTTTGTTTTCCCACCAAATATTTTTCAACCAATTGTGGGAATGTATGAGTTCAAAATGTGTCAGTTATTAAGTTTTGAGACCAAACCTAATTATTTTAGGAGAATAGAAATGACACGTTTTCTTATGATTGACCGCCAGTTTCATCATGGTCAATTGTGTGAGTCAAAACTGATTGACTTTAAGGATCTGCAATTATTCAGGTTATTATTACGTGCTTCTAAGTTCTTATTTGAGTTTTTACAGACTTTACAACTTGAACCGGATCTTAGCTTTGAGGAATTCCAGCACATGAAAATATTTTATCTCGACCCAGGTTATAGAGCTCCGAACTCAACCACGGCTAGATGTAGTTGTCTTAAACAGAAACTAGACAAGGGTGTGCTTTATTTATTAATTTTCTTAGCATGTTGCAGATTCCTTTTACTTGTGATAGATCTATTTGGTTTTGATGACCCACAGATATTTCGGCTATTACTCTATGATTTTATGAGGTGACTAATCCTTTCTTAGTCTGGCTGAAGACTTTAAACTTAGCACTTCTTGGGAGGTAACCCAATATTCATGCAACACGGTAATATCTTTCCTTAACTCTTTTACTTCAAATGAAAATTTCTCCTTGTTCATGCTTTTAATTTTATCTTTAGAACATTGAGGACAATGTTAGATTTAAGTTTGGGGGTATGGGTGAAACTTTTTGTTAGTTGCAATAAATAAACTCCAGAGCCTAGAAATTTATGCTTATTAAGGATGGCACTAACCAATCTAAGTGGATGGAAGCATTTTGGTTGTAGGAGTTGAGGAACCATCTCGATTAGATGGAAACATCTAAAGAGTCTATTCATAAAAGCACGAGCTCGGGTGTTAGAATTAAAGAAAAAACATGGTAGTTTCGCCATATCTCGTTGAATCCTTTTCGCTTCTATTTTTATTTTGTTTTCTTCAAAATATGTTTGTCTAAGTGATTAGGTTGGGCTCACGATTCAAGTTGTTACCACTGCTAGGGTGAAATAGAGTGATTGAGATTAAAAAAAAATAAAAAAATTGAGACCAGACCATCAGACCAACCGGAATAAATTCAATAAAGTCGACCACTGGAACCCTTGTATATGCCAGTTGTGTTAACCTAGAGTTAGGATTATCGACCACCGGTTCCTTTGTATATGCCAGTGTGTTGATATTAGTCAGACCGGTATCTCAGTCCATTAGGATAGGTTCATTTTGGCGGAGGCCTTCAGACAGATATGGGAAACACCATTCACTTAGTCAACATCAAAACCATCTACGTTTTTCTATATCCATCTCATAATCTATACATGTGATTGGTTGACTCCGGTTATGATGTCCAGAAACTATCTGAGTAGAGCTTTGTCTATATGAATTTTAGTATGCTTGAGTGCAAACTCGTGTACAACAATTGGAATTTCGCATCAGTGTACTTCCTCATGTAGTCAATAAGTATGCCAACCAAGGAGATTCTTTAGTGCCTTCTAAAGTTCTGCATAGATAGTTAGGGTCTGGAGTGTAAAGGTTTTGTGGGTACACCTCTGGTAAACCCTCCCGAGACTATAACTCGGCCACTAGGGCCACCTAGGGGTTTAAAGGCTTGTTGCATACGCTAAATGCAATCGACGATGCCTGCGACAGTGAGTTAGGATTTTATTTCCTGATTTGATTTTCTCGAGGACGAGCAAATAATAAGTTTGGGGTATTTGATAGATGCATTTATGTGTCTATTTTGATCTCATTTATCTATTTTGTTAGTGCTCATTTTGTACTTATTTTGGCTTTTTATGTCTTTGTAGGTGTTTTTAAAGAAATAAGCTTTTGCGGCGAAATTGGCTCGAAAAGTGGTTTTTGTGCTCGTGGGAGAAAATTACTATTCGGACTTTCAGTTTGGATAAGGGGCATCTCAATTACTAATGGGTACTCAACTGATAAGGGGTATCCTAATTGCTATTTACACCTCACGGCTATTGGCACCCTCGGATTGGATAGGGGGAACTCATCTTCAATACTTCAAAATCATTTTTGGTGGGAATTTTGCCGGGAAGAATTTTTTCACCTGCCACTAGTAGAGAATGGGCCATTCCAGACCCACATCCGTGACCCTCAATCACGGTCAATGGGCCGTTGACCAATGAAGACGGTCATTGATATAAAAAAATTTCGGAGCACAACCTAAAGTGTTTAAAACGGTCGTTCTATAAATTTTTTAATTACCGCTGTATCCCCGATTCAACGACTCAACAACGACCGCTAGACTCAGTTGAATCACTGGTATGGAAATCTAACTCGGTTTCCGCACTTTTCCCCCTCGTTATCAACGAGGTTATATATATCTCCTCCACCTCCCCTCTCTCTCCGTCGGTTCATTTTAGAGAAACTATCTCTCTCCATAACCGAACACCGCTCTCCCCTCCCACTAACTCTACCATTGAGAACCAATTAACCTAAACATCAGTTTTACCTTTTACATCTCTTAATTAGCAAAATCATCGTGGATATGTACGGGTAGGGTTTTTGATTTAAGTTCTCTATTTCTCATCTTTTTCTTTTACTCGATTTTCTTCATGGTGTTTTAATGTTTATTGTTTTGATTGTTGGTTTTGAGTAAATCTCAAGAGATTTAGGTGTTTGATTAGAAGAATCATCAAGAACAGTACGTTAGGGTTTTGGATTTAAGTTTTGTTTTCTCTTTCTTTTACTGATCGATAATCTTCATGGGGTTTTAATGATTATTGTTTTGTTTATCGATTTCAGGTAAATCTCAAGATCTTTAGTTGTTTGATTAGCAAAATCATCAAGAACAGGTACAGTTAGGGTTTCGGATTCAAGTGTTTTTTTTTTTACTGGTCGATTTTGTTCATGGGTTTTAACGATTTTTGTTTTGTTTGTTGATTTCAGGTAAATCTCTACAGCTTTGGTTGTTTGATTACCAAAATCATCAGGTATATATGATTTTATTTGATTTGGATGATAGTTGTTTAGTTTATGAGTTTCAATTTAGTCTATGGATCATATGTTAGGGTTAGTTCAGTTATGTTGTTGATTTGGCTGGTGGGTTATTTATTTTATTTTATTTTTGCTGCAAAGAATCATGTTTAGGTCTGCTAGTATACTTAGGGTTTTATAAGTATGTGGATTTATGACTGGAATGATTTCTGATTGGGATATTTTTATGTACAAGCATGTGGTTGTGTTTTATAATTTTATTTATATGTTTGAAATTGAATAAGTAATTGATTGTATTAGTGATTACAACATGATTTAGAATCCAGCAAGTATACCACTGGATTTAGAATGATAGCTAGTTAGGTTTTTGTATTGTAGTTAATTTTTCATATTGATTTTATTTTAGGAAACTATGCCGAGACTTCCTATTCCAAGTAGCAGCCGATCTCGTTCTGCAAGTATTAGGTCTGCAAGTATTAGGTCTGCAAGTATTAGGTCTGCAAGTACTAGGTCTGCAAGTACTACTCCTAGGTCAAGTGAAGCTACCTGGCCGAGGGCTTTGATCAATTCCCAAGGTTCTCCATCAACTGATGGTAGTCATGCTGCTGCAAGTACAAGTGAAGGGAGTCCCCGTGTGTCTTCATCAGATGGTGATAATTCTCCAGGCCATGTTAATGGAAATCAGGATGGGGGAGATGGATTGCATGAGGCTTTTCATCAAGCAAACATTGAAGCTGACAATACCGAGGAAAGTGGGATTAATGGTAACACACAACATTGTGTTTGAGTTTCCTTTTTCATATATATATATATATATGTGTGTATGTGTATGTGCTATCAAGTTACCTTTTAATTTGTTTTTGTTTTCTGCAGCTGATCACCGTTTGGAAATAAACTTCAATTCAATGGGACAACCAATTGAAGATGGTTCTAAGAAATATGCCACCGGGGTGGAGTGATAGCCAGGAGTGTTGTCGCACCATGTATTGAGGATTGGAGGTCTATTAATTGGGCTCTTAAGGAAGAAATCTGGAGAGCCATCAAGAATGAGTACAAGGTACCTGAAGTTATCAAGTCCAAGGCTCTGAGGATGGCAAATAAATCTTGGAAGAACAGGAAGACTATTTTAAGGAAATGGTGTGACCAATTTGACAGTATTGCTGAGAGATTGAACAATAGACCAGCTGGTGTGAAGAGTGAGGATTGGGTGAAATTTGTGGAATTGCATAATTCAGAAGCTGATCAGAAACTAAGGGAGATAGGTAAGGAATCAAGGAAGCTTCTGAAAGCTTTGCATACTACTGGGAGGGACGGCATTGCACGTCGTCGACATGTCATGGAACAACAGAGCCCTACTGGTAGTGTGACGAGAACTGTTGTATACCTGGCAACACATGTTTACAAAGAGATTCCTGAAGAACACCTTGAATTATTGGACCCTAATAGTTATGAAATAAAGTGCAGAGAATATGTAGTGAGTTAATCTTTTACTGTTGGTTTTAGATTGGCTGCATATATTTTTGTCTTTGTTGCTTTTTATAATTTGTTTTCTACTTATACTTATAATCTTGTGTACATTGCAGGCAAAGGTGAGAGAGCTGAATGAAATGGAGCAATATATAGAGGAAACCGATTTGGACAGAGATGCAGTTGCCAAGGTGGGTGCACATGAACTTGTATTGTTGTTTGCAGAAAAAGAATACCTTGTTAGTTACTAGCTTACTGATTTTGATTACTTTTTCGTAGGTGTTTGGAGTTGATGATAGGGGTTGTGTTCGAGGAATGGGAGGTGGTATATCAAAAACTGAACTGCTTGCTTCTGCAGTTCCAAGGGAGCAGCTACGGAAGCAAGTGCTGAAGACTAGAGCTGTGGAAGATCGTGTCCGTAATCTTGAGGTAACTGTTGAGACACTGATGGCTGGTTTGAGTTGCAACCCTAACACCAGCAATGTTAATGCTCAGGTAACATTCTATAACTAGTTTTTAGTTTGCAACTCATTGTTAACTAGTTTTGATTTGTAACACCAGTGATGTGTCGATAGCTCTTATACGAGTTCAATTGAATTTCTCTATTCCTATTTTCTTGCATTGTTTTTCTTATGAACATCAGTAATTCTTATTGCCATATTTGATGGGATTATGATCTGCAGGAAATAAATGGTGGTGGTTGCCAACCTAGCAGAACTCAGAGAGTAATTGTGAGAAATATGAGAAAGAACTGTGTTGCCTTGGGATGTATAGATATGAGTAGGCCTCCACCAACTGATGAGTTTCATTTGGTCCGCATTGATGAAATTTGTCTAGCTTCTGAGAGTCTCCGTGATGGTGATGGAACTTTTGGTGATCTTATCATAGGCAGCAAGATTTTGTGGCCTCAAGCACTCGGTTTTCTACTTCCAACCGATGATCTTTGGTTTTTAATGAATTTGGAGTTATGTTGTTTGTGGAGGTACAGGTGAACTAACTTTTTGGGACTTTTTTTGGGACTTTTTTTGGGTATATACACATGGTTGGTATACATGTAAGTTTTTCGGATATATATTTATGTACTTGTGGTTTATATATGTAACTATTTTGGGAAGCTTAGTTTTTAGATTCAAGTATTTTGGGGTTTAGTTGATCTTGCAAGTTTGTATGGTTTTGAGTCTCATCTCTTTTTATGTAAAGAAGAAGACATTCAAAACATGTAAAGAAGTGTCTTGCAACTTCTATGTATCTGTAGCTTTAGCGGGTTTTGAGCCTTGCTTTTATGTAATGAAATATATATTAGTATCAAGCAATCTTGTTCACTTTTATACATTGTTTTGATTGTCATTCTTTGTGCATTGTTCTTTGTTTATCAAGGCTTATCAAGGCATTGTAGCGAGATTAGAAAGGATGTGTTAGAATTGTAAAGTAACTTGTTTATGCTCTGCAGTTTCTTTTTACTCTCGTACAGGCCTAGAGCAATGATGATATCTAATTCTACAAACATTAGATAATACAATAGTGTTGCGGTCTTAGTTTTCGACTTGCAACCTGGTCTAGTCACTTTGTTTGATCTCGGTCTCAAAGCATTCTACTAGATTATTGCCTTGTAAACTAGTTTTTTGCATTTGTAGTACGTTGCGGTCTACCGAAATGGTTTGCAAAGAGGTGTATTATGCGGAATCATTCCTTATCCTTGAGACTTTTGGATATGTATCAGTTGTATTAATCTTGGGATTGGCTTGGCCTATTTCATTTCAATTTCACCTTTGGATACACATGTTGAACTAAACTTCATGTGTGGAAAAATCTTATTTGTGAAAATGGTGGTTGTAAAATTTTTAGAAATTGCAGATACACATATCTGGTGAACTAAACTTCAATTTTTCTAAACAATAGACATTCACTTGGAGGCGATTCAGCCCATTAAGGTGTTGCTGACTCAGGTGTTGCTGACTCGGGTAAAAATCTGATTCAGATTAGGTCTATACTTTCCCATTGAGAAAAAAGAAAAACATTATCGTCTCTATCTCTCTCTTTCTCATTCTCTTATTCTGAGAGGCGGCTCTCTCAGACAAATTTATTACTCCTCTCTACCAAATTCATCACCGCGCTCAAGCAAATTCATTACTCTCTCAGACAAACTAAATCATCGACATGTACTTGCGACAAATTTATGATGGGTGGTGTATTAACTAGTTAGGGTTTCAATCATCAGCGTATTTATCAGGGTACAACAACTTTTAGAGGATTTATTAATGCTAGTTGCATTCTTATTTGAGGTTTCATCATATCACATACTCTTTGGAAGGGTAATAAACAAATTTTAATTTTTATTTCATCTTGAGTTACAATTTATTAAGGTAATAAAAAAAAAAAAAAAAAAAAATCGGGGGTTTTGTTTAATTAGGTCACTTAAAAATCTCATCTTGATTTACAAATAAGAAATTTCTATACAATTGTGGGTTTTATTTAATTAGGTCATTTAAGTATTTCATCTTGAATTACAAACTGGGGGCTAAATTGTATCATTGCAGTCACATACTCTAGATAGCAGATGTGGGTTTTGGTATTTTTGTTGTCTTAATTTAAGAAATTAAGGATTGAACAACTTTCTTTTTGTTTCTTTTTCTAATTTGTATCTTTGGAGTTTCAAGTTACTGATTTTAGTTTCAGAGAGCCCTCTTTTAAATTGATGATTTTAGTTTCAAGTTACTGAAAGTTTTGCACAGGAGGATCTAGACTTTAATATTGTCTGAACTTTGGGTTATAAAATGTATCGAAATTTAGTGGTTATGCTCTTGTTGATGGTGGATTTTCGTTTAAGGTTAAATTTGCAAATAACCAGAAAACTCATGCGCTAACGTCTTGTAAAAGATAAAGCCATTTATAAAGTGTTGGATACTCCCTCACTTAATTCACCAAGAACGGAGCATGTAGCAACAATCCCTTCCTGTGAATTTCATATCAGCCTTGTATTTCTGTACTCATTATCGAGTGTGGCATGACGACGAGTGTTACTCTTACGAGAGTAACACGAACCTCAAGCACTATAATGAATCATTATCAGTGTGGCATGACGATCGAGTGTTACTCTTACGAGTAACACGAACCTCCAAACACTATAATGAAACCAAGTACGAAATACCCGACAGGCTGATTCTCGGTGTGTTATACAAGCCCGAGCCCTCTCGGTGTGTTATACTAGCCCGATTGAGCCCCTCTCGGTGTGTTATACTAGCCGATTGAGCATCCCAAGACTGACCATATCGATCCGGATATGATTCGATCGCGATCATCCAACTCCACAAGCATGATTGGACGACCCCGAGATCAATTCCATCACCCCAAGCGGTATGGAATACACACGGCCGACCCCGCATGGTCGACCATTGGCCTTTGCTTGCCAAGAAACCATCCATACCAAGCATTATGGGCGGAAAACCTAAATTAGGGTTTGCGGCATATTACATGTGCCGCAAAAACGGTCTCAACCATCCATTTTCGCAGGTATAGATGGAGGGTGTAGATGCGAACTCAAAGGGCCCGGAGCATGTCGACACAATCACCATGTGACCGCCTACACACTTGACCAATCGGTCAAAACCAACCATGGTTGGTTACAACACATTCGTCCGCCTGAAATAGCATGGTCGCGCGGCTTTGAAAGCCAAAATTAGGGTTCAAGCCATCACGCGCGTCCATCTTATCCGGCACGAATGGAGGGTCACAGATTAGATTAAGCAGGTCCGGTCATACCAGCATGACCACCGTGGGCCCATCTACCTCTTCATGCGGTCGGCCAAGGCATATCACGCCTGGCCAATCCAAACGCCCGCTCAAACATGCGTGGATACACTTCCCAAATTGCAAATCGATCTCGACCACTCAACTTCACCGGACGGGTGGGTGGCTTAGATCACGTTTTCATGGGACGGTGAGACATGGGCGTGAACATCAGCCTACCATCTTCACGCCAAACCAACCGGCCAAGACCAGACCAAGCTAGGTCGTCTTGGAAAACGCGCGCAAAAAGAGTATGGCGCGCGGCTTCTTGCGGTATCAAACTCTTATCGCAAAGTCGATCTCGACCACTCCTCTTTGTCGGTCAAATTGAGTGGCCCAGATCGCGCTTTCGTGAGGGAACGGAATACAGGCACCTACACCATCATGCCGTCTACACGCATGTATGGTCGGTCCTCTCCAAAATCCTTCCCATACTTGGTTTCGACCAAGCTGAAGAGTGATGCTTGCGCACCTCTTCAAAAGACCTAATATTCATTAACGGTCGCAGATGAGTGTCTCAAAGCTCATCTCATCCATCCAACTTCACCAGCTTGGTTATACAACCCTGGTCAGGAGTCAATTGGTCAGTAAGGCGTCATTACCCATCGCCTTACCACACCACAATGCGGTACCTGCATAAAATACACACGATACTTCACAAGTATCGACTTTCTCAATAACGCAGTTATTCAATCCAGCATTACATGCTACCTTTCGTGGATCCACGATCCACATTCCAGACATCAATCATGTCACAAACTGGGGGGATACATACTGGGGTATTGGTCTGGCGGTTTACAGCGTGCAGCGTGCAACGCGCCATCACAAGAACGTGTTAGGAAGTCATGGGCGGTTAGAGATGAACAGGAGAAGTGGGCAAGACTGGTCGTGTATCACCGACACACAACTCCACAACTCCATCATTCCACTACCTCCACTTCCCACGAGAAAACGTGAATGAGGCTCAATGACTTGTATAAATAGGTTCTCCGCCCTATTTCAAAAAGGGGACAGAACAACACAAGTTCAGTCGACAGAAACCAAGTGTTAATACAAAAACCGTATTCAAACACCCAGAGCCTGCTTGCATCAACCGTAAGCTTGCTCATCTTTCTGTTACAAGTCATAAGCAAGCCAACACCTTCACAATCTCAACACCTTCTTCGCTTCCCTCCCTAAGATCAACCCCATCTCCTTCACTTTGTGACCGAAACAAGTTGGAACGACCATTTCTTGGTTTAGGCCGGACTTGCAGATTGATCTCTCGAATCTACAAGCACTCACCGCGCAGTGCATTTGTTGAAGGTTTAGATTCATTCCTCATCCACACCCCAAATTACCAAATTCTGCAGGAGTAGTTTTCACCCATCAACAATTGGCGACCACAGTGGGAGATTGATCTCTCGGTCGTGAAATCAGTTTCTTCAATACCCAACCCTGTTTGGCTAAGTTCCGAGATGGTTGGTCTTAGGACTTCCCCAACAAATTCAAATCCCGGTCGAAGTTCCTCCAACGAGGATGCCCCTCTTCCCAACGGCGTATCTGCTGGCACAACAGGAGGAATCCCAACTATGATTGAGTTGGCTCGGATACTGGTGATTCAGACGAGGAACATGGAGCTGATCAGAGAAGCGGTAAACGGCATACTTGATCTCCTCATCAAGATGACGTCGGAAATGAGTGTGCCAGAGACCTTTACACCGGGGACTAGTTCCCCTCAAATCAACGGTTTTACTACGAACCAGAGACCGGTAGATCAGGAAGCTGTGTCTCTAGTAGAAGACTTGTGTGAACTCTTGCACCTCTCAAAGGATCAACGGGCAGAGACGTTTGCCGCGAGTCAATAAAATAGCTACGGACGCACACCTTGCTCCTTCTCGTCCAGAGTCTCAAGCGTGTCGGAAACATCTATAAATAATGTTACATTCACGAGAAGATGACATGATGGCAGAGGAAGGTCACAACCGAGCCCTACATGTTACCGCACACATCAAGGGTTCAGAGTTCAGGAGGGCCCTCGTCGACACAAGAGCATCTTCGAATGTAATTACTCTCAAGACTCTCAAGACAGCCAAGGTTAGCCCATGCAAGATTGTACGACAGCCCACCACGATGACGGACTTCGAAGGAAATCAAACTAGCACATACGGGTATGTCAATTTGAATTTATCGGTAGGACCTGTTCAGTCACGAGCAAAGTTTGAAGTCATAGAAAAAGAGCCGGACTACCACATGATACTGGGGAGACCGTGGCTTCACCACAACAAGGTCATCCCTTCAACGTATCACCAGTGCCTGAAGACCGTGCTAAATGAGGAGGTCGTCCGTATTCCCGCATCATTGTCTCCATACGCGCCAATATGTGGAGTGGAGCTGTTCGAGTCAAAAGATGCTCCGCAGGGAAAGTCCGACAAAATCATGTGCACTCCACTACCCACGTGGGCTTCAATCCAGGAGGAAGACCGACTTACATCGCTGGGGACCAAACACCACGACACACTCTCTCCGACGAGACGTCCATCTCCAACCGGTGAAACTTCAGCCCATCCTCACGCCAAAAGGGAGCGCTCTTTCGAGGCAAGCCGTGATCGAAGGGAAGACAATATACCGGCGCCGCTGACCAGCAAGTAGCGGGGAGAGACCATCCGGTCTCTCCGCCCAATTGGATGCTTTGCAAGGACGACGGAATACAAGAGGAGGTATTGTACGCCCGAGCAGGCTACAAGACGGAACCAATTCCACGATCGACGAGCTCGAGATTGTTAACATCGGGATCGATGAATCTCCCAGGCCGGTCTCTATCAGTTCGACTCTATCCATAGACGAACGTACAAGCCTTGTTCAACTACTCAAGGAATACCAAGATGTGTTCGCCTGGACATACGAAGAAATGCCCGGTCTAGATGAAAAATTGGTCACCCATCACTTACACGTCGTGCCCGGATCCAAGCCAATCAAGCAATCTCCGAGGCAATTCGGACATGAGATAGAAGAACAAATCAAGAATGAGATTCGAAGGTCGCTAAGCTGCTGGCTTCATCAGACCCATTCATCATCCGACCTGGTTAGCCAATGTGGTCCCGGTAAAAAAGAAAAGCGGACAGATTCGATGCTGCGTGGATTTCAGAGACTTGAACAAGTGCTGCCCCAAGGACGACTTTCCCCTGCCTAACATCGACATGTTAGTAGACGCCACTAGCGGACACGGCATGTTTTCCTTTATGGATGGCTACAGCGGCTACAATCAAATAAGGATGTATGAGCATGATGCAAGTAAGACAGCTTTCCGAACCCCTTTTGGCAATTTTTACTATCTTTGTTATGCTATTCGGTTTAAAGAATGCCGGCGCAACATACCAACGTGCTATGACGGCAATCTTCCACGACATGATGCATAAACAAGTAGAAGACTATGTGGATGATATTGTGGTCAAGTCAAAGGCTCGAGCTGATCACACCAACGTCTTACGGCAAGTATTTGAGAGGTGTCGGGAATACAAGTTAAAGATGAATCCTTTGAAATGCGCTTTCGGTGTCTCCTCGGGTAAATTTTCGGGATTCCAAGTGACCATGAGAAGGAATAAAAGTAGACCCGTCAAGACTCGGGCTATCCTCACAATGCCGCCTCCCGAACTGTGAAAGAGCTCCGAGTTTCATGGGCAAGGTAAACTACATTCGACGTTTCATACCTGGTTTAGCCCAACTTACCGCCTCATTCACCCCCTTGCTGAAGAAAGGAGCCGACTTTGTCTGGACCACAACCCAACAGGAAGCTTTTCGGAAAGTCCAACGAATACTATCATCTCCAACCGTCATGAAATCTCTTGTACAAGGGAAACCATTGGTCCTCTACACCGCCTTCGGTGGACGCCGCCGTAGGGGCTTTACTCGCTCGGGAAGACGACGAGGGAATCGAACGTCCCATATACTATTTCAGCCCGAATATTGAGAGATCTTTGAGCTCCGATATCCCGGAGCGGAAAAAAAGCGTGTTTAGCTTTAATCCATTCCATTGAAGTTTAGGCATTACCGCTTATCCAACATGGTGATACTCGTGTCTAAATCCGATCCTGCAAAGTTTTTGCTTTCAAAGCCGATCTGACGGGGAGGACGGGAAAATGGCTTCTCCAAATGTCAGAACTAGACATAACGTGCGCATCGCCTAGAGCTATCAAGGGTCAAGAAGTTGCAGACTTACTGGCAGCATTTCCCGGAGAAGGTACTACGGGACTACATGAAGAACTCCCTGGAGAATTCCCGGACATCTCTACTCTGGAAGAAGAAGTGTGGCTTTTGTATTTTGACGGCTCCGCTACCCCTAGCAGTAATACTGGAGGAGCGGGCGTGGTGTTAGTCTCTCCAACCGGAGAAGTATTTTCACATTCCTTCAAGTTAGACTTGAATGCACCAACAACTCTGCAGAATATGAAGCTTTCCTCATAGGGCTTTCAATAGCTAAACAAGCGGGAGTCACACGCCTGGAGATAAGAGGTGACTCCAAGTTACCGGTGAATCAAATGAACGGAGTATACGCATTGAAAGAAGTAACACGGCCCCGTCACCGATCGAAGCACAGAGGTTACTAAACTACTTTGCCGATGCAACCATAACCCATGTTAGTCGCAAAGCAACAACAAACACGCCGATTGCCTAGCAACATTGGCTTCCAAGCTGAAGTTCGAAGGGGCGGAAGAAACTTTGTGTAAAGAGGAGAACCATAGAATCGACATGGCTATCACAATACAAAGACACCAAGACCGACGATTGGCGAACTCCGATCATTCGAGAGCTCAACAGCTCACTCTCACAAGGAAAGGTCAGTCTCAAAACCCCGCAAAACTTCTTCATGCTTCATGGTATGTTTGTATTATCGGAATCCAACGGCTCCCTGTCAAGATGTCGGGAGGTGACGAAGCACAAATACTGGTGGATCGTATTCACAATGAAATTTGTGGACAATCATCGGTGGTAACGCTTACCGGCGACTTCAACGCCGGGTTATTACTGGCCAGAGATGGAGGCTCAATCAGACTACTTCAAAAGTCGCTCGAATTGCCAGACACCACCACACCAGTTGGAGATTTTTAATGTGAATCGCACTGGGACTGGAGAGAACCCTACATTAGCTATCTCCGTGATGGGATAATTCTACATAGGTCAAAAGGACGCTACTAAGATGAAGCAGAGAGCCAAGCGGTTCATATTCCATGAAGGGATCTTATACCGCAAGAGCTTCGGAGGTGATATGCTACGGTGCCTGGTGGAGAAGAAATCCCGAGTCATCTTTGAAGCAGACACACGAAGGAGAACATCAAGGGAAGAGGAAAGCTGTTTCTCCAAATACACGAGAAATACTATTGGCCGACCATGGAGGATGATGCAGCCGTTTTCGTTCAAAGTTTGTCACACATGCCAAATTCATGGGAACCTCGTTCATGCGCCTTCTACCCCTCTCGCATTCTATAAGCAGCCCATGGCCATTCTACTGCTGGGACTGGACATTATCGGGAAGATTAATCCACCGTCATCGAAGCGGCATGAGTATATCATAACCGCAACGGAATACTTCACCAAATGGGTAGAGGCCATTCCCCTACGAGGGACTACGGGAGCAACAATTGCGGCTTTCATTAAAGAATACATCATTTGTCGTTTTGGCGTGCCCAAGCATATCATCACTCGATAATGGCACTCCCTTCGCCAACAAGCGGTACGGGAGTTACCGGAGGAGTACGGCATTAAACGGGTCTTCTCCACCGTCTACTATCCTCAAGGGAACGGGCAAGATGAGAGTACCAACAAGACATTGATCCGGATCATCAGTCCGACGGTACACGACAATCCCGAGGAATGGCATGATCGATTACCAATGGCACTATGGGCATACCGTACGTCACCCAGAAGCTCCATTGGGGTTTCACCATACTCACTTGTCTACGGAGCGGATGCAATTCTCCCAGCAGAGTCAGAATCCCATCAGCCAGGATTGCAGCAACAACCGGGATCCATTGGAACGAGGCTGAAGTCTCTGACTCTAGAATAGCAAGAGTTAGACACTGGATTTTAGAAGGAATAAAGCAAGAAGAACGCTCGGGTGTACAGAATCGAATTTCCTAGGCATACAACAAAATTGTGAAACCACGCGTTTTCAAGGTGGGAGATTTGGTTTTGAAAACACCAAACACATCCAACAAGACATGTCTGCACCAAAATTCTCACCAAAATGGGAAGGTCCCTACGCGAGTCACCAAGGCTTACAATACCGGCTACTACAAGATCATTAAGGTAGACGGAGGCAAGCTGAAGCAGTCATCAATGGAAAGTGGCTCAAGGCATATTACACCTGACCATTATCTGCTGTGTCAATAATACAGGCATTTATTTTCATTACATGTTTGAATCATCAACTATATTGAGAGACGTGTCAATGAAAACCCCGTTTCACCAATCAAAAACCAATGCAATTTATTCCGCAAAGATGTTCAAAACTCTTGACATAAACGTCATTAACAATAAGGGAGTACAGCTTAGAAGAGGCCATCTAGAAGATTATAATTCCTTGAGAGCATCATCTGCAGTCTAGCCTGATATCTCTCCGTTCTTTTCTTCAAGTCCTTCACAGCCTGCTCCACCTTCTCTGATTCTGCGGCCAGAGCCTTCTCCTCTTCCAAGATAGCTTTCGTAGCAGGAACAACATTTGCGAGGATACCAACTCGATCGACCTTGATGACATCAAGACGTTGCCGCAACCAGCCCACGTTGAACTTCATGGATTCACAGGTAGATACCATATTCTCCCACTTTTCGAGACTTGATTCAGCAACATTGCGGATAGAAATACTCTCCATCTCAGCAATCATGGGAAGAAGGCAATTTACCGCGGTAACCAAAGCAGAGGAACAATGTCGGACCACGTTCCTGGTTGCGATATGACCGTACTTCCTCCACAACTTGGTGTACAAAGGCACAAACTCCTTCCGCACCAAGAATCCACCGACATCTTGGTAGCTGGAGGATAAGCATTTCATGCGAACATCGAATGAAAGACCTGCATTTGGATATTCATAAGATGAGACACCCAGGTCAGCATCTTCGAGGTTCGCAGGGGTAGGCGTGTTCGAGTTTGAAGGAAGAGGAATGGTTAAGTCATCATCGTCAATGACCGTCACACATGTTCCGGTAGGGTATCTCTGCAAGAATGAAGGGATTATTCACCTGACCGTTATGAAGAACAAACAATGTTTCAGAAAAGAAGGAAGAGACAAACCGGTATGATCTTCTTGACTCGAAGAACACGAACAGGGGATTGATCATGAAGCTCAGACACAGGTCGTGCACGTTTAACGGGAGATCCTGGATGGTATGAAGAAGATGATCCACTGTTGTTAGACATGATGGGGAAATAGAGTTTTTGCAAGGAAGCTCTACTGTAAAAACGGATCAAAAAATCTCTTCACCTGCATAAATACTGAGGAAACCCTAAAACGATTACGGCGCCCGATATATGAGGATTCAACGCCGACCAAGTCAGGATTTCTTTTGAGCCCTGATCAAGAACCGGAAGAGCATCTGGACACAACAATTCAACCGGCAATGTGCAAGCACCCACGCCCTAAATCCGGTAGAAGAGGAATCCTATCCCCGACTCAAACACCTGAAGGGGCGGCCGAACTCATACATGTACGAGAGGAACCAAAGCGACTCACCGGATCAAGTCCTGCTTCCTTCGCATCCAAGACCAACCAGTTCCAGGGAAACGCCTGACAATGTGAAACTATCCGGTAAATATGTGTTCACTCTAGCTTGGTCATTTCTGTATGTCACCATCTCATGCCTACCACACAATAGTGTAACCATTATGTGCTAGGCATGGGACTTAATGTTGATGGTGGATTTTCGTTTAAGGTTAAATTTGCAAATAACCAGAAAACTCATGCGCTGACGTCTTGTAAAAGATAAAGCCATTTATAAAGTGTTGGATACTCCTCACTTAATTCACCAAGAACGGAGCATGTAGCAACAATCCCTTCTGTGAATTTCATATCGGCCTTGTATTTCTGTACTCATTATCGGTGTGGCATGACGGGCGAGTGTTACTCTTACGAGTAACACGAACCTCCAAGCATTATAATGAATCATTATCGGTGTGGCATGACGCGGTGAGTGTTACTCTTACGAGTAACACGAACCTCCAAACACTATAATGAAACCATGTACGAAATACCCGTACGGCCGATTCTCGGTGTGTTATACTAGCCCGAGCCCTCTCGGTGTGTTATACTAGCCCGATTGAGCCCCTCTCGGTGTGTTATACTAGCCCGATTGAGCATCCGCCACGACCATATCAGTCCGGATATGATCGATCGCGATCATCCAACTCCACAAGCATGATTGGACGACCCCAGATCAATTCCATCACCCTCAGCGGTATGGAATACACACGGCCCGACCCGCATGGTCGACCATTGGCCTTTGCTTGCCAAGAAACCGTCCATACCAAGCATTATGGGCGGAAAACCCTCAAGTAGGGTTTGCGGCATATTACATGTGCCGCAAAACGGTCTCAACCATCCATCTTCGCGGGTATAGATGGAGGGTGTAGATGCAGAACTCAAAGGGCCGGAGGAGCATGTCGACACAATCACCATGTGACCGCCTACACACTTGACCAATCGGTCAAAACCAACCATGGTTGGTTACAACACATTCGTCCTTTGAAATAGCATGGTCGCGCGGCTTTGAAAGCCAAAATAAGGGTTCAAGCCATCACGCGCGTCCATCTTATCCGACACGAATGGAGGGTCCAGATTAGATTAAGGTGTCGGTCATACCGGCATGACCACCGTGGGCCCATCTACCTCTTCATGCGGTCGGCCAAGGCATATCACGCCTGGCCAATCCAAAACGCCCGCTCAAACATGCGTGGATACACTTCCCAAATTGCAAATCGATCTCGACCACTCAACTTCACCGGACGAATTGGGTGGCTTAGATCACGTTTTCATGGGACGGTGAGACATGGGCGTGAACATCAGCCTACCATCTTCACGCCAAACCAACCGGCCAAGACCGACCAAGCTAGGTCGTCTTGGAAACGCGCCGGAAAAGAGTATGGCGCGCGGCTTCTTGCGGTATCAAACTCTTATCGCAAAGTCGATCTCGACCACTCCTCTTTGTCGGTCAAATTGAGTGGCCCGGATCGCGCTTTCGTGAGGGAACGGAATACGGACACCTACACCATCATGCCGTCTACACGCATGTATGGTCGGTCCTCTCAAAATCCTTCCCATACTTGGTTTCGACCAAGGCTGAAGAGTGATGCTTGCGCGCCTCTTCAAAAGACCTAATATTCATTAACGGTCGCATGAGATGAGTGTCTCAAAGCTCATCTCATCCATCCAACTTCACCAGCTTGGTTATACAACCCTGGTCAGGAGTCAATTGGTCAGTAAGGCATCATTACCCATCGCCTTACCACACCACAATGCGGTACCTGCATAAAATACACACGATACTTCACAAGTATCGACTTTCTCAATAACGCAGTTATTCAATCCAGCATTACATGCTACCTTTCGTGGATCCACGATCCACATTCCAGACATCAATCATGTCACAAACTGGGGTATTGGTCTGGCGGTTTACAGCGTGCAGCGTGCAACGCGCCATCACAAGAACGTGTTAGGAAGTCATGGGCGGTTAGAGATGAACAGGAGAAGTGGGCAAGACTGGTCGTGTATCACCGACACACAACTCCACTTCTCCATCATTCCACTACCTCCACTTCCCACGAGAAAACGTGAATGAGGCTCAATGACTTGTATAAATAGGTTCTCCGCCCTATTTCAAAGTACGAGAACAACACAAGTTCATCGATGTGAAACCAAGTGTTAATACAAAAACCGTATTCAAACACCCAGAGCCTGCTTGCATCAACCGTAAGCTTGCTCATCTTTCTGTCACAAGTCATAAGCAAGCCAACACCTTCACAATCTCAACACCTTCTTCGCTTCCCTCCCTAAGATCAACCCCATCTCCTTCACTTTGTGACCAAAAACAAGTCTGGAACGGCCATTTCTTGGTTTAGGCCGGACTTGCAGATTGATCTCTCGAATCTACAAGCACTCACCGTGCAGTGCATTTGTTGAAGGTTTAGATTCATTCCTCATCCACACCCCAAATTACCAAATTCTGCAGGAGTAGTTTTCACCCATCAACAGCTCTGTATTTAGGTGTTGTTCTTAGTTCTGGACAATGTGGATGCAGATTGTTTAGTTAGGTGTAGTTCTTAGTTCCTATTTTTGCTTTCTGTAGTTCAGCATATTAGTGAGGTTAATATATAAACTTTCATCAACTATATACCTTGCTTTGTTTGCTTTCACTCTTCATCCCTGTTCTGCATCAATTTATTTTTAGTTAATGAAAGTATCTTATTAACTAGGACATGTTCTGGACATGTATACCAAAACCTGATGTGTGTATTTGCTTTTGCAGATGTCTCAATGTCGGATAGTTATTCCATGTAAAAATTGGATGAGTGCACCGAAGGGTTCACATCGATGGGTTGTAGGTGTTCAATCTTTCATCCAATTTACAGCAGAGAGTCTAGGTGAAGGTATCAAAGAATTTCGATGTCCTTGCATGAAATGTAAGAATTTCAGGGGTTTACCAAAATCACTAGATGATGTACATAAGGATATTCTTGATCATGGGTTTGATGTGTCGTACCGAACGTGGATCCATCATGGTGAGCAACCTCGTGTGGATAATGTTAATGCTCGTACCTTACCTGCAAATAATGTTATTGCATCTCATTCAAGAATATATGACTTGTTCAATGAGGCACATGGGCGTCTGGTTGGTCTTGATAACCCAGAAGAATGCCTTACTAATCCTGATCACCTGCCGAATGCTGCTGTTGAAGATGGTTCTGGTGGTAGTGTTCAAGATAGGGATGCTGTAGTTGAAGATGGTTCTGGTGGTATTGTTCAAGATAGGGCTACTGTGGATTGCATCAAGAGGTTGGAGGATGGATTGCTACCCTTATATCCAGGTTGCGATGATGAACATACAAAACTATCAACAACAGTGGAGTTACTAAATATGCAAGCAAGGTATCAATGCTCTGATGTTTTCATGACCGAGTTGTTGGGATATATGAAAACTATTCTACCTAAAGGGAACACGTTACCATCTACTTGTAGTAAAGCTAAAGATATGCTTAAGCCATTTCAGTTGCCGGTGCAAGTTATTCATGCTTGTATTAACGATTGTATTCTCTATCGCAAGGATTATGCTAATGAAGATAAGTGTCCTAAATGTGGTGAAAGTAGATGGCAGAAACCACCAGAAGGGAGTACTACAACTACTAAAAAGGTCCCAGTGAAGCGACTAAGGTATTTTCCGATCACGAAAGGTTGCGGCGTATGTATGCACAGCGTGGATTCTTTGAGTTGATGACGTGGTATGCTAAGGTTGAAGAAAGTTCTACACACATGAGACATCCGGTGGATTCTGCACAGTGGAAGTCGATTGATATGAATTGGCCTGAGTTTGCTTCAGAAAAGAGAAACGTGCGGCTAGGACTAGCAACAGATGGTTTTAATCCTTTTGGAATATTGAGCACGCACAGTACTTGGCCTGTTATGCTTGTTTGTTACAACCTTCCACCATCTGAATGCACGGCAAAAGATTTCACGATGTTAACGCTGCTGATTCCTGGTCCTCTTGGTCCCAACCATAACATTGATGTTTATTTGCAGCCATTGATAGACGAGTTAAATGAGTTATGGTTACTCGGAAAGGTAACGTACGATGCACATACAAAGACTCACTTTACGATGAAAGCAATGTTGTTGTGGTGTATACATGACTTCCCTGCGTATGCCCATGTTTCGGGTTTGCGAACTTCTGGAAGATATGGTTGTCCTGTGTGTGGAGAAAATACAGAGGCATTGAGGCTAAAATGCGGTTCAAAGTTTGCATATATGGGTCATATAAGGTTTTTAAGAGATCGATTTCACCCTTATAGACGGAAAACATCCCAATTTAACGGATCAGAGGATTTAAGGGTTGCACCAAGACGTTTGAGTGGCATTGAATTGTTCAACAAGACTGCAACTGCAGATAAAGAATTTGGGAAGTTGGTAAAGCGGCCGGCTATTAATTCTCCTTGGTCGAAGAGGTCAATCTTATTTTGTCTCCCATATTGGAAGGTAAATTTAGTTCATAGAGCATTTTGAATTTCAAGGCGTTTAAAAGTTATATTATACTTTAGAAAAATTGGCATGCTTGTGGTTAATATTCTAGTACTTTTGTTTTAGGCTTCGGCATTGTTTTAGGCTTGGAATTGACACTGCATTCTGTTTTTGGTATACCAAAACTACACATCACTTAAGTACCTTTGGTGCATAGAGCATTTTGGATCCCAAGGCATTTAAAAGTTATATTATATTTTAGAAAAATTGGCATGCTTGTGGTTACTATATAGGCTATTATCATTACTCGACCTAATACCTTGCGATTACTTTAGTTTAATATTTTTTGTTGTTTGTGATTCTTTTCTAACTTAAATCTCTTATTAGTTTCTACAAATCCGGCACAATGTGGATGTCATGCATGTAGAAAAGAATTTTGCAGAGAACTTGTTTGGGACTTTTATGTGCCATAAAGATAAGTCCATGGATGGGCCTCCAGCGCGGAGAGATTTGAAACTGCTAAAATTAAAGCCTAGCTTGTGGATGAAGGAAAGGAATGGAAGAGAGATACTCCCTCCTGCACCTTATTGGATGTCTAAGAAAGAAAGGTAAGTTATCTGTAAAACTTTGAGCACTCTTAAAGTTCCAATTGGTTACAGTAGTAATTGGAAAAAAAAAAGTATGTATGAAAGAGTTCCAATTGAAGGGTCTTAAGTCGCACGACTATCTATTCTTATGCAAGGCTTAATGCCAATTTTTATAATGCATTGTTTCAAAAAACATACGCCTTTGCGTGAGGCAGTTAGACACTTATCGTTATTTTTCAAAGTCCTGACCTCTAAGGTTATTGATCGTGCTGAGCTTCGTGTAGCGCATGATCGTGTCGTGGAGTCAATATGCGTGTTCGAAATGTACTTCCCTCCTGCATTTTTTGTTAGTATGACTCATGTTGTTGTACACTTGGCAGAAGAGGCACATCAATTGGGGCCTGTCCAATTTAGGTGGATGTACCCTTTTGAGAGGTACAATCCTTTAGTCACTAGTAACCTTTTGGTTTATTCTTTTATGAACTCAGTAAACTTACAAATTATTCTTTTATGAACTCAGTAAACTTACAAATTATTCTTTTATGAACTCAGTAAACTTACAAATCTTTGTTTAATTGTCATATGTGCAGGATGATGAGACTCTACAAGGTTCTTGGCCGCAATAAAAATTATATAGAAGGGTCTATTACAAAACAGTATACGGTCAATGAAGGAGCGCGTCATTGTGTTGAGATCCTTCCTGATGGGAAACGGGAGTCTTTTAAGTGTCGTGGAAAGATAGAAATGGGCAGTGATGGTTACGAAGGTCCGTACCCAGTTCATTCGCACGGAAAACCATGTTCATTAACCAACACACAGTATGAACAAGTTCGCTTGTGGATATTGAGACATTCAGATGAAAACACTGAATGGGAAGCGTAAGTAAATCCAAAGTTGATTTATCTTTCAATCATTTCATTACATTACATTATGAAAAAAAGTAACCTTCTCACTTGTCGCTTTCTTTCTTCTTCTTTTTTTGGACAGGAAATACGAAACATATGTTCGTAATATTAATCAAACTCGTACGGGAAGGAAGAAGCGTTTAGACTACATTCCATGGCTACAGGACCAGCTTGAACAACTTGAAGGCACTTCCATGTCTGATTTCGTAGGCTAGCAATTGGTCCTTCCTTCTCGGCAGTTTCGTATAATGCATATTTTGTTAATGGTTATCTTTTCTATACTGCTGATGCTGAAAAAAACTTTGTTACACAAAATAGTGGAGTTACCATGAATGCTTCTACCAGCTTTAGAGCAAGTTCCAGAGATACTAACCTAGTCGATGACGATACTACGTACTATGGAATTCTGCAAGATATATTTGAAGTGGACTATGGAGTTTTCAGAGAAGTTGTTTTTAACTGTGATTGGGTGCGAATGGCAGACAAAGTAAACGGATCATATGTGGACCGAGATACAAAGTTGAGGTTTGTCAACTTCAAAAAGTTTATGAAGAACTCGAGAGAAGTTGACGAGCCAATCATCCATGCTTTTCAAGCTAGACAAGTTTTTTTTGCCGCGATGTGACAAGGCTACATTGGAATTTGGTTTTGGAGTCTCCAGTAAGATCAGACCCCAACAAGAATGCCTTTGAAGATCCATTTGTCTTTCTTTTTGGAGCCGCAAGTGAAGCTCCAATTTCTGTAACTGTTGGAGATGATGAGTATTGGAGTGGAGATGCTCAAGTAAATGATGAGTATATGGATTTTCAGGTAAAAATTGATATTCAGTACTTGTGTAGTTGTTTTTTCTGTTTTCCTTCTTTATATACATGGATATTTGACCATACATTCAACTCTTATGCAGTCAGGGAGCTACCTGAATGTGGATTGTGGAACATATGCAATCATAATGCCTTAACTATCGAGGTATATATATATCTTCGCAATTTTGTTCATTGTTTAATCCCATATGCAATCCCTCATCATATCATATCCTGTAATGTTTACGACTAGTATTTAACAGTTCATGTCTTACTTGGAACGTGGCATTGACAACAATTAGGTGATGTAAGTATGCACATCTGAATCCGAGCCTCCACCATCAAGGACAGAACATGAAACACCTAGTTTGTTAGGAAAACTAAAGGACAAGTCTACATTTCCAAGATGTGATTATAATCTACTTCTTGCTTGTCGGTTGACTATAGGAGTTTAGTGCTATGAATCCTACTGTTTAGAACATTGTATCATGCTATGCAGTTGTTTCTAGGACGCCTTCCCTTCTCTCGTAGCCTTTTCTCTGCAAATTGAATTATACTGTTTGGTGTACCTTGGATGGACCCTCAACAAGCATGAATGTATTCTGGGCTTATATTCAAATGTTGATTCAAATGTTGTCTTTCTTCAGCTCAAATCAAGAATGACCCTGCAGTAGTTGTTTGGTGAATTGGTATAAATTCAAATGTCTTCCATCATGTGTTGCGTCATATTGTATGTTGTGCTGCTATTAAGGTTTCCTATTATGCATCTTCTATTTGGGTTATGTATTTTGTTAGTGCAGCGTTTGATCTTAACTGCTTGTGCATAATCTAGGTTCTGACATTTGTTTATGAAGTGTAAAATGATTTATTGATTTTTTTGTTTTCATTTGCGATTCTTGGTGACTTTTCCAAGACTGCCGGTGTAAAATGGGGAACTTCATTTTGAAATATGGGCTAAGTTCATCATCAACTGAGTTTATTCTTTTCTTTGTTTAGCCAATCGTTTATTAGTTTATCATTTTGTAATGAATCTTAGAACTTAATTACCTTTATGGTTGTAGAAACTTAAATTGGTCCTGAAGTTAGATTTTATACTTTTTTTTTCGTAATTTGAACCTAGTGAATGTTGAATTGAAAGACTATTTGTGTGAAAATTTAATTTGAATTTGGTTCTCATTTGAGTTTGAGTTTGATTGTCATTTGAGTTTATTTTGGTTTTCATTTGAGTTTATTTTGGTTTTCATTTGAGTTTAATTTGAGTTTAATTTGAGTTCCATTTGAGTTCCATTTGATGAGTACTCAGATTTAGTCAGCTCAGGCAGATTCAGTCAGGCAATCTGAATCTGATTTTTTTTTTATATTAAAATCCAAATCTAGGACCGACTGTGGTCAGTCTTAACACATTGACTGTTATAGTCGGTCGTTGATATGAGTTGCACCGCGACCCGCAGAGCCAAGTCATATATGAAAAAGACGCTCAGACTGCGACCATTTCCGCGACTGACAAAGCAAGTCATATATACGAGTTAAATGACTTGCTTCATCGGTCGCGATACTGCTGATTTCTACTAGTGTGCGACTTCCCTGAATTGGTTTTGGACGAGTTTTTCTCGGGTTTTTTCGTGGATTATGATATATATGGGCCTGTTATTATAGACCATGGATGGTAGGCGGTTTGGGTTTGAAGAAAAACACGAGTTTAATCATTCTTCAACAAAACAGGGAGTGAAAACTTCTCGGGATATTGGGAGATTATGCGCGTTCAAGACAGGATAACTTGTTGCCATAAATAGTGACGTGTTAGAACTGAAAACAGGGGAATAAAATCTTGTTATATTTGGTGATATTCGAATACAGGAAAGATAATAAAACTCGGATGTTTGGTTCATAATAGGAAAGTTCGTGGAATGGAAATTGTTAGAGAATCTTTCCTGAGATACACTGCTAACTGCTATCTTTAGAGGATCTACGGTAAGTTTTGGAGGCTTGAAGATGCGTGCAGCCAGAGAAGAATAAGGGAAAATTCCGAGACTTGGGTTGGAAGAAAATAGAGTTTCTTTTGGCGGTGTTATTGAGCATGTGGTGTATAAATACATTGCTCGCGGAGAAGGAGGAGTCGAGGAATTAGGGGGTAGATTGGAGAGTTTGGGTAAGCTCTGGTACGAAGAAATCACGCTGCAGAGAAAGTTGCAGCAGCAGGTGAAGAAGATGAAGAACTGACACTTCAGAAGTGTCGTTCTCAAGAACCCTAGAACACGAAGAACATAAGACTCACAAGGAACTGTCGCAGAGAACTATCGCTATTCAACAGCATAACTGAAGTATCGTTTAAAGGGCAGTCTTATTTCTTCTGTAACAGTCTGTTTGTAACGCCTTTTCAGCGTTGCAAACTGCCTGAGTTATTAGCTTTCTCTTGTTTTTCACACTATTTGAGCTATGAACAACTATTTTGAGCACGTGAATAATATGAGGAGCTAAACCCCAACACCTCAGCTAACATTAAGCTAATCTAATCCCTATATTTAACTTTAATCTATTCTTAATCTGGCATATACTTAATCCATCTTAGATTAGAACTAAACACATATTAGCTTAACCTAAGCCTAGTTTTTTACTAAACCAACATAAAGTCTAACAATGGAGACTTACAAGTTTCCAATAACATGCTTAGTGATGACTTACAACCTAAGCCTAAGCCTAATTTGCTTATGAATTATGCACTTGTTGTAGGACTAGAAAATACGAATATTGTAAACAAATTGAGCAATCGTTTAGACTTACCTTATGAGGTGTGAATGGATGAAATGTCGTAAATATGCATATATTAGTCAAATGTGAATTATTTCCAAATTTATGAAGTCCCAAGTTTTGGGCTCCATTTTGCTGCTCGTCACTCGATAAAACTTTCCTCCTATTAGCTTATATATCATGTACGATCTTCACCTGACACCCCCAGTTGTTCTAACATTATGAGTAAAACTCACAACAATGTCCAACTATTTTAAACTCGTGCAAGTTTTAACTTGGATCCATCCAAAAGAACAGATCGTTGATTGGATAGGCGAGCTGGACCACTAGTTAGATCAACGAGCTAAATTTTTGATTGAACTGACGACCTGGAATGCTGGGTCTAACGAGTTAGATTGTTGAGGAAGTGTTAAGTTTTATTGATGGACCAAGGACGCATGTGCGTGCAAGTAACATTGGAATATGAGTAGAGATACAATGAAGATGTTTTCCACTGATCTGTTGAGATCGTTGATGTTTACGAGGCTAGGTTAATAAAGCGTGTGCGAATTGAATATGTTGATTGTGGTGCAACTGAGTTCGACCACTGACGTTCATGTCGCATACACTGTTGATGAATAACATTTTCACATGTGCCGGTGCATACATGTTTTTCTTTTATCTGGCATTGGAAGATTACATCCATAACGAAATACATCGGAGACTACTCCCATAAACGACATTTATGGAAATTTTCTCCTATTTGAAGGCAAAACTTTCCTCACTTTTTTTGTAATACTTCTTCTCCTCGTCGAGGTATTCCCCTCAACTATGTATGCTTGTCATGGTATTTCTCTCGCTTTCTCTTATTGTTCTGCCAATGACTAGACATTGATTGTCATTTCAACGACATAATGTCTTTTGTAGCGATCATTTTCCTTTGGTACATTACTTGCTTCAAGATTTGCTTTCTGATGATTCATGTATCCTATCGTGATTACTTCATACCTGTCATGCTCGCCAACCCTCATGTGAAGATCGTGCACGCTGTTATAGAATGACACTTTTATTCCTCGTTTGCGGTCTCTTATCCAATGTAGCTTTCAATTTTTTTTTTTCATTCTCTAACTCTTGCAATCTTTCGCGCAGACTCAGATCTACAGGTGTTACTCCCGTCCGGTCCACTTGCAAAATACGTGAGGCTACAAGAAAGCCTCTATTGGCAATGGAGTCTGGATGCGTGTTTAACATGTTTGTTTGATGCTGATCTAAATCTCTTAGGGATTTGTTCAGATTGTTACCTTCACTTAATGAGAGAGTTGCAATACGTTCCCAATGATTTCTCATACTTAGCCCCATGGGGATAAGTTCTCCTAGAGGGACATATCGATAAGTTCTCCTAAATGGGTGATCAACATCGCTTCGAGTTTGTCGCATTCTCGCATATGTATTTTCGTTCATATCGCTACGACTTGCTTGGGATGTAGCAATTGATCTTGATTATTTTTTCTGAATATTGTTTCTCTGCCCCACTGTGGCGCCAAAAGATGTTATAGCAAAAATATTCCTACAACACTCCTCGATATTCATATTTAAAGATAAAATTCTAGCCATTAGATGGTTCAAGAAAATTCTTTGAGATTCGTACATGATGATGAAATATATGAACCTTTGGATGATTTAGTAGTATTCCTTGAGTTGTTTTCCCGATAGATGAAGAAATTCCAACTATTGATGAACCATCTCTTCATTGACTTTGCCTCTCCAAGAATTGTTGATAAATGAAAGTGGGGGTACCTGTAAGGACACTCCGATGCCTCAACGAGTATGAGTGACAGTAATTTTTTATGGGGAGATAAGGATTAGAAATGTGTACCTTTCCAGTTGGAATCTGATGTAGTACATCCTACTCATAAGTTCTCTATTTCCTATTATAATTCTTATTAGGATTTTCTTTTCCTAGTTTTAGTCTATTTTTCAGCATAGTATTTCTTTCCTAGTTCTAGTGTGTTTCCTAGTTAAGTTTTATTTCCCTTTCCAATCCTGGTTATTTTTAGAATTATTGAAGCATATATAAGAAGGTCTAAATATTATAGAGAAATACAATTCTACAATCAATATTATTATTTGATTAATATCAAACTTTATTTTCTTATTATTATCTTTATTTTTGTTGTTACTTTTGTGAATTTATTGTTCTCACACTAGTTTTTATGTTTTATCGGATCTTTGATCCAAATCATACACTTCTGTTATATCAAATTCTATCTATATATATAGGGTGTAGAGAAATTGTATCCAGTCCAATATTCGTTTGGATACATTTGATCTAGGTATCTGTACCAAATGTTCTCCAGGTTCATCATGGTCCAAACCACTTTACATTTTTTTAGGGATCTCTAACCTCCAGGTTTGAGAATCTTCCTGGTCAATTTTATTCTACATAATGGTCTAGAAAATCAACAATGGGTGCTAACTTGTATGTATAGTTCTTGTTATCAAGAAGAAAGAAAACAACAATGGCAAACTATAGCTGATATGGGAAAACATATGGATTTGCCTTGGATCATAATAGGGGATTTAAATGTCACTATGTCCTGTCATAATCGAAACTTTTTTTCTACTCATACTTATTATACTCCAGAGATCACTCAGGATACTATTCATCAATGTGGTCTTTTAGAAATTCCCTTTAATGGTCATCCGTTTACTTGGTCTAATAGACGGAAAAATGTTCAATTAGTTCAAATAAGATTAGATAGAGCTCTTGCATCTACCCATTGGTTTTTATTATTTCCTAATGCCATAATAAATCATCTTATTCCCTTGGGCTCAGATCATGCACCCATTTTATAATCCACTAAACCTCAGTCCATTAGAACCTACAAACCTTTTCGATTGTATGAGACTTGGACTAAACATGAGACGTTTAAAGATCTCATTCAGCAGGAATGAGGAAAGGTTCAGTTTGATTCATCGGCTATGCAGTTTACAAAGAAACTTCAGCGGGTTCGAAGAGGTATCAAGAAATGGAAGAAGCATCATTTTGGTAATATTGATGATTGTATTAAAGCAGTACAGCAACAGATTAAAGAAGCACAGGCTCATTCAAGCACTTCCGAAGCCAATGTTACAGACTTACAAAAAGATCTTCAGCATTGGTACAATATCAAAGCAGAGATCAGCTACCAACTGTCAAGAGATAAGCTGCTGCATAGTCATGACAAAAATACAAAAGTTTTGAAGCTCAAGCTAACTACAGAAGGAGAAGGAACCAAATTGACTCAATCAGAGATGAGATGGGTAATTGGTATTCTTCAAGGAGAGACATTCAGAAGCTTCTCATAAACCATTTCAGTTCTATCACTGCCTCTTGTCATCCATCACAAGATTCAGACATATTTTATCTGCTCAGTCCTTATTTATCTCTGCAAGAAAATGAAGACCTCATTCAGATTCCATCTAGAGAAGAAATACGACAGGTTGTTCACCATATTAATAACATGGAAATTTCCAGATAAGTATTTGGGTGTTTATTTGGCTCCTGGAAAAATTACTTCTGTTATGATATGGCCTATAGTTGAACTGATACAAAAAAAGTTGGCAGCATGGAAGGGGAGATTGCTTTCATTTCAAGATAGGTTGATTTTGGTAAAATCTATTCTTTGTAGTGTTCCAATTTATACTATGTCAGTCTAAAAATGGCCTTTGTCTGTGATTAAAGTGTGTGAAAAGTTAATTAGAAACTTCTTGTGGACTGGTGATAGTGAGTTAAGAAAGTTTAAGATAATTTCTTGGAAAAGAGTGTGCACACCATATGAGGAAGGTTGTCTTGGCATCAAAAGATTGAAAACAATAAACAAATCCTTATTAATGAAGATGAGGTGGAAAATCTTAAACTCAGATGAAGAATGGGCATTATTTATCTCTGCAAAGTTTAAAGACAGAAATGGACAATGGACCTGTAATTGGAAACAGTCTTCAGTTTGGAAGGGCTTAAAATGGGCATGAAACACTTTAAAGGAAGATATTATATGGAAAGTGGGAAATGGCTCAAAGATTTCTGTCTGGTTTGATACTTGGTTAGGTGGATGTTCTATAATTGAAGAAACTGGGTTCACAAACTATGTAAAAAATCACATTGGAATGAAAGTACAGGATTTGATCATAGAAGGGAATTGGTGTGTTCCAACTGAATTACAACAATCATTTCTGTGAATTCATTGCCAGTAATAAAGGGTTGAACTGATCAGAGAGTGTGGACTGCTAGTAAAGATGGAAATTTCTACACTGATATTGCAGTTGAAAAGATAAGGCATAAAGAATCGATACTTCCATAGCTAAGTATATATGGCAAAACTTTCTTCATCCTAGCATAGCTAGTAACATCTGGAAAATACAACAAGAAGTATATGTTGATGATGAGATAATGAGGAAGAATGGATTTGAAATGGTTTATATGTGTTGCATATGTTTAGCAGCTCAAGACACCATGAATCATACTCTTTGGGAATGTGCTTTCAGTGTTGCAGCTTGGGACTGGTTGAACATGATCTTTTGTTTTGCAAATCCAAATCATTTGATGAATTTTGCACAACATCCAAGAATAAGAGTCCGTTAGTCAGTCAAGTTTGGATGATTGAATCTTGTGCAACCATGAGAGAATTGTGGTTTCAGAAAAATGCAAAAAAAAATTATAAGAAGAAACCCAATCTGAATGGATTTAAATGCAGAATTATGCAGCTGGTTCATGAAGGTGGTTATAAATTGAATGGCGTCAGCTGGAAGCATCCTTATGAATCTCAGGTGAGGAATTTTTTCAAAGTCTAAGAAGGATCTGTGTCTATACTTTGGATTTGCTTGTAATGCTATAAAGCACAGTCTTTTTCTCTTAGGTTATGGGCTTAGGACCATATTGGGCCATTTACATTCTTGTTTTTATTTTCTTTCTTTAGTCATTTGGGTTTGTAAGGTTATTTTGGGTCAGTCCTGTAAGTTGTCTATTTAGTTTTTCAATCAATAAAAAAATGTGATTCAGCAAAAAAAAAAAAAAAAAGTTCACCATATTAATGCTTGGGCAGCTCCGGGTCCGGATGGCATCCAAGTGGGATTTTATAAGGTATCTTTGGGATGAAGTGGCAAATGGGTTAGTGACCATGGTACAAGAGTTTTTTCAACATGGTAAAATGCTTCCTTAGATTAATTTCACTTATCAACTTATAATTCCAAAGACATTATGTATAAATACCCCATCAGATTTTCGACCCATTTGTCTCTGCAACATTTCATATAAGATTATCTCGAAGATTTTGGCTAACAGATTAAAAAAGTTGCTTCCAAAGTATATTTCTCCATGGCAAGCTGCATATGTGCCAGGCCGAAACATTCTTGATAATACTATCATAGATCATGAAGTCATAGATTATATGAAAAGAACTAAGATTACTACAGGAGCAGTATCGATTAAATTGGATATGGCAAAGGCTTTCGATCGTATGGAATGGGGTTTTATCATTAAATTATATGAGTGAATCCGATAAAGGTTATATTTAAGATTGGTACAGATGCCAAGAATGTCATTTACAGAGAAATATTTGGGCATTCTCTCGTTTTATCGACCAAGTAACAAAAATGCATTTTTGCGTAAAGCGTGAATAAAATGGATAGCAGACTTCAAGCTTGGCAGAGTAAATTAGTTAATCAAGCAGGTAGAAGTACTCAGATTCAAGTTGTCATAGGAACCATGGCACAATATCAGATGAGCTGTCTGCACATTCCAGATAAATCACTCAAAAAAATGGAGTCTTTGCAACGTAATTACTGGTGGAATAAGCATTCTAAGAAAGGTGGATACTTTGGAATGAATTGAGTAAACCTAAAAGATTTGGAGGGCTGGGTTTTAAAAATTTAAGATGTCTCAATGAAGCTCTGCTTACTAAGTTGGCTTGGCGACTGCTGACTGAAAAAGAAGCTAAATGGGTGCAACTTCTTCAAGCAAGATATTTTCATAATGCTGATCCTTTGTATGGCAACATTAAGAAAAAAGGTACTTGAATTTGGCATGGAATTCTAAGAGGATTAAGTTGGATTATAAGATATCATATTTGGGAGGTTGGAGATGGGACACAAATTAATATACAAGGTCAATGGTTTGGGAGAATTTCTGATAAGCATTATCATCATGAGCCTATCAATGTTCCAAGATCTCAAAATACAGTGGCTGAGTATATTGATCATTCAACAAGAACTTGGAGAATTGATAAACTACAGCAAATTTGTCTTCCTCATCAACTTCAGCACATTCAAAATATCATCATCCCTCCACAGCCAGCTTCAAATCAGCTTAGATGGTCACTCACAAGAAATGGTAGAGTTACAGTTAACTCAGCTTATATGGCCATTCTCTTGTAGCAAAATAACCAAATGATCACATCTCAGCAACACCAAATGTGGTTAATGATTTGGCATGTAGAAGTTCCGTATAAATGTAAGATATTTTTATGGAAGTTGGCTAAGAATATTCTACCAGTGGCGGAAAGATCTCAAAGATTAGATAATCCTGAGAATTCTATATGTGTTCAGTGCTCTCATGGAATTGAAACGACCCAACATCTTCTTTTTCAATGTTCTTTTGCCTCAGAGGTTTGGCCTGCTGTCTCAATTGAAATTCTTCGAGATGCTAACAATTATGAAGATATCAATCAGTGGCTTCAATCTTGGATGGATGGAAGATCGTTACTTTCATCGAAAAGAAGAAATCTTAGAAATCTGGCAATGCTAACAATGTGGTTCTTATGGAAAAGCAGATGCTTGAAACTGTTTGAAGGAAAATCTCAGTCTCCTACAATCATTACTCAACAAATCTTTCAATTTTGCTACTCTCATAGCATATGCATCCATAATAGTTGTAGCTCACATAGTTATGCTAGTAATCATATAGCTATTAAATCTAGAAATACTTGGATACCACCTCCATATGATTGGTTAAAGATAAATTTTGATGTTTCTATTCTCCCAGATACTAAATTTGTTGGTTTCTCTATTGTGTTACGCAATCATCTAGGAGAATGCTTGGAAGCCGTGGCTTGGACAAGGAATGTAAGAGACGTTGATCAAGCAAAGGTGCTAGCTGTGTTGAGAGTGATGCAGTGGATTAAGTTCAAAGGTCTATGTAGAATTCAGGTAGAAGGTGATAATAAATCAGTTATGGAGGCTATTAACAAGAATCAGAGTGAATCTATTGGAAGATCAACTTCTGATGTATGAAAATTTCAGCCTTCATCAAGAATTAGTGGATGTTCAATTTAGGTTTTTTAATAGAGTTCGCAACAAAGCAACTAATACGTTAGATAAATTTGCTCGCTTAAATAACTGCAACAGCAGTTGGGTTATGAATCCACCAAGATACTTATTAAATTTAATTCAGCAGGAGGCTGCTTCTCAGAAGGATTAAGACCCTTGGCTGGTGTTTTGGTGTTTTGTAGGTGGTTAGTCTTTAAGTTAATTTTGTAGTCCTGGTTCCTATTTTTGAGTCTCATCGGCTGTTAAGTTTGTTTGGCTTTTAGTTTGGTTTGTAGTCCTTTTCTGTAATCCAGAGTTTGGCTTTCAGTTTACCTTGTCTTACCAGTAAACTGATTCCTCATTTTCAAGGAATCTCTGACCTGCAGGTTTGACTATGTACGTGGTCATACCAGTAAACTGATTCCCCATTTTTCTAGGGATCGCTAACTTCCAGGATTGACTATGTACCTTGTCATGCTAGTAAAATGATTCACTCCTTTTTTTTAGGGATCTTTAACCTCTAGGTTTGAATATATACATGGTCTTCTGGTATAGAAAGATAATTACTTATAGGGCTATAATTATCCTTATGTAATCTTTACCCAAGAGCCCAATGCTTATCTTGGGAAGAATTATTGGGCTGAGGCACTTGGGCCCATATGCCAGAGTATGAAACAAGTATCCTTTGAGCAAGCTCATCATTTATGACCGAAGAATTAGTGCGCAAGATATTTCTGGTTCCAAATTCAAAAGAAAGAAAGTAATGACATATCGTAGAGCTGGCCATAGATCGAAAATCAAATTCAGTGGAGTGGAATGGAAGAGCCAATAAATCTATTTCCGAAATGACATCGGAGTAGAAAGAACATATCAAGGAAAGCTGGTTCTTCAAAATTGTTTTTGCGGCTTCCCATTTGTCATGATCGGTCCTGAATCCTTATGAGCAATGCATGCAATCTGGGTTTATAGTGAAGTTTATTATTTTTGCCGCCTTACAAAATTCCGTAACTTTTATGAATAGGAATTTCTGAAGATTCGAGGATATTAAGGTGACTTAATAAAGGAATTCTTGTGTATTTATTATGTCATCTAAAGAATCAGATTACCTGCATTTGTATTAGCTAAACCAGAGTACCAGACAATAAGTTGACACTAAATTCTCCAGTATGGAACCCTTTCCTTTGAATTGAATTGTTGGAATAGCAAGCCTTCATGTTTCCAGCCGGGTTGTTAAGGTGATATTTTCCTGTTTGAACTGTAACAGGAATACTTTTAAGGTAGTTGGGCATGCAGTATAAGTATCATTAAAGAGAGTACACTCTTGAACACATGTAATTTTTAGTACAAGTCAATAGTCACCAACTTGCTTATTTTCCAGATCCTACGGAAAAGAGGCCAGCTTATTGGAAAAGTGAGCATGAATTAGCTACAGTAAATAGACCAGGATTTTTGATCAAAAAAAAAAATAAATAAAATAGACCAGGATATTCATGCAAATAAACATACCCTTCTAACCACTGTATGCTAAGAAAATCCATCAACCAGAGTAGCCCCGTGCAACAACAGGTACTAAAGATCTCATCAGAAATGTTTTGGGACTCTAATAGATATTATCAACACATTCCATCCATTATCTTACATGCATAAAGAGAGACATTAAATAAGATCATCAAGACACCTACTATGATCAAATTGTGCTTCATCTTAGTCCCCTTCAATCGCCAGGCCAAAGAGGGATAACAATGGACCGCTATCTTGTATAATCCTTTGGTTTACCGAGTGGATACTCAATATTACCGCCTTTCTTGCCGAAGAGTTGGAAGTCCGAACCACTACAAATAAGGAAGAATTTTTGTTCGTGATAATCATCGTAAACTAAGAGGGGAAGATCAGTTAACAAGGTTATTCTCACGCTATCTCATAATTTCGGCACCAATTGTTTTATAAAAGCTCAATTGATAACAGGTATGAAGTTACTATTTTGGTATTCTTATGTTCGTATAGTGCTTACATCACATTTCCACCAAAAATAAGCACAATCTGAGACATAAGATCAACATCTACCACTTAGAAAATTAGTCGCTTAGAATTAACATGTATCATTAAAATGGGTGGATGATGAGGTTTCATATCTTAGAATGCACTAAAAAAAAATTATAAGAATGTAAAAGGTTGTAAAAGGAACATATGTATTAGCAATTGGATTTTATAACGTCGACATTATGAGATAGTGAGAATAATTGGGTCAACAGATTCTCCCTCAAATTAAACTCATAGTCATAATTAATAAAGATACAATAGCTGAGTAGTAAGTAAGACAATACCTGATCCCATACGGATTAGGAGGAAACTCAACCACAAGATTCCTTCAAAAACATATAACTTAATCTTGTCAATTGCAGTAATAATAATAATAATAAACTCCCAACCAGCTTCTTGTAACCTACTTTAATTTTCTCTAATAATAAAGGACCTTTAATAATAATAAGAAGAAGAATAATAACACCCTAATATCACCACTTCAACTAGTCTAAAGCCATTCTATAGACCTGACATCACTGAAGTAGAGATAATAGACATCATGAGAATTTTTTTCATGGTAGCTAGGCAAACATAAAGACACCATAACCATATACAATTAGCAAGGTATGCAGTAGAAATTACCCCGTAGGTGTTCGAACATCTTCTTTCCATTTTCCTGCAGTTAATCATGATAAAAACCAATAAGAATCATGCTTCAAAATAATAAGAGAGGATAAAACCAATAAGAATTAAAATATAATAAAATATCCAACAAAGCATAAAACAGATGATAGAAAGAAAATAAAAAAATCAATCTAAATGATCATTTCTTTCTCTTTGTCTAAAACTAGGAGAGTAGATCTAGTAAGCCTTTTTATATATGTGCCTGGGGTGTCAAAGTAGCCAAAAGCTAGCATCTACCTTTTAAAATTTTCCAGGTCCAGTAGAGCATTGAAGTATTATTCTCCAACCCTTACTGATCCCATCGAAGTTTTTAATTTTTTTTATGGATTTAGTAAGAAAATGTAAGTAGAAATAAACCCTTGTTGCTTAAGTTTGCTAAGCTACAGATATTAAATGCCTGTCTACTTTTCTCTATTTCTCTAACGGTAACAATTACATTCACTTGGCACATACATCCCTTGTGTGAAGTCAAACTGAATCACCACTTCAACTCAGACGCTTAACTAGGTAGTAAGCATTGCAACTTGTATTTATACGCCAACTATTGGTAACAGGAGGAAACTTTATGGCACTGTATAACATGATGCAAAAGTCTATAAAAAAAAATGGAAGAGGGAAAATGTGTCTTTTGATGCATCTTCCATTTTCTTTCTTTGTAAATTCCCTCCTCTTCTACCTAAACTGATACACGTCTCAAACTTCACCCCTTTTGATACCATACAACAAGTCATCATCATGTAAAAGCTGCTGCTTTCAACGCTATAGAAAAATAGAGTATTGGTATGACATTCATTAAATCTAAAACCAGCTGCTTATTAAATGACAGTGTATCTTATGTTGCGAAGGCGAGCAAGGTCCCCAAGGCACACGAGTCGCAAAGGGGGCGCCTTGCCAATAATGCACCCAAGGCGCAAAAGGCGGGAGACACCACCTGTAATAACTTTTTGTGGTTGCCTTGGGCTCCTTAGGCGCGCCTAGGCGCCTCGGGCAAGTTGCATCTTAATTTAAAAAAAATGTTTGAACTTAGTTTACTTAGTAATGTAACAAATAACTGATTAACATCCAAATTTAACAAATTGAATACTTAACCAACATTAAATCATATCAACAAAAATTGAAGTTAAAATTCACTCACCGGTTTCACTGTCGCGAAAATATGTATTCATCATTTCCTCAGGGTCCATATCCTTAATGTCTCGATATTCATAATCAAGGAGCTCTCTGATAAGCTTGCTGTCATCTTTCTTTATGTTCACTTCGCCTAGCTAGTTGAGCTTCCATTATGTATGAATACATTTTCTTGTTACCATTCTTGTAATCATTTATCATCTCTTTAAAATCCTCGGTGTCGCAATAAAAGTAACTTATTGGAACATGCGTAGGGAGATAGAAAACTCTGTTGAATAGAGCAGAAGAAGAAGATGAGTGAGGGAGTACTAAACTAGGGTTTGATCTGGGGACCGGATCAACAGGAGGGAAATGTTGGCGACACGAGTAGAGAGAAGAAGAAGAACCACCGATTTTGTGTAGAGTTCGTCTCATTGCTTTGTGCATTTTTCAATCGAAATTGAAGATTTGTTCTGCGATTTGCCCTTTTGATGAGCTGAAAAGGAGATGAAGGAAGAAGAACGGCAAGCAAGGGTTGAAACCCTAATAAAAGCTTTGATAATGTACCGACAAAATTTGTTAAAGGGTGTATATTATTTATGCATACACATCAGGGGGTGATCTCTCATATGGTTGATTCTTGTGTTCCCGGTTGATTCTGGCCATACGGCCCATATCAGTATTTTTTGTTTGTGACTGGTGGTAACATTACCAATATTTTTTTTTTTCGGGATTCGAACCTCCGACCTAACAACTCGAGAGTTCGACCCTAGCCAACTGAGCTAGCCCCAGTTGATTGATCAAAAAAAAAAAAAAAAATACCAAATTTCCCCAGCTGATTGTTAAAAAAAAATAAATTTCGAGTAATAAGTTTGTTTAGAAAAATTTCTTTGTCTCACAGTATATATTTTACCAGGCTAGTTTGGTGCCCAGGTGAATTACTTCGGGCTTACTATTTTCTTCTCCTAATTTGTGCAAATGGTTATGTAGTGTCTAAATTGAACAAAAAGACTAATTTAACCTCAATTTGACCTAATCCTAATTCATACAATACAAATCATTTCTATTTTTAGCTACAAATTCATTTCTATTTTCAGGCAATTAACCATGCCCTCTTGGACTGGAAGGATAACTCTGGCTATTCAGCTTTGATTAGCAAATTGGTTCATCAGCCTGTACAAGTGTCGCGTAAACAATCAATGAAAAAGATGCAAGACGCGCCAAGTGTAGGAAGAAGATGAGCAGTGGGCATTTTTCAACAACGATCCGAGTGTTTTCTTCCAGCGGTGTAGCTCCTCGCAACGAATCTACTTTGGTTGAATTATATGAAACATCTGGATGTTCCACCCCCCCCTTTACTCCGCCTGATACTGTTTGCTTCGACTCAATTGTGGTTGATTCCAAAAGGAACTTCTGATGAGTTGGTGTCTTCAATTACGGGGGTTCTCAATTTATTGCTGGCTGGAAATTGTCCCAAAGAGTTAGGTGAGTTCATAGCTAGTGCACCCCTAAATCCATTATTGAAGCTAGGTGGTGGTCTTAGGTCCATTGTTGTTGGAACCATTTGGCGCAGGTTGGTCTCTAAGATAGCGGCTTTCTCTGTAGGCAAGGCCATGACTTCTTACTTGGGTGATCATCAATTTGGTGTTGGTGTGCCGGTTGGTGGTGAGAGTATTTTACACGCCGTAAATAGGTTGTTGGGGTTGAAAGGACAATCTACCAATATGTCCATGATGCTTGTTGACTTTTCAAATACGTTCAATATGGTTAGTCGGACTTGATAAGTGCTTAATTTACATGTTTAGAATGTCAATTCCATAATATGAGATGAGATATTTTAGGGCTAGTCACACCACGCCAAGCCAAACACCCTTGCCTTGGCCCTAGCTGCACCTCTGTGCCAATGACAAATCATGCCGGCCACGCTAAACGCGCCAAATCATGCCAACCATGCTAGCCGCACCTCCGTGCCAATGGCAAAACATGCCAGCCACACCTAGCCCAAGCTAGCCGCGCCATGCCAAACGCACTCTGCCTTGGCCCTAGCTATGCTAGTCACACCAAACGCGCCAAAGCATGCCAACCATGCTAGCCGCACCTCCGTGCCAATGGCAAATCATGCCAGCCACACCTAGCCCAAGCTAGCCGCGCCATGCCAAACGCACTCTGCCTTTGCCCTAGCTATGCTAGTCACACCAAGCGCGCCAAAGCATGCCAACCATGCTAGTCGCACCTCCGTGCCAATGGCAAATCATGCCAGCCACACTTAGCCCAAGTTAGCCGCGCCATGCCAAACGCACTCTGCCTTGGCCCTAGCTACGCTAGTCACACCACGCCAAGCCAAACACCCTTGCCTTGGCCCTAGCCGCACCTTTGTGCCAATGGCAAATCATGCCAGCCACACCAAACGCGCCAAATCATGCCAACCATACTAGCCGCACCTCTGTGCCAATGGCAAATCATGCCAGCCACACCTAGCCTAAGCCAGTCGCGCCATGCCAAACACACTCTGCCTTGGCCCTAGCTATGCTAGTCATACCAAACGCGCCAAAGCATGCCAACCATGCTAGCCGCACCTCCGTGCCAATGGCAAATCATGCCAGCCACACCTAGCCCAAGCTAGCCGCGCCATACCAAATGCACTCTGTCTTGGCCCTAGCTATGCTAGTCACACCAAGCGCGCCAAAGCATGCCAACCATGCTAGCCGCACCTCCGTGCCAAAGCATGCCAACCATGCTAGCCGCACCTCCGTGCCAATGGCAAATCATGCCAGCCACACTTAGCCCAAGCTAGCCGCGCCATGCCAAACACACTCTGCCTTGGCCCTAGCTACGCTAGTCACGCCACGCCAAGCCAAGCACCCTTACCTTGGCCCTAGCCACGCCATGCCAAAATGGCGCCCGCGCCTAGGCTTGCAAACCGTGCAACCTAGGCCAAATTGGCCACGCACACATGCCAAAACGCATCGCTGGTAGCTTTTCTTACTAGGCCATGGCCCTAATGGCCGAGCATGCCATTGGCACATGCCAACACGCTCGCTGGTATCTTTCCCTACCAGGCCGTGACCAAATTGGCCACGCATACCATTGGCACATGCCAACACGCGTCGCTGGTGGCTTTTCCTACCAGGCCGTGACCCAAATTGGCCACGCATGCCATTGGCACATGCCAACACGCATCGCTGGTAGCTTTTCTTACCAAGCCGTGACCCAAATTAGCCACGCATGCCATTGGCACATGCCAACACGCGTCGCTGGTAGCTTTTCCTACCAGGCCGTGACCCAAATTGGCCATGCATGCCATTGGCACATGCCAACACGCATCGCTGGTAGCTTTTCTTACCAGGCCGTGACCCAAATTGGCCACGCATGCCATTAGCACATGCCAACACGCATCGCTGATAGCTTTTCTTACCAGGCCGTGGCCCTAATGGCCACGCATGCCATTGGCACATGCCAACACGCATCGCTGGTAGCTTTTCTTACCAGGCCATGGCCCTAATGGCCGAGCATGCCATTGGCACATGCCAAAACCCACGCTGGTAGCCTAACTTGCAAACCGTGCAACCTACCACCAAGGCATTCCGCACATGCCATTTGCACATGCCATACACGCCACTAGTAGCCGGCATTGCCACTTACACTCAACGTACAACCTACCACCAAGGCATTCCGCACATGCCATTGGCACATGCCACACACGCCACTAGCAGCTCCGGCATTGCCACTTGCACTCAAGGTGCAACCTCAACAAAGGCATTCCGCACATGCCATTGGCCCACGCCACACGCGCCACTAGCAGCGCCACTTGCACTCAAGGTGCAACACAACACAGGGAGACATCAACACAAACACATTAAGAAAGGGATGCTTAAAGGGTTTTGGTTTGGCGGTCACAAACACCATGCGGTTACCACCTCCTCCCATTATTTCACCCTTTACTTTCTTCCTTCATGAGGCCAGGGTACGTTTCAATATCGACTTGTATAAATAGGTCTTACCTATTTCCACCAGACAACAAGTCTCGGTCAGGAGAAAAATACAACACTCTCAGAAAAGGCAACTTTGCAAGCTCTCCAAAAAGCTTTCATCTCTTGCAAGATTCCGAAGCTTTCACTTTCGATACAAGTCGAGACACTGCTCTCCTGCAATTATTCTGGTCTCAACACCTTTCTTTGCTTCCCTCCCCAAATCAACCCTTCTCCTCCACTTTGTGACCGAAGCAAGTCTGGAACGACCATTTCTTGGTTTAGGCCGGACTTGTACAGATTGATCTATCGAATCTAAAAAGTCCTCACGTGCAGCACATTTGTTTAGGGTTTAAACCAGTTTCTGACTCACCTACCGAATTTACCGAAATCGGCGGAAATGATTTTTACCCATAAACAATTGGCGACCACAGCGGGAGGATTGATCTATCAGCTACAATGTCAGACTGTCGATCTCGTTCTTCGACCCAGATGTCAAGATGGTAGTGGAAGGCGACTCAATCCGACTCGGCTACCAAAATTGGGGACTCGCTGAAGATGCTACCAACGATTGGGGACATGCTGGCGATGCTACCAGCAAAGCCGCCTTTTACATGAAGAGGGGCGTGTTCGCAAAAAAAAAAAAAAAAAAAAAACCTTATGAAGTGAGTAAATTTAGACTGGGCAAGATATACGATCTGTTTTTAGGTTCTTAGTAAAACCGTCATACTATTGCGTCTTGTGTCGATTGCTAGCACACACTTTCATAAAAGCAATATTCCTTTCACAAAACATAATCAGAGCTATATTATCAAAACCATTCATCCTAGAAATAATCTAATATTCTCAAAAGCTACCAGTTGTCTATCAAAAACGGTCGAACTTTGAACCTGACATCCAGTATGTTTTTCAAAAAAAAAAAAGGAAGAAGAACCTAAATGAAAGTTTAACAGAAAAACATTCAAGGAAAATCATCCAACAGAGGTCTGCTCTTCTTGGAGAAAGTCAACTTTGCATCTTCAAGAGCCGCTCTCTTCATAGTCAACATCTTGGAAAGCTTTTCGAGTTCTACCTCCTGTCGTGCAATCTCCTCTGCAGAAAGGCTTTCGACTTTTGAATCTCAGCAAGGCCTTCGACAAACCACGAAGGCGTTGAACTCCTTTTCTACACACACGTCGCGATGGTGTTCCCAGTCGGCAATAACGTCTTTAGAAACGATGTGGCCAGTCACCTCACGCATGTCCTCGATGGAAGATAAGGCCTCTTCCACACGCTTAACCAGTGCAAATCGACTAGTGATCTTCTTGGTTGTGGCCATATGTCCATACTTCTCCTGCATTCCGGTGTACAACGCCTCATATTTAGCCAAAGATTGAAACCGCCAACCAAAGACATGACCTGGAGAAGGAACCAAGTACGGGGATCGAAAATGGCGCTCGTGAATCGGCCTCACGACTCGCAAAGGGTCTTTTTCCATGTCTACGACAAACAACCATCATGGAATCATCCACCGTTTGAACCACATCATGCCCAGCGATTGGATAACTCCCATATCCAAGTCACCGGCGGTGGTCACCAAAGACAAGTTTTCGTGTGGCTCCGCCCTTAATCGTATTCCGAACCGGATTCCTCCCGCGAACTTGAGTTAGACATTTTTCAAAAAAAAAACGGAAGAAGAAAGAAAGGAAGCGCGAAACCCACCGAACCACTTCCCGAAAAAGAACCGGTGCTGTCAGAAGAATCACTCTCACTTGTCGAACTTTCTTCTTTCTCTGGCTCATCACCGTTATGAGAAGGCTCAGTGCCGCCTAAATTCTTCGAAGAAATTGTTGTCTCCTGGCAACGTGCAAGGGCAGCGAAAGCATTAACACTACCGAAGCCCTAGAAGAAACAAGACACATGTTTTCAGCAGAAATTCACGTGTTTTAAGACAAACCAACAAGGAGGCGACACATACCTTGTTATTGGAAGAACTGAAAGACACGAGAGCTGCGGGAGGATCTTTTGAGACCGCCGGAACCCGCCAAAGACGATTCTTCGTCTCTCGTTCCTTTGCTGGGGACTTTCCGAGTTGCCAGGCAACTTTCGCTTGAGTTCTCTCAACATTGGATACTTCTTCAAAACTACTGGGGAAGGTTTACAACGAACATTCTCCACCACGGTATTTACAAAATCTTGGATCATAATGAACTCATCATACAATAACTCATTATAGCCAAAAGTCGTCGAAGTTACTCTTCCCGTTTGAAAGAAGGGAAGGCGGATACCCGGCTCAAGGGCACCGGCATTGAGGGCGGCACGTAATGAATCCTTAGGAACCACCGGCTAGTAAGCAAGAGGCACCCTTGATCGAAACCCATGTGACGAGCAAAGACGGTCAATATTGTAAGCACTATTTGGAAAACCCCATGAAGAAAGGCGCATATAACCTGGGACATGCAGCTTTGAATAAACAAGTTTTCACCAACACTCAAGCTGATCGGAAGACAAAGACATGATCGGAGCGAAGCAAAGGTGTCAATTTGAGTCACCGACCTATGGACCGGCTCCCATGGGCGAAAACTCGATTTCATGCGACTTATCGAGAAGACTAACCAAGCTCATGCCAACCCTTGGACGCCCTTTGTTCACCCATCGAAGAATTCGGGAGCCGCCCCAACTCGCGGGAATCGAAGGCAACGGTTTTGGAGCGTACTTCTCAAAGTGCTCCCATAACCAGGCTTGCAGAAAAGCAACGTGCACATATGAATCCACTTTCATGAAACCATTCGAAACTCGCATGTTCGCAACTAGGTGACCCAGATGCACGTACAGGGAACCAAGGAATAGCTTGCCAATGGGGAGAACTTCACCTTTTGCCAACTTCACAACAATCACTAGCAACTCTGGTCTTATTTCCTTCTTGCCAGAACCGTCATCAAAAATGTCTCTAGACAAACTGCAGAGCCGAAATGCCGCAACGTGAAGATCATCGCTTTTGTCCAGGTTCCAGCTCGTCCGAAAACCATTGGGATATCCACCAGCTGTAAAAGCACCTCTCATCCTCTTTCCGGACGGAATCCTTTGACTTCGCAGTGAAGTATTTTCGAGCGAAATCTCCCAACTTAGCGGCAAGGTCATCCCGCATCTTCTCCTCACCTTCAGACAATTGGATGTTAAGATTCCCCATCTTTGGAAGATTCAACAAGAGAGACACACTCTCCAGGGAGAAAGTTATTTCACCCCATCTACATATGATCGTATGGGTTTCCGAACACCATCTGGAGATGAAAGCAATCAAGTCCGGATATCCTTCCCGATCTCGGAGACTCCCATCAAGCTCAAAGCGCCAATAACTGCGCTCGAGTCAAGTTGGTATTTATGTGCTCCTTACTCACCATGAACTCAACCCATCTATCAAAAGAACGCAATGGGCTTTGACACATCCTGAAATCAATGTTGGAAGAAGAATATACCCCTTTATGAAGACAAAACCGTATGGTGTTCTCTGGGCGAACCGAACATGTTTTCTTTTCATCTTCACCACCGGTTAAAAAAATTGGCACGAAACCTGGGTGATTCTTCCGAGCAGGGGCGAGGGGTTTGGCAAAGAATTCATCATCCGTGTTTGGTTTGGAATTATAAACATCCTTCGACGAAGCGAAATTTGGTTCAGGTAAAATCTTGTCGGATTTCTTCATAACAATTTGGTAACAAGATATCTGCACAAAACAAACGGACAAAGACAAAATTATCTCCTTGACACATAACCGCACCCAACAAAAGGAAAACCTGGTGTTTATGGGTAAAAATCGTTTCCGCCGATTTTGGTAAATACGATAGGTGAGTGAGAAACTGGTTCAAACCCTAAACAAATGTGCTGCACGTGCGCACTTTATAGATTCGAGAGATCAATCTGTACAAGTCCGGCCTAAACCAAGAAATGGTCGTTCCAGACTTGCTTCGGTCACAAAGTAGAGGAGAAGGGTTGATTTGGGGAGGGAAGCAAAGAAAGGTGTTGAGACCAGAATAATTCTGAGAGAGTAGCGTCTCGACTTGTATCAGAAAGTGAAAGCTTAGGAAGCTTGCAAATGAAAGCTTTTTGGAGAGCTTGCAAAGTTGCCTTTTCTGAGAGTGTTGTATTTTTTCTCCTGACCGAGACTTGTTGTCTGGTGGAAATAGGTAAGACCTATTTATACAAGTCGAGATTGAAACGTACCCTGGCCTCATGAAAGAAGAGAGTAAAGGGGGAAATAATGGGAGGAGGTGGTAACCGCATGGCGTTTATGGGTGAAAACGTTTTCACCATTATTTCCTCTTTTATTTGACCGCTTTATTCCTTTTCACGCTTTCTTAATGTGAGCGTAGTGTACGCCGATGTCGTGACCGCCAAACCAAGACCCCGGAAAGCATCCCCGCTTTATGTTGATGTCTCGAGTGTTGGTTGCACCTTGAGTGCAAGTGGCAATGCCAGAGCTGCTAGTGGCGCGTGTGGCATGTGTCAATGGCATGTGCGGAATACCTTGGTAGTAGGTTGCACGTTGGGTGTAAGTGGCTACCAGCGTGGGTTTTGGCATGTGCCAATGGCGCGTACGTACAAGTTGGCCTAGGTTGCACGGCTTGCAAGTTAGGCTACCAACGTGCATTAGGGCCACGGCTAGGTAATGAAAGCTACCAGCGACGTATGTTGGCATGTGCCAATGGCATGCATGACCAATTTGGTTCACAGCCTGGTAAGAAAAGCTACCAGTGATGCGTGTTGGCATGTGCCAATGGCATGCGTGGGCCAATAGGGCCGCAGTTTGGTAAGAAAAGCTACCAGCGAGCGTGTTGGCATGTGCCAATGGCATGCGTGGCCAATTTGGGTCGCACCTCGGGTAGGAAAAGCTACCGGCGAGCGTGTTGGCATGTGCCAATGGCATGCGTACAATTTGGGTCGCTACCCGGTAGGAAAAGCTACCGAGCGTGTGGTGGCATGTGCCAATGGCATGCGTGGCCAATTTGGGTCGCTACTGGTAGGAAAAGCTACCGGCGAGCGTGTTGGCATGTGCCAATGGCATGCGTGGCCAATTTGGGTCGCTGCCTGGTAGGAAAAGCTACCAGCGAGCGTGTTGGCATGTGCCAATGGCATGCGTGGCCAATTTGGGTCGCGGCTTGGTAGAAAAAGCTACTAGCGAGCGTGTTGGCATGTGCCAATGGCATGCGTGGCCAATTTGGGTCGCGGCCGGGTAGGAAAAGCTACTGGGGCCGAGCGTGTTGGCATGTGCCAATGGCATGCGTGGCCAATTTGGGTCGCGGCTTGGTAGGAAAAGCTACCAGCGAGCGTGTTGGCATGTGCCAATGGCATGCGTGACCAATTTGGGTCGCGACCTGGTAGGAAAAGCTACCAGCGAGCGTGTTGGCATGTGCCAATGACATGTGTGGCCAATTTGGCCTAGGTTGCACGGTTAGCCAGCTTAGGCATGGTGCGGATAGGGCCAAGGTAAGGGTGTTTGGCTTGGCATGGCGTGATTAGGGGCCAAGGTAAGGGCGTTTGGCGTGGTGTGACTGGTGTAGCTAGGTCCAAGGCAGAGTGTATTTGGCATGGCGCTGCTAGCTTGGGCTAGGTGTGGCTGGCATGATTTGCCATTGGCACAGAGGTGCGGCTAGCATGGTTGGCATGCTTTTGGCGCGCGTTTGGTATGGTCGCATGTTTTGCCATTGGCATAGAGGTGCGGTTAGCATGGTTGGCATGCTTCGCGCGTTTGGTATGGTGGCATGATTTGCCATTGGCATAGAGGTGCGGTTAGCATGGTTGGCATGCTTCAAGACGCTTGGTATGGTCGGGCATGATTTGCCATTGGCATGAGGTGCGGTTAGCATGGTTGGCATGCTTCGGCCGTTTGGTATGGTCGGGCATGATTTGCCATTGGCATAGAGGTGCGCTTAGCATGGTTGGCATGCTTCGGCGCGCTTGGTATGGTCGGGCATGATTTTCCATTGGCATAGAGGTGCGGTTAGCATGGTTGGCATGCTTTGCGGCGTTTGGTATGGTCGGGCATGATTTGCCATTGGCATAGAGGTGCGGTTGGCATGGTTGGCATGCTTCGGCGCGTTTGGTATGGCTGGCATGATTTGCCATTGGCATAGAGGTGCGGTTAGCATGGTTGGCATGCTTCGCGCGTTTGGTATGGCATGATTTGCCATTGGCATAGAGGTGCGGTTAGCATGGTTGGCATGTGCGCGTTTGGTATGGTGGCATGATTTGCCATTGGCATAGAGGTGCGGCTAGCATGGTTGGCATGCTTTGGCGCGTTTGGTATGGCTGGCATGATTTGCCATTGGCATAGAGGTTTGGCTAACTTGGGATAGGTGTGGTTGGCATGATTTGCCATTGGCACGGAGGGGAATTAGGGTTTTGTTCGTTGTAACCCTAATTTGAAAAAATACCCCCTATTAATTACTGACTACATGCATTAAATGTCCTAATAAATGTGTCATTTGGTGACATTAGGTTATTTGGGGTTTTACGATTTCACCCTTTGTTTAAAAACCACCATCAACATTAAGTCCCCCGTTTAGCTCTAACAGAGCTTTGTTGTGAGGTAAGCATAAGATGGTGACAAATTATCAGCACAAATCGTAAAGAGAATTGAGGAGGCTTGTCTCGACCTTTTTATAAATAGGATTTGGAATCCTTGCTCGTGGCGGTGTTTTGCGCAAATCAGAGGTGGGCACAATTGGGAAGAAGCGTCGTGAGAGACAGAAGTGGGGCAAAGATTGAGAAGTTGTTGCGAGTTGGGAAACTGAGCGTGCTAACTGGTGGGACCGGCGCAAGGTAGGAAAGCTGAGCGTGCTAACTGGTGGGACCAGCGCAACTTGGGCGGCATTGGGAAGTTGTTGCGAGTTGGGAAACTGAGCGTGCTAACTGGTGGGACCGGCGCAACTTGGGAGGCATTGGGAAGTTGGGCGTTCATGTGAGCCCCCACGATTTTTGGTAAAGGGAAATCCTTCCCTATTTCAGAATCTTCATGCCCATATATATATAAAATCCCTTTCTCTAATCTTGCACCTTATTCCTTTCATCCTTTCCTACTAGCGGAGTCACAAAGAAAACCGGCCTGTGTATGTCTTCCAAAGACTTCTCTTGTTTCCTTATGTAGGTGCAAACCCTGAGAGTAGGCGTTTTTCTTTATAATCCTTGCAATGATATTGCGCATATAATTTCTTGGCGTGCCTCTTGTAGAAAATATTGTATGTATGCAACCAAGGAAAATACTGCGTATATTATTCGAACCCGTAGGAAAGTGCTCCATATATAATTTTGAACCCGAAGAAGGATACTGCAGACGCACTTGAGCCCGTATAAAATACAGCGTATATAGTTTTGAACCCTGAAGAAAATACTGCGTGTGCAGTTTCGAACCCTTAGAGAATACTGTATATGAATCCCGAAGAAGAATACGGTATATGTGCTTCATATGACTTCGAACCCGTAGGAAATATTGCATATATGAATTTCGGTCCTGAAAGAAATACTGCGCGTGCAGTTTTGAACCCGTAGAAAAATGCTCCATATATAATTTTGAACCCGAAGAAGGATACTGCAGACGTACTTGAACCCGTATAAAATACTGCGTATATAGTCTTGAACCCGAAGAAGGATACTGCAGACGCACTTGAGCCCGTATAAAATACTGAGTATATAATTTTTGAACCCTGAAGAAAAATACTGCGTGTGCAGTTTTGAGCCAGTAAAGAATACGCCTCTTTTTTTTTTTTTTTTTTTTTTTTTTGATCTTCAGGTTTTCCTTTTGTTGGGCGCGGTTATGTGTCAGGGAGATAATTTTATGTGTCAGTGATAAGCACGTTTGTGCTATATTTTATACCCATATTTATATTAGCTAAAACTCGATATTTTGGCTAATAACATTATTTTAGTGCTTTTGTAGAAAGTACTGGCAAACCCGATCAGTGTTACGATTTATGGCTGAATAGAAGCAAAATGGCGTTTGCCACAAAAAATGATCAATATCACTCAATAGGAGAGTCTTAAATGTGGTGGCCTGGTATGTTTATATATCAGCACCACTCAAGCCCGGCCCACTAGTTATATGGAGGAACTATATATTTCGTTTGTTCTACTTTGAGCAGCAAAAACTACAGAGAAATGGAAAAGGAAGAGAGGGTTCGATGAAGAGGAATTTGGCTCCATGAAGGAAAGTTCTGTAACATTGATGATGTCGAAATTCAGTCTTCTTACACTACATCTGATTGCAGTTGTTGACGAATTGAATTGGGGGTATTGATATGGATCTGAAATTGGGGTGAATGACGTTGCTGATGTATAAAGAGCTCGAGGTGGAGAAGGAACCAGTGGGATCCGTTAATGGCGATCACATGCTGGCTGAATTGAATCAGACAAGGATTGGATCTGTGATTCAATGTGAATGGCAGCGATGGGTTTATGCTCTCAAGCTGGCTGTTTATGGACTGAATTTTGTGCCATGAGAACAGCCGGATAGTTGCTGCTGCTGCCGTCAATTGGGGTGATGGACGGAGAGGATTAGCAGTTTGTTTCGAGTTGGAATTGAACAAGGAATGATGGGTACAACTGCTTGAAAGTTTGGGTTGATGTGGAGTTTGAAAATCAGCAAGAGAATATCAATTTTAAAGCTTGCAGAACAGCCACGAGATGGTGACTTTGCTGCTATTTTTGTGGTGTTGAACGGCCAAGACTTGGTAACTTCCAGAATCGGTGTATGTGAATGAATGTGGGGTGTGTATGAATTGCGACTTTGCAGGTCGAATGAGCTATAGGAGGGACCTCATACAACCAACTGAAGTACACCGGAGGACACACTGAAGTTGCACTTCAAGTATTCGTAGAAAGGTCTGAAAGAATATCAGATTTGGTTCATAGAGAGGGAATTTGTTCTTGCCGTACAGATTGGTGGTAGTGGCGACTGCGACATCCAAGGAAATGGCCAGGACTCCGGTGCTGTGGCCGGAAGAGTCAGGTGATAGAAGCGAGCTTATCAATTGGTTTACTGCTTGCCAAAGTGGAGAGCTGGTAGTACTGGGTTAGTTCCGCAGCGACACAAGGAGCTGTTCGTTGGCAGAGATGATGAAGATGCTGCTGGTTGATGAAGCTTTAGGTAATGGACAGAGTTGATAGCCACCGATGGCATTGGAGAAGATGGTCGAGCGTATCAACTGCAGGCAGTGACGGACGGAACAACAGCAAAGCCTGAGTGAAAATGGGTATGTACTGCCATCGATTCATGGCTATTGTTGTACAGTCGAGAAACTATCTCGATAGTCAGGCAGTGGTGTTTCTTCTCGGTACTGGTGAAGGTTTTGGACGTGAACGAAATTCAGATGAAGGTGTTATAAGACCTGAGTGAAGATGGGTTTAATTTAGAATGGAGATGGACTCGAGCTGAGTTGTAGGCGTTAACTGTGACTGACATTTAGACGGACAGGGAATAGAATGATGAGTCCTGAGTTTGCACGGAGCTGGGAGAAGAATTCTCTGTGTGGGGTTCTCATCTGGTCAAGCATAGGCAATGGAGGAGTTTATTTTTCTCAAGCTGGTGTGCATTGTTTCGATGCTGCTGCTGTTGTCGTTATTGGTTGGAAGACGAAGAAGAGTTCGTATGTTGGTCTGAAGTGTTGCTGCCAGTGCAGTAAAGACTGGTCTTGTGGTGAGTATGTGAAGGAACTGGAGTTTATCGAGATAACACCAAGAACAAGATGGGTTGGCTGAGATAGTTCGCAGGCGATGATTGGATGAGAATTAATAGAGTTTTGCTCGTAACTAAAATGGTGTTGGATGGAGTAACTCGCGACGATGGAAAACGGAGTCAGTTGGCTGGATAATCGTGAACGATAGAAACCAGGGTGAACAAAGTTGGAGTTCAGTTGCCAGTGTTTGGGAATTTGGCAGTGGAGTTCATATTCTCAAACTGGAGGGTTATCGAACTGATGGACTAGTGCAGTGAGAAGGGTCCGTATGTCAGCTGGTGGAGGATGGACAGAAGATTGAGAATGGTCAGATGGTCCGGTTAGTAGGTGGTACTGGTGGTTGCGGTTGATCAGAACAGATTTGGTCATGCACATGCAGCAAGTTATAATGAGCTAATGGGATTAAAGATTTTGAGATTAAAATGGAAGGATGTGCTGGAATAAATGACATGGCATCATATCATTGGCTAGAGGGAAAATAATATTATTTTATGGCGTTATTGCATGCGTCTTATGAAGGATGGATTGAGAGGACGACCAGAAGAGGAGGAGGGCGCCGCATAGTGTTTTGGAGCATAAGAAAAAGAGACGACGCAGAGGACTTTGTTTTGAGCGTTTTCTCTTTGATTATTATTTTTATGGGTTTTAAGAAATCCATTTCTATGTATTGCTAGATTTCATAATCGGGGTTTTTATGGATTGAAACCACTTTGGGGTATTAGACTATTTTTAATTAAATTGAATTATCAAGTAATAGACCATTATGATTTGAATTGATTAATCTTTGAATATTGTTTATTTGGTTGATTGAAAAATGAGTTGTTGCATTGCCGGTTCTAGAAACCTTTGTGCGTAATTGGTATAGTCTTGCAAATATTTTTGGTCTCATTGTTTGATAGTCCATACTTGGGTTAAATCCTTTGATGGGTTATGCTTAGAATAGTCAAACAAAATTTGTGAATTAATATTTAGTTTCGTACAATTTTCTCACTGATGCAATTTGATAGTGCATGCTTGGATTTATTCTTTTGATGCACTATGCTTAGGGTATACCAGTGACATTTGCGATTCTATGCTTATAATAGGTGATGTCAATAGAACGAAAGATAAACAAATATTCAGAATTATGTTTCATTTCAGTAATTAAATAGAAGTAGTGGTGGATATCATAAAACCCTGGTTACCGACTCTCATATCCCTGGTTAGCGTCTTTCCCATTGAATTAGTTTAGTTTATTTTTCTTTGTTTGATACTTGAAAATCCAAAAACATCATTGTCGGTTAATTTATTAGAGATATTGGTTATAATATTTCCACCGCTCCTCGTGGGAACGACCGCACTTGTCGTTGTCTCGCATTGTAGACACTGCGTGCGATCATGTTATTACAAATAGGCATCTCCGGATCCTATCAATTTTTGGCGCCGCTGCCGGGGAGTGGTTTCATAATACTCTCTGATTGATATCAATTTTTCTTGTACATAGCCTTTTTTTATTTTATTCTTGTACATAATTTATTTTTATTTTTCTTTTAGATCCTTTTTACGCAGTTTGTTTAATTTGTTTTAGGTACCTTAGCCTGAAGTGTTGTGAGCGAAAAGAAAGTATGCACTCGCAAGGCTTTTGCAAGATCCACTCGGAAGATCCATTAGAGGTTTGCTTAGCTCATTTTGGGTATGATTTTGATGATGATAGTGTTATTTGTGAAGTCAATGCCTTATTAGACTCCACACCGCTGTTAGACACTAATAAATGGAAGCCCAAACTAGAACCTCTAGTTATGCCCGAGTCTCGACTAGTTTCATCAGTCGAGAAAGCTCCAACCTTGACCCTTAAACTACTGTTTGGCCTATCAAGTCTTAATTTTTCTCATCTTGATGATATTAATGATGAAGCCATTGTAGATGATAGTGGGTGTACGAGTCGTAATATTATTGCTCCATTGAGCCCTTGTTCAGCGAGTGATTTTGAACCAATATCTGCCGAGCAAATTATTTCCTCAGACTTAGAACCAGATTTAGAGTGTACAATAACTGTTGAATTCTCTAAACAATCTTTACTCGTTATCCATGAATCATATTAACTTTATAACCACATATAATGGGGAAGGTTCAAATTCTCACTATTTAATAAGACCGTGTTCGTGTTTTGCTCTCTCGGGTACTAATCATCATCACTGCAGATCATCTTTTCAAAGCAAATCGATTAGTTGGGTTGATCCCCAACTTTTCGTGACTATATATATATGATTTGCGCAGACTTTGGGGTACCAACCTCACCATGTTTGAGAACGTGCATAACAAAAACAGGAAACAAATACATTTCGCTTCATGGGAGTCAACCCATCGATTTGTTCCCTTTACTCTTATCTTTATTTATTTTTTTTTTAAATCTCCCATCTTAATTTCTACGTTGGATGACTCAATTACATTGAGGACAATGTAATGTTTAAGTGTGGGGGTGTGGCACTTTCGTTAGGAATTCAATTCAAAAAAAAAAAAAAAAAAAAAATGACCAACTGTTGAGCGGGTCTATTCTTTTGCTTTCTTATCATTTTATGACCAGTCATGAGATGTGTCAATTTTCTCTGTTTTGCTCGAGGACTAGCAAAATATAAGTGTGGGGGTGTTGATAAGCACGTTTGTGCTATATTTTATACCCATATTTGTATTAGCTACAACTCGATATTTTGGCTAATAACATTATTTTAGTGCTTTTGTAGAAAGTACTGGCAAACCCGATCAGTGTTACGATTTATGGCTGAATAGAAGCAAAATGGCGTTTGCGACAAAAAATGATCAATATCAATCAATAGGAGAGTCTTAAATATGGTGGCCTGGTATGTTTATATATCATCACCACTCAAGCCCGGCCCACTAGTTATATGGAGGAACTATATATTTCGTTTGTTCTACTTTGAGCAGCAAAAACTACAGAGAAATGGAAAAGGAAGAGAGGGTTCGATGAAGAGGAATTTGGCTCCATGAAGGAAAGTTCTGTAGCATTGATGATGTCGAAATTCAGTCTTATTACACTACATCTGATTGCAGTTGTTGACGAATTGAATTGGGGGTATTGATATGGATCTGAAATTGGGGTGAATGACGTTGCTGATGTATAGAGAGCTCGAGGTGGAGAAGGAACCAGTGGGATCTGTTAATGGCGATCACATGCTGGCTGAATTGAATCAGACGAGGATTGGATCTGTGATTCAATGTGAATGGCAGCGATGGGTTTATGTTCTCAAGCTGGCTGTTTATGGACTGAATTTTGTGCCATGAGAACAGCCGGATAGTTGCTGCTGCTGCCGTCAATTGGGGTGATGGACGGAGAGGATTAGCAGTTTGTTTCGAGTTGGAATTGAACAAGGAATGATGGGTACAACTGCTTGAAAGTTTGGGTTGATGTGGAGTTTGAAAATCAGCAAGAGAATATCAATTTTAAAGCTTGCAGAACAGCCACGAGATGGTGACTTTGCTGCTGTTTTTGTGGTGTTGAACGGCCAAGACTTGGTAACTTCCAGAATCGGTGTATGTGAATGAATGTGGGGTGTGTATGAATTGCGACTTTGCAGGTCGAATGAGCTATAGGAGGGACCTCATACAACCAACTGAAGTACACCGGAGGACACACTGAAGTTGCACTTCAAGTATTCGTAGAAAGGTCTGAAAGAATATCAGATTTGGTTCATAGAGAGGGAATTTGTTCTTGCCGTACAGATTGGTGGTAGTGGCGACTGCGACATCCAAGGAAATGGCCAGGACTCCGGTGCTGTGGCCGGAAGAGTCAGGTGATAGAAGCGAGCTTATCAATTGGTTTACTGCTTGCCAAAGTGGAGAGCTGGAAGTACTGGGTTAGTTCCGCAGCGACACAAGGAGCTGTTCGTTGGCAGAGATGATGAAGATGCTGCTGGTTGATGAAGCTTTAGGTAATGGACAGAGTTGATAGCCATCGATGGCATTGGAGAAGATGGTCGAGCGTATCAACTGCAGGCAGTGACGGACGGAACAACAGCAAAGCCTGAGTGAAAATGGGTATGTACTGCCATCGATTCATGGCTATTGTTGTACAGTCGAGAAACTATCTCGATAGTCAGGCAGTGGTGTTTCTTCTCGGTACTGGTAAAGGTTTTGGACGTGAACGAAATTCAGATGAAGGTGTTATAAGACCTGAGTGAAGATGGGTTTAATTTAGAATGGAGATGGACTCGAGCTGAGTTGTAGGCGTTAACTGTGACTGACATTTAGACGGACAGGGAATAGAATGATGATTCCTGAGTTTGCACGGAGCTGGGAGAAGAATTCTCTGTGTGGGGTTCTCATCTGGTCAAGCATAGGCAATGGAGGAGTTTATTTTTCTCAAGCTGGTGTGCATTGTTTCGATGTTGCTGCTGTTGTCGTTATTGGTTGGAAGACGAAGAAGAGTTCGTATGTTGGTCTGAAGTGTTGCTGCCAGTGCAGTAAAGACTGGTCTTGTGGTGAGTATGTGAAGGAACTGGAGTTTATCGAGATAACACCAAGAACAAGATGGGTTGGCTGAGATAGTTCGCAGGCGATGATTGGATGAGAATTAATAGAGTTTTGCTCTCGTAACTAAAATGGTGTTGGATGGAGTAACTCGCGACGATGGAAAACGGAGTCAGTTGGCTGGATAATCGTGAACGATAGAAACCAGGGTGAACAAAGTTGGAGTTCAGTTGCCAGTGTTTGGGAATTTGGCAGTGGAGTTCATATTCTCAAACTGGAAGGTTATCGAACTGATGGACTAGTGCAGTGAGAAGGGTCCGTATGTCAGCTGGTGGAGGATGGACAGAAGATTGAGAATGGTCAGATGGTCCGGTTAGTAGGTGGTACTGGTGGTTGCGGTTGATCAGAACAGATTTGGTCATGCACATGCAGCAAGTTATAATGAGCTAATGGGATTAAAGATTTTGAGATTAAAATGGAAGGATGTGCTGGAATAAATGACATGGCATCATATCATTGGCCAGAGGGAAAATAATATTATTTTATGGCGTTATTGCATGCGTCTTATGAAGGCTGGATTGAGAGGACGACCAGAAGAGGAGGAGGGCGCCGCATAGTGTTTTGGAGCATAAGAAAAAGAGACGACGCAGAGGACTTTGTTTTGAGCGTTTCTCTTTTGATTATTATTTTTATGGGTTTTAAGAAATCCATTTCTATGTATTGCTAGATTTCATAACTGGGGTTTTTATGGATTGAAACCACTTTGGGGTATTAGACTATTTTTAATTAAATTGAATTATCAAGTAATAGACCATTATGATTTGAATTGATTAATCTTTGAATATTGTTTATTTGGTTGATTGAAAAATGAGTTGTTGCATTGCCGGTTCTAGAAACCTTTGTGCGTAATTGGTATAGTCTTGCAAATATTTTTGGTCTCATTGTTTGATAGTCCATACTTGGGTTAAATCCTTTGATGGGTTATGCTTAGAATAGTCAAACAAAATTTGTGAATTAATATTTAGTTTCGTACAATTTTCTCACTGATGCAATTTGATAGTGCATGCTTGGATTTATTCTTTTGATGCACTATGCTTAGGGTATACCAGTGACATTTGCGATTCTATGCTTATAATAGGTGATGTCAATAGAACGAAAGATAAACAAATATTCAGAATTATGTTTCATTTCAGTAATTAAATAGAAGTAGTGGTGGATATCATAAAACCCTGGTTACCGACTCTCATATCCCTGGTTAGCGTCTTTCCCATTGAATTAGTTTAGTTTATTTTTCTTTGTTTGATACTTGAAAATCCAAAAACATCATTGTCGGTTAATTTATTAGAGATATTGGTTATAATATTTCCACCGCTCCTCGTGGGAACGACCCGTACTTGTCGTTGTCTGCATTGTAGACACCGTGCGATTGCGGTTATTACAAATAGGCATCTCCGGATCCTATCAGTCAGGGAGATAATTTCGTTTTTCTCCGTGTGCAGATATCTTGTTACTAAGTTGTTATGAAGAAATTCGACAAGATGTTACCTGAACAAAATTTCGCCTCATCGAAGGATGTTCATAGTTCCAAACCGAACACGGATGATGAATTCTTCGCCAAAAACCTTGCCCCTGCTCGGAAAAATCACCCAGGTTTCGTACCAATTTTGTTAACCGGTGGTGAAGATGAAAAGAAGACACGTTCGGTTCGCCCAGAGAACACCATACGGTTTTGTCTTCATAAAGGGGTATATTCCTCTTCCAACATTGATTTCAGGGTGTGTCAAATCCCATTGCGTTCTTTCGATAGATGGGTTGAGTTCATGGTGAGTAAGGAGCACATAAATACCAACTTGACTCGAGCGCAGATTATTGATGCTGTCAGAGCTTCAAATCTCCAGATTAGGAAGGATATCCCGGGCTTGGTTGCTTTCATCTCCAGATGGTGTTCGGACACCCATACGATCATATGTAGATGGGTTGAGATAACTTTCTCCTTGGAGAGTGTGGCTCTCTTGTTGAATCTTCCGGTAACTGGGAATCTTAGCATCCAATTATCTGAAAGTGAGGGGAAGATGCGGGATGACCTTGCCGCTAAGTTGGGAGATTTCGCTCGGAAAGACTCCACCGCGAAGTCGAAGGACTCTGTCCGGAAAGAGGATGAAAGGTGCCTTTACAGCTGGTGGATATCTCAATGGTTTCCGGACGAGCTGGAACATAAACAGAAAAGCAGTGATCTTCATGTTGCAGCATTTTTGGCTCTCTGGTTGTCTAGAGACATTTTTGATGACGGTTCTGGTAAGAAGGAAATAAGACCAGAGTTTTTAGTGATTGCTTTGAAGTTGGCAAAAGGTGAAGTTCTTCCCATTGGCAAGCTATTCCTTGGTTCCCTGTATGTGCATCTGGATCACCTAGTTGCGAACATGCGCGTTTCGAATGGTTTCATGAAAGTGGATTCATATGTGCACGTTGCTTTTCTGCAAGCCTGGTTATGGGAACACTTTGAGAAGTATGCTCCGAAATCGTTGCCTTCGATTCCCGCGAGTTGGGGCGGCTCTCGAATTCTTCGATGGGTGAACAGGCGTCCAAGGGTTGGCATGAGCTTGGTTAGTCTTCTTGATAAGTCGTATGAAATCAGTTTTCGCCCATGGGAGCTGGTCCATAGGTCGGTGACTCAAATTGACACCTTTGCTTCTGCTCCGATCATGTCTTTGTCTTCTGATGGCAATTTGAGCGTTGGTGAAAACTTGTTTATTCAAAGCTGCATGCCCGGTTATATGCCGTCTTTCTTCATGGGGTCTTTCCAGATAGCTGCTTACAATATTGACCGTCTTTGTTTCGTCACATGGGTTTCGATCAAGGGGTGCCTCTTGCTTACCAGACGGTGATTCTTAAGGATTCATTGCGTGCCGCCCTCAATGCCAGTGCCCTTGAGCCAGGTATCCGCCTTCCCTTCTTTCAAACGGGAAGAGTAACTTCGACGACCTTTGGCTATAATGAGTTCTGGTGCGACGAGTTTATTATGATCCAAGATTTTGTAAATAACGTGGTGGAGAATGTCCGTTGTAAACCTTCCCCAGCAGTTTTGAAGAAGTATCCAATGTTGAGAGATCTCAAACGAAAGTTGCCTAGCAACTCGGAAAGTCCCCAGGCCAAGGAATGAAGAATCGTGCTGGCGGGTTCCGGGCGGTTTTAAAAGATCCTCCCACAGCTCTCGTGTCTTTCAGTTCTTCCAATAACTAGGTATGTGTCGCCTCCTTGTTGATTTGCCTCAAAACTCGTGAATTTCTGCTGAAAACATGTGTCTTGTTTCTTCCAGGGCTTCGGTAGTGTTAATGCTTTCGCCGCCTTGCACGTTGCCGAGACGGCAATTTCTTCAAAGAATTCCATGAAAGACCGAGCCTTCTCATAGCGGTGATGAGTCGAGAAACAAGAAAGTTCGACAAGTGAGAGTGATTCCTCTAGCAGCACTGGTTCTTCTTCGGGAAGTGGTTCGGTGAGTCTCGCGCTTCTTTTCCTTTCTTCTTCCGTTTCTTCTTTTGAAAAATGTCTAACTCAAGTTCGCAGGAGGAATCCGGTTCAGAGGAGGATTCTGGGGTGGAGCCACACGAAAACTCGTCTTTGGTGACCATTGACTCGGAGATGGGAGCTAGCCAATCGCTGGGAACAGATGTGGTTCAAACGGTGGATGATTCCCTGATGGTTGCTGCCGTAGACATGGAGAAAGACCCTTTGCGAGTCACGAGGCCGATTGCGGTGCGCCATTTTCGATCCCCGTACTTGGTTCCTTATCCAGGTCATGTCTTTGGTTGGCGGTTTCAGCGTGCTGTCTAAGTATGAGGCGATGTACACCAGAATCTGGGAGAAGCATGGACATATGGCCACAACCAAGAAGATCACTAGTTGATTTTCGCTGGTTAAGCGTGTGGAAGAGGCTTTGTCTTCCATCGAGGACATGCGTGAGGTGACTGGCCACACCGTTTCTGAAGACGTTATTGCTGACTGGGAGTACCATCGCGACGTGTGTGTAGAAAAGGAGTTCAACGCTTCGTGGTTTGTCGAAGGCCTTGCTGAGATCCAGAAGTCGAAAGATGCAGCAATCGAAAGCCTTGCGCAGGGAGATTGCACGACATGAGGTAGAAACTCGAAAAGCTTTCCAAGATGTTGACTATGAAGAGAGCGGCTCTTGAAGATGCAAAGTTGACTTTCTCTAAGAAGATCAGACCTCTGTTGGATGATTTTCCTTGAATGTTTCTCTGCTAAACTTCATTTAGGTTCTTTTTTTTTTTTTTGAGAAACATACTGGATGTCCGGTTCAAAGTTCGACCGGTTTTGATAGACAGCTGGTAGCTTTTGAGGATATTTGATTATTTCTGGGATGAATGGTTTTGATAATATGGCTCTGATTACGTTTTGGGAAAGGAATATTGCTTTTATGAAAGTGCGTGCTAGTAATAGGCACAAGACTCAGTAGTATGACGGTTTTACTAAGAACCTAAAAATAGATCGTATATCTCGCGCAGTCTAAATTTACTCACTTCATAGGTTTTTGTGAACACGCCCCTCTCCATGTAAAGGGCGGCTTTGCTGGTAGCATCGCCATCAAGTCCCCAATCGCTGGTAGCATCTTCTGCGAGTCCCCAGTTTTCTGGTGTAGTTTTTACAACTGGTAACCGGGTTGTCTGGCAGTTGAGTCGGATTGAGTCGCCTTCCCCTACCATCTTGACGTCTGGGTCGAAGAACGAGATCGATAGTCTGACATTATAGCCGATAGATCAATCCTCCCGCTGTGGTCGCCAATTGTTTATGGGTAAAAATCGTTTCCGCCGATTTTGGTAAATATGGTAGGTGAGTGAGAAACTGGTTCAAACCCTAAACAAATGTGCTGCACGTGAGCACTTTATAGATTCGAGAGATCAATCTGTACAAGTCCGGCCTAAACTAAGAAATGGTTGTTCCAGACTTGCTTCGGTCACAAAGTGGAGGAGAAGGGTTGATTTGAGGAGGGAAGCAAAGAAAGGTGTTGAGACCAGAATAATTATGAGAGAGTAGTGTCTCGACTTGTATCAGAAAGTTAAAGCTTAGGAAGCTTGCAAGAGATGAAAGCTTTTTGGAGAGCTTGCAAAGTTGCCTTTTCTAAGAGTGTTGTATTTTTTCTCCTGATCGAGACTTGTTGTCTGGTGGAAATAGGTAAGACCTATTTATACAAGTCGAGATTGAAACGTACCATGGCCTCATGAAGGAAGAGAGTAAAGGGTGAAATAATGGGAGGAGGTGGTAACCGCATGGCGTTTATGGGTGAAAACGTTTTCACAATTATTTCCTCTTTTATTTGACCGCTTTATTCCTTTTCACGCTTTCTTAATGTGAGAATAGTGTACGCTGCATACTGTGACCGCCAAACCAAGACCCTGGAAAGCATCCCCCAGTTTGTGTTGATGTCTCGAGTGTTGGTTGCACCTTGAGTGCAAGTGGCAATGCCAGAGCTGCTAGTGGCGCGTGTGGCATGTGTCAATGGCATGTGCGGAATGCCTTGGTAGTAGGTTGCACGCTGGGTGTAAGTGGCTACCAGCGTGGGTTTTGGCATGTGCCAATGGCGCGTACGGCCAAGTTGGCCTAGGTTGCACGGCTTGCAAGTTAGGCTACCAGCGTGCATTAGGGCCACGGCTAGGTAATGAAAGCTACCAGCGACGCATGTTGGCATGTGCCAATGGCATGCGTGACCAATTTGGTTCACAGCCTGGTAAGAAAAGCTACCGGTGATGCGTGTTGGCATGCGTGGCCAATAGGGCCGCAGTTTGGTAAGAAAAGCTACCAGCGAGCGTGTTGGCATGTGTCAATGGCATGCGTGGCCAATTTGGGTCGCGCCCTGGTAGGAAAAGCTACCAGCGAGCGTGTTGGCATGTGCCAATGGCATGCGCGTGGCCAATTTGGGTCGCGTGGCCAATTTGGTAGTAGAAAAGCTACCACCGAAGCGTGTTGGCATGTGCCAATGGCATGCGTGGCCAATTTGGGTCGCGGCCTGGTAGGAAAAGCTACCAGCGAGCGTGTTGGCATGTGCCAATGGCATGTGCCAATGGCATGCGGGGGTATACAAAAGATATTGGGTCGCATTATTAAAATTATAATTTCAAATATCTATAAAAATCATAGTCAAAAACAGGAAAATCTCAAACTTCCAAAATAAATAGTTAGCGTGTTGGCTCAAATGCCTATGCACAATCAAAATGGCATAACGTGGCCAATTTGGGTCGCGTTGCCGCACCATTATCGATTTATGGATCAATCATTTTCCAAAACAAAGAAAAGCTACTAGCGTGTTTAGTAGATCTTTGGCGATGATGCCAATGGAATTTTCCTTTTTATAGATTTCATCTTTATTAAAAATTTCGAACCGGTGACTATATCGGCAGGAAAAGCTACCGATATTTTCGATATCGTATAGGTATTTTGATATCCGCATGTGCCGATAATGGCATGCGTGGCCAATTTGGGTCGTGTTGGCATGTGCCAATGGAATGGAAAAGCTACCAGTAGGAAAAGCTACCCGTGTTGGCATGTGCCAATGGAATGCGTGGCCAATTTGTGCCAATTGTGCGTGGCCAATTTAGTCCGGTGCAGGAAAAGCTACCAATGAGCGTGTTGGCATGTGCCAATGGCATGTGTGGCCAATTTGGCCTAGGTTGCACTAAGTTAGCCAGCTTAGGCATGGTGCGGATAGGGCCAAGGTAAGGGTGTTTGGCTTGGCATGGCGTGATTAGGGGCCAAGGTAAGGGTGTTTGGCGTAGTGTGACTGGCGTAGCTAGGTCAAGGCAGAGTGCATTTGCCATGGTGCGGCTAGCTTGGGCTAGGTGTGGCTGGCATGATTTGCCATTGGCACGGAGGTGCGGCTAGCATGGTTGGCATGCTTGGTAGCGTTTGGTATGGCTGGCCTGATTTGCCATTGGCATAGAGGTGCAGTTAGCATGGTTGGCATGCTTCGGCGCGTTTGGTATGGCTGGCATGATTTGCCATTGGCATAGAGGTGCGGTTAGCATGGTTGGCATGCTTCGGCGCGTTTGGTATGGATGGCATGATTTGCCATTGGCATAGAGGTGCGGTTAGCATGGTTGGCATGCTTCGGCGCGTTTGGTATGGCTGGCATGATTTTCCATTGGCATAGAGGTGCGGTTAGCATGGTTGGCATGCTTCAGCGCGTTTGGTATGGCTGGCATGGTTTGCCATTGGCATAGAGGTGCGGTTAGCATGGTTGGAATTGTTCGGCGCGTTTGGTATGGCTGGCATGATTTACCATTGGCATAGAGGTGCGGCTAGCATGGTTGGCATGCTTTGGCGCATTTGGTATGGCTGGCATGATTTGCCATTGGCATAGAGGTTTGGCTAGCTTGGGCTAGGTGTGGCTGGCATGATTTGCCATTGGCATGGAGGGGAATTAGGGTTTTATTCGTTGTAACCCTAATTTGAAAAAATACCCCCTATTAATTACTGACTACATGCATTAAATGTCCTAATAAATGTGTCACTGGTGACATTAGGTTATTTGGGGTTTTATGATTTCACCCTTTGTTTAAAAACCACCATCAACACCTGGGAAAAAAAAGGGGTATTCTCTACGGGTTCAAAACTACATGCGCAATATTTTCTTCAGGTCCGAAATTCATATATGCAATATTTCCTATGGGTTCGTAGTCATATGAAGCACATATACAGTATTCTTCTTCGGAATTCATATACAGTATTCTCTACGGGTTCAAAACTGCACACGCAGTATTTTCTTCAGGGTTCAAAATTATATACGCAGTATTTTATACGGCTCAAGTGCATCTGCAGATCCTTCTTCGGGTTCAAAACTATATATGCAAGATTATTACGGGCTCGAATGCGTCTATGGTATCCTTCTTCGGGTTCAAAATTATATATGGAGCATTTTTCTACGGGTTCGAATCATATATGTAGTATTTCCCTTGGGTGCATATATACAATATTTTCTACAAGAAGCACACCAATAAATCATATGCGCAATATCATTGCAAGGATTATAAAAACGCCTACTCTTAGGGTTTGCACCTACATGAAAAGGGAAACAAGAAAAGTACTGGAAGACATACCTGGAAGCCGGTTTCTCTTTGTGACTTTGCCGCTAGTATGAAAAGATGAAAGAACAAAGTGCAAGATAAGAGAAAGGGATTTTATATATATGGGCGTGAAGATTCTGAAATAGGGAAGGATTTCCCTTTACCAAAAATCGTGTGTATAAGGAACGGGCCCACAAGGGCGCCCAACTTCCCAACGTCGCCCAAGTTGCACCGGTCCCACCAATTGCACCAACTTCCCAATGACTTCCCAAGTCGCGCCAGCTAGCACGCTCAGCTTCCCCACCTTGCGCCGGTCCCACCAGCTAGCACGCTCGGTTTCCCAACTCGCGTCAACTTCTCAATTCCGCCCAACTTCCTGTCTCTCAATGATGTTGACTTCCCAATCGTGCCAGCCTCCTGATTTGTCTAAAACTGCCAGAGGCAAAGATTCCAAATCCTATCTATAAAAAGGTCAGACAAGCCTCCTCAATTCTCTTTACGATTTACTACTGATAGTTTGTCACCATCTTATGCTTACCTCGCAACAAAGCCCATGTTCCGAGCTAAGCAGAGGACTTAATGTTGATGGTGGTTTTTAGACAAAGGGTAAAATCGTAAAACCCCGAATAACCTAATGTCACCGGTGACACATTTATTAGAACATTTAATACATGTAGTTAGTAATTAATAGGGGGTATTTTTTCAAATTAGGGTTACAACGAACAAAACCCTAATTCACCTCTGTGCCAATGGCAAATCATGTGAGCCACACTTAGCCCAAGCTAGCCGCGCCATGCCAAACGCACTCTGCCTTGGCCCTAGCTACGCTAGTCACACCACGCCAAGCTAAAAACCCTTGCCTTGGCCCTAGATGCACCTCTGTGCCAATGGAAAATCATATCAGCCACGCTAAACGCGCCAAAGCATGCCAACCATGCTAGCCGCACCTCTGTGCCAATGAAAAATCATGCCAGCCACACCTAGCCCAAGCTAGCCGCGCCATGCCAAACGCACTCTGCCTTGGCCCTAGCTATGCTAGTCACACCAAACGCGCCAAAGCATGCCAACCATGCTAGCCGCACCTTCGCGCCAATGGCAAATCATGCCAGCCACACCAAGCCCAAGCTAGCCGCGCCATGCCAAACGCACTCTGCCTTGGACCTAGCTATGATAGTCACACCAAGCACGCCAAAGCATGCCAACCATGCTAACCGCACCTCCGTGCCAATGGCAAATCATGCCAGCCACACTTAGCCCAAGCTAGCCGCGCCATGCCAAACGCACTCTGCCTTGGCCCTAGCTACGCTAGTCACACCACGCCAAGCCAAACACCCTTGCCTTGGCCCTAGCCACACCTCTGTGCCAATGGCAAATCATGTGACCACACCAAACGCGCCAAAGCATGCCAACCATGCTAGCCGCACCTCCGTGCCAATGGAAAATCATGCCAGCCACACCTATCCCAAGCTATTCACGCCATACCAAACGCACTATGCCTTGGCCCTAGCTATGCTAGTCACACCAAGCGCGCCAAAGCATGCTAACCATGCTAGCCGCACCTCCATGCCAATGGCAAATCATGCCAGCCACACCTAGCCCAAGCTAGCCGCGCCATACCAAACGCACCCTGCCTTGGCCCTAGCTATGTTAGTCACACCAAGCGTGCCAAAGCATGCCAACCATGCTAGCCGCACCTCCGTGCCAATTGAAAATCATGCCAGCCACACTTAGCCCAAGCTATCCGCGCCATGCCAAACGTACTCTGCCTTGGCCCTAGCTACGCTAGTCACGCCACGCCAAGCCAAGCACCCTTACCTTGGCCCTAGCCACGCCATGAAAAAATGGCGCCCGTGCCTAGGCTTGCAAACCGTGCAACCTAGGCCAAATTAGCAAGCATGCCATTGGCACATGCCAACACGCACCGCGGTAGCTTTTCTTACTGTGCCATGGCCCTAATGGCCGAGCATGCCATTGTCACATGCCAACACGCCACCGGTAGCTTTCCCTACCGGTCGTGACCAAATTGGCCACGCATGCCATTGGCACATGACAACACGCGTCGCTGGTAGCTTTTCCTACCAGGCCGTGACCCAAATTGGCCACTCATGCCATTGGCACATGCCAACACGCATCGCTGGTAGCTTTTCTTACCAGGTCGTGACCAATATTGGCCACGCATGCCATTGGCACATGGCAACACGCGTCGCTTGTAGCTTTTCCTATCAGGCCGTCACCCAAATTGGCCACGCATGCCATTGGCACATGCCAACACGCATCGCTGGTAGCTTTTCTTACCCGGCCGTGACCCAAATTGGTCACACATGCCATTGGCACATGCCAACATGCATCGCTGGTAGCTTTTCTTACCAGGCCATGGCCCTAATGGCCACGCATGCCAGTGGCACATGCCAACACGCATCGCTGGTAGCTTTTCTTACCAGGTCGTGGCCCTAATGGCCGAGCATGCCATTGGCACATGCCAAAACCCACGCTGGTAGCCTTACTTGCAAACCGTGCAACCTACCACCAAGGAATTCCGCACATGCCATTTGCACATGCCACACACGCCAATAGTAGCTCTGGCATTGCCACTTACACTCAACGTACAACCTACCACTAAGGCATTCCGCACATGCCATTGGCACATGCCACACACGCCACTAGCAGCTCTGGCATTGCCACTTGCACTCAAGGTGCAACCCGCAATAAAGGCATTCCGCACATGCCATTGGCACATGCCACACGCGCCACTAGCAGCGCCACTTGCACTCAAGTTGCAACCAACACTCGAGACATCAACACAAACTGGGGGATGCTTTCTAGGGTTTTGGTTTGGTGGTCACAACATGCAGCGTACACTACGCTCACATTAAGAAAGCGTGAATAGGAATAAAGCGGTCAAATAAATGAGAAAATAATGGTGAAAACGTTTTCACCCATAAACACCATGCGGTTACCACCTCCTCCCATTATTTCACCCTTTACTTTCTTCCTTCATGAGGCCGGGCGACGTTTGAATCTCGACTTGTATAAATAGGTCTTACCTATTTTTACCAGACAACAAGTCTCGGTCAGGAGAAAAATACAACACTCTCAGAAAAGGCAACTTTGAAAGCTCTCCAAAAAAGCTTTCATCTCTTGCAATCTTCCGAAGCTTTCACTTTCTGATACAAGTCGAGATACTACTCTCCTGCACTATTCTCGGTCTCAACACCTTTCGTGCTTCCTCTCCCAAATCAACCCTTCTCCTCCACTTTGTGACCGAAGCAAAGTCCGGGAACGGCCATTTCTTGGTTTAGGCCGGACTTGTATAGAATGATCTCTCGAATCTAGAAAGTGCTCACGTGCAACACATTTGTTTAGGGTTTAAACCAGTTTCTCACTCACCTACCGAATTTACCGAAATCGGCGGAAACGATTTTTACCCATAAACAGTAGCATGTTGCGAAGTTGTCGCGGTAGAGTGGCATGTTGGCATGCTACCGTGGTGGAGTGACATGTTGGCATGCCGACCAATATGTTGTGTGGTAGGGCGCCTTTGGCCTTTGATGTATGGTGGCAAGTTCAGAGAAACTTGATTGGCCCAAAAAGGGGGTCGTCCAAACATAAGGCGCGACTATACTTTTGGTAAGAATGTGGTGAGTTTAAAGCGATCTTATTGGTCGAGGAAATAGGTTCGGGGCATGGCCAATAGCGCTAGCTGGCCTTGGGCATGGCCACGCCTCTTTTCTTCTTTGCGGCTCCTATTTTTCTTTATTCTGAGCGAGTTCTGCACCTGCTAATCCATGGCGGATTAATTACTTAGTTTGCTTAGGCTTAATTTTGACAAGGAAGGTCTGGTATATTGCGCGAGGTGCGAAACCCTAACTTCTGCAGTCAGGACGATTGACTGAATTCTATGTGTCGACACAGAGCTCTTTTAAGTTCGTTGCCGGAGAAAGATGCTTTTCTGATTGAATACCTTATGCAAAGATCTTATTCTTGATACTTGGAGATTCGTGCTACTCACAAGCGAGTGAACACAAATCGTCATGCCATATCAACATTAAGAGTTCACCGGGAGAACATATCATAGAAGGCATTCAGATGAACTTATATTAAATGAATATACGCGAGGCGCCCGAAATTTACGTAACATCCGGGATTCGCTGATCTGGATAAATTTCATGTAAATATATTGAGCGGCTCAATAAATATGCCAGTGGAGAGGTTAGCACACGTGGCTATGTTTCCTTGCAGAGTGACGTCACATCAGATGCAAGGTTTTACGATTTTAACCCTAAGCTAAAGACCACCATCAATATTAAGTCACCCTGCTTAGCTCGGAACAATGGCATTGTTGCGGGGTAATCATGAGATGGTGATAGATGAGGATAAGATCGAAACAACAAGTCATAAGGAGATTGTCAGGGAGATTTGGCTAACCTTTGTCAGGAGGCACGAAGAATCTGCGATCCTTGCATCGGCGGTTTCGCATAAATTTGGTTTGGCCATGGGGTGCTGGCCTCAAAGACCGCAACTTTGGCTACTAATCGCGCAGGTGGTATCGCGACTTGGTCCATGAGCGGCGAATGTTGCTAGCCGCTAGGTTCTGCATGCATGGAGATGACGCTATCTTGAATGGCCAAGATGGTGCTTCCTTGACTGGTGGAGATGGCGCTGCTTTGAACGACCAAGATGGCGCTACTTTGAACGGCTATAAAAAGGTGGATGGCGTGGATAGCTTGGAAGGGCTGATGGCGAGGCTAGCTTGGAAGGGCCGATGGCGAGGCTAGCTTGGAAGGGCCGATGGCGAGGCTAGCTTGGAAGGGCCAATGGCGTGACTAGATTGGAAGGGCCAATGGCGTGGATATCTTGGAAAGGCCAATGGAGCGTTGGATTGCTTGGAAAGGCCAATGGAGCGTTGGCTTGGGACGCAGAGAGGATGGCGCTGGTTAGGGCTCGGCTGCAACGTGGAGATGGCGCTGGCTAGGAGCGGACTCTTGGGGCTTGAACGCGGACTGTTGGCGTTGGCGTGGAGCGGTAGAGATGGCCGTTTGGGAGCGAACTGTTTGGCATTATCTTGGCCGTGGACTGGTGGCGCCATGGAGCATTGCCTTCGCGGGCCCGATTGCCTTTTTTCGTGCATAGCTTAAATGAGAAACCTTCCTCCACTCTAATTCCAAAAGTGCTGTGCTTATAAAAGGAAACCTTCTTCCACCAAAAATCCAAAGTAATATGTATATAAAAGGGGTCGCACATCTTTTATTATTTTTTTGTAATATTGGTTTTGTTTTCACGTCTCCGCGTTAGCAGCAAAGCAGAGGAGTTGGCGAGCGTACTCCAGGTATGTGCTCCAATGTTTCTCCTCCACTTCCTTTTTTTTTTTTTTGGTGTAAACCCTAGCCATAGACATATCCTCCATAAACCCATAGAAATACTTTTGCATGAATGATTCTTCTCTGCTAGCAGTATCGTAGTAATATTAGTTGTCACATTGATAGTAAAGAGGCCAATTAGTATACAAAGTAGGCGCGCATGGATGGGTGGTTGTCATTAGTTCTTCTCCCGTGAAAACCTAGCTTTTAGGGTTTCCTTTTCCTCTTGTGGCCGTGTGCACAATTTCCGTGGACATGCGTGACTTGGCCGAGGTCATACTTTTCGCGGCTTCACATGTTCCCCACGGCATTGTCTAGTTTCGGCCAAGGGTGTACTTTCCACGACGTCACGTGTATCTCGTTGAGTAGACATCAGCCCCCATTCCCTTTAGCCGTGAGTGCCATGTCATGTGGCCAAAGGAGAAATTTCTGTAGCAAATGTGTTGTTGACTCTTGATTGTGGTATTTTTTGATAAAATCTTCATGTATGCTTTTCTTCAAGTAGTAATTTTTTGCTTTGCTTCGTTGTAGTTACTTCAAAAGCATAAGGAATTTTGTTAAGATGTCACCTGAAAGTAGTTCCGTCGCCGCGTTGAGAAGTGTCAACAACTCCAAACCGAACACAAATGATGAGTTATTTACGAAGTCTGCTACGATTACAAGGACCCATCCCAAATTCGTGGAAACTTTTCTGACTGATTCAGAGAATGATAGAGAAGTTCAGTCGGTCACTCCAGGGCGCATAATGAGGTTTTGCCTTCAGAAGAAAGAGTATCCAGCTTCTCCCATAGATTTCAAAATCTGTCATAGTCCATTGCCCTCTTATGATAAGTGGATGAAATTTATGATGAGTCGCGACCATTTAAAGTCCAACTTAACTGAGGCACAAATCATGCATGTTGTCATGGCGTCTGCGGAACTTCAAATCAGAAAAGATGTTGCAGGCTTGATTATTTTCATCTCCAGATGGTGCCCGGGAACTCACAAGGCTATATGTAGATGGGGTGAGATGAATCTTTCTTTGGAAAGCGTAGCCGTTATGTTTAGTCTTCCAATAATTGGGAAACTTGATGTTGTCTTGTCTGAGGAAGAAGAAAAAATGCACGCCGCTTTGGCCACGAAAGCAGCGGAATATGTTCGAAAGAATGAGGAAAGATGTTTCTATAACTGGTGGGTGTCTGAGTGGTTCCCTGATGAGCCGGAGTCAGATCAAGTGCTGGATGATGCACTTCATGTTGCTGTGTTTTTAATTATGTGGATATCCAGAGATGTTTTCGATGATGGTTCTGGTAAGAAGGAGATAAGACAGAAGCTCGTCAAATTTTCTATAAAACTAGCGAAAGGCATTGCTCTTCCCATCGGCAGTTTGTTTCTTGGCTCTTTGTACACTCATTTGGATCACTTAGTAGCAGACATGTACGTCTCTAATGGGTATATGAAAGTGGACTCGTATATCCACGTCGCCTTTCTTCAATCGTGGTTGTGGGAGCATTTCAAAAATTACGTTCCTAACCCGAGAACCTTGTTTCCTAATGTATATGGCGGTTCTAGGATACTCCGTTGGTTGGAGAGGCATCCAAGACCTGGCGCAAAGCTCATTGATTTTCTTGACAACTCGCATGCAATTAACTTTCGTCCTTGGGCCCCGACCCATGCCTCCATAGTTCAACTAGACACTTTTTCTTATGCATCGAAAGTGATATTGCATTCCGCTGATGGGAATATGAGCTTGGAGAAACTGTGTTCTTGCGAAGCTGCATATCTGGGTACGTGCCATCTTTTTCAGAGGATCTTGTGGAGTAGTCTCTTACAACATTGACAGGGTTGCTCGACATATGGGATTTGACCAGGGAGTCCCATTTCGTCGCCCGCTGACAGCTTCAGATGAATCGTTACCCTCTATTCTTGATTACAGCGTCTTTGCACCGGATAAAAGTCTTCCCTTCTTGCTCCCAGAATGAAAACCTATGACGACTCCCAAATATAATATCTTCTGGCAAGCTGAGTTCCTCACCATTCATCAGTTCGTGCAGGATGTTGTGACAAATCCGCGTGGTAAACCTTCATTTGCGGTTCTAGCGAAGCATAAATGTTGAAAGAGCTTCCTTCGGGCAAGCGAAAATCCTCTAGCTTGGATGCAGACAGTCTCCTGAAAAAGGAGCAAAGGTCGAAAAATCGTGTAGGTAGCTTCCAATCGGATTCGACAGTTCTTGTGACTTTCAGTTCTTTCAACACGCAGGTGTGTATGATTCCCTCACTGACTTGGCCGAATAATCTTTCTATTTCGCAACTGACTCCTCTCTCTTCTTTTTTTTGACTCAGGGTCTTGGTAACTCTAATATCTTTGCCAGACTTGCCCACGGCCAAAAAGCGGCGCCTCTTGAGAAAGGAGGCAACGAGACTGAATCTCTTGAAGAAGAATCCGAAGAGGAAGAAAGCTCGAGATCTGGTGATGAGAGGAGCACTTCTGGATATAACAACGAGTCTTCTTCCAGTGGACCCACAAATGAGTCGGTGATTTTTCCACACTTTTCTCTTGGATTATTTATTTATACCGGATAAATGATTAATTGGTGATATTTACAGGAAGTGGCTGCTTTCGAAAATAACTCTGAGATGGAGATCCACGGCAATGAAGGTGTAACAGTGTCTCCAGTCATGGAAACCGTACCTGTTAGCAACCCGGAGATGGAAAATGATCGTCGTGAAGACGCTGCTGTACTTCAGATGATGGAAAACGCCCCCACGATTGCGGACGCGATTGTAGCCAAAGAATCCTTGCTGGTCGCGGAATCGATTGCAGGCGCCACTTTTGACCCTCCATTCTTGATTCCTCATGAAGATCACGTGTTTATTGGAGGCTTCAGTGTACCGGCTAAGCATGAGGAGTTGTATACCAGAATATGGGAGAGATATGGACACATCGCAAGAGTCAAGAAGATCACTAGCCGGTGCGCGTTGGTTAAGCGGGTGGAAGAAATATTATCTTCAATTCGTGATATGTGCAAGGTGACTGGTCACACTTTTCTGGAGATGTAATCTCAAACCGGGAGTTCCACCGGGATATGTGTGTAAACTTTGAGTTTAACGCTTCCTGGTTCTGTGAGGGATTTTCCGAGATCCAAAGGCTGCAGGCTGAAGCAGTTGATGTTCCTTCCGCGGATTTGATTAATCAACAGAAGGTAGAAGTCGAGAAGTTGTCCCATGAATTGAAGCTGAAGCAGGCAGCTCTTCAAAGTATGAAGGACATTTTCTCCAAGAAGAACGAGCCGTTTTTAGGTAACTTTCCTTGAATACTTTTATTTGCTGAACTTCTTTTCTTAGGTTTTTTTTTTTGAAAGGCAAAAGAAACGCCTAGTTTATGGTATGGTTTTTTGGTTTTTGGATTGATAGATGATTGCTTTTTATAAGAGTTTTTGGATTATTTTTGGAGTAATGGCTTTTTGATCAATTGATATGTCATAATCTGAATTACGAATGTAAGTAGCAAAATCATTCAGGACCGTGAACGTTGTATGAGAAAGGAAAAGATATGAAATCTTGGGATGATTGGGTCATCGGCTTCCATGATAAATGTGAAAATCCAAACAATAAGTCGTATAAACATCATTTGGCAAACTTACTCGGTTTAGGGTCTTTCACCAGAACTGAGTCTTCAGGTAGTAAATCCGAGTCTTTACGTAACGTCCTTCTTTCCACGAGAAGTTCCCGGTCGTTCTTTATTGTTGGTGGAACATCTTTATGTCGATCCGTAGTAAGATGGTGAATCTCTAGTCCCCAGACACAATTTTCCTGAAACCCCTCTTTTCTTGGACGATGCGCTTCAAAGTATTGCATTTGCTGGTAGTATGATGGGAACGAGAGTTGAAATCGTAACCGAGAAATTAATCTCCCACTGTGGTCGCCAATTATTTGAGGGTGAAAACCGTTTCTGCTGATTTTGGTAATTTTGGGTGTGTGTAGGTGAGAAACGAATCTAAACCCTAAATAATGTACTACACGGGAGTATTTCTGATTCGAGAGATCAATCTGTACAATCCTAGCCTAAACCAAAAAATGGCCATTCCATGCTTGCTTCGGTCACAAAGTGAAGGAGAAGGGTTGGTCTTAGGGGGGGAAGCGAAGAAAGTGTTGAGACCAGAATAGTTGATTCTAGAAGTGTGGGCGTTTTGTGACTTGTATCAGAAAGTTGAACTGGCTAGCTGGATGAAAAGCTATCAGATGATTTCTGGATGTTGTATTGTTCTCCTAACCAAAACTTGTTGTTTGGTGGAAATAGGTGAGACCTATTTATACAAGTCATAGTGAAACGTACCCTGGTCTCGTAGGAAGTGGAAATGATTGAGTGGTGGAAGAAAATAGTAACGTGTAACTGTTAGACGTTATGCTTCCATGATGAGGAAGTGAATTCGTGTAACCGCCAGTCATTACGCTTCCGTTATGAAGGAAATGAATTGTTTACACTGTTACTTTTCACCACCACTAATTATCCCACTTCATGATACTTTCTTTTAACGGGCGCATTGCACGGCGCATGTTGTAAACCGCCAGACCAATACCCTGATGAGCATCCCCCAGTTTATGACATATTTTGATGTCTCGAGTGTTTTCGTGGAAAACATGTAGCACTTTGCTACGTGTGTCAAGTTAAAATCGAGAGGCTTGCCGCAGGTAAATAACATGTGATGCTAGGCTCGTTTTGGCTAGTCGCCTAAAACTTGTCGCGAGCTTACCGGTTTGGTGGCGAACTTCGATGGCCGAGATTGCATCTTATGAATAAGGGTAGTCGTTGATTGTGGCTACCTTGTGTTGGCGCCTGACAATAGTGCAGTGGAATTTCGGCATGACTTGTGCATGCCAGTGGCACGATGGTGCAAGTGGCGCCTGGCGTAGCCATGGTCGTTGGGTTAGGCGGTTGGTCGCCTAAGAGTTGCCACAAGTCCATCAGTTCGGTAGTGAACTTGGATGGCTGAGATTGCATCTCATGAAGAAGGATGTCCATTGATTATGGCCATATCTTGTTGTATAGCGAAGTGGCGTCAGCCACATGCTAATGGCATGCTAGTGGTGTAACCATGGCATAGCGGCATGCCAATGGCGTAGCCGTGGCATAGCGGTATGCCGGTGATGTTACGGTATGGCCAAAGCTAAAAATTGGCTCCGTGGTCAAATTTAGGGTTTGGCACCGTGGAAGAATTCGTCGTGGAAGAATTAGTCGTGGAAGAATTAGGGCTTGGCGTGGCCAAGGTGTCATGGAGGAATTCGGCGTGGAAGAATTAGGGCTTGGCGTGGCCAAGGTGTCGTAGAAGAATTAGGGCTTGGCGTGGCCAAGGTGTCGTGGAAGAATTAGGGCTTGGCGTGGCTAAGGTGATACGTGACGTATATAAGATGTCTATCATGAGTCTCGGACCCGGTCCTTATTATCTGTTTAGTCGTATCATCCGTTAGGATTTGCTATAATTTTGTTAGATGGTTAGGATAAACTTCACACGTATGTGAAGTTCTGTTTGGTCAAGGGTTTGTTAGGGTTTAGTTAAACTATAAGTATTCATTGTTCTCGTCATTGTAAGGTAGCTTGTTTTAATTAGCCTTTCTGAATGTTTATGAACAAGTAAGTTCTTTGGTCTTTGAACTTGTTTCTTTATTAATCATATATATTGATTGTTATCTTTGTGTTAACTCTTTATCGTTACTTTTCTCCTGGATTGGAGTGTTCTATCATCATCTTAAGGAGTGGATTCTCCTTCTTTTTTATCGCTTCCACTTGTGCCATATCAGGTGGTATCAGAGCAGGTTTTCCTGCGTTGTTTGTCTGTGAGGCCGCCTAGAAGAATCAGTCGAGGATTCCTGTGATATCTAGGTTTTTATCAAAAAATCAAAAAAAAAAAAATAGTTGAAAGAAGATTTGGGATCTTGTTCATCATCACGGTGCATACTTAAGTTTGGTAAGATCTCTAACTCGCTTTGTTTGTTGATTTGGGGTTTGAAAAATCAATGTTTTAGTTGCGCGTTTGTGGGTGAAAAGGGAGAAGAGAGAGGTACTAAAGATTCCTGTTGTGTGCCATCATCAAAGTTCCGGACGTTTGGTGAGTATCCCGTATTTCATTTGCTGTCGTATTTGTCATTCGTGAAACCCTAACTTTGTTAGCTAGTGGGAGAAAGAAATCTTATTTGTCATTCGTGAAACCCTAACTTTGTTAGCTCGTGGGAGAAAGAAATCTTCTCAGCTAAGAGCTACACAAAAAGTTTGTTTCCCGTAAGTAAAATTATGAAGGATTCCTGTTCGACTAAACTTATACAAGAAACTCTTATTGGGCTTTTTTCTTATACTACCCGTTAATAAGACGCAGACCTACTTATATGTTCATCTAAGCTGCTGCCAAAATGAGTTTCTTAACTTCATATTATGCAATATATATAACTATGGAACCAGGTCAATTTCAGATCTTTCGTGGTCGATATATAGATGGTGGGAATGTTTGTCGTTTTATGATTGATAATGGTTGCGAACAGAATTTGGTTTCATTGAAAATGATTGAATCTTTGGGTTTGGAAATAGATTGGTATCCTGTACCGGACCAAATTAAATGGTTCAACAATGGAGGTGCAATTACTTGTATGGGTGTTTGCCAAATTCCAGTGTCAATTGGTAAGTGCTACTCCGATACAATATTTTGCGAAGTAGTTGATATGGATATTTGTGATGTGGTGTTGGGTAGGCCTTGGTTGTTTGATACCCATGATATTCATAATGGTCCCGAAAATGTTTATGAGTTTATTTGGGGAAAGACCAGGGTCATGCTAATGCCAGGTAAGCGACCGTTGGGAGAATGGAAAGAAATGTCTCCTAAAAGTACCTTACACACAACGGTTGAGGCTAAGTTTCAAGGAATTCTTGGTGAAGTGGAACACGATAATAATAGTGTTGTCCTGGCAGTTAACCAAGACATTGAACATAGGGAGATGCTTAAAATTAATCCTTCCCAAATGGATACAGTTGCTATGGTAGTTCCTAAAAGCAGTTTCCAAGATCCGTATAACATGTTTTGTGATAGTTCATCCCAATCTTATGGACTCCAAAGGGACATGGTGTGGAAATTTTCATGGGAGATTCTTTGCCGTAGTAATAACATGAAGTGAGATCGAGTATCTTGTTGGTGTGTATTTTTCAACCGTGCCTTGAAGCAAAAATTATGTTCTGAATGGTTAGTAATTCCGATGCATAATTCAATATTGAGTTGTACTACTAGTGGATGCTCTAAAGTTCTTTCTCCAACTCGCCATTTTCAATGTAAACTCGAGGTGAGTTTTGTCGCAGTGGGGGAGCCTGATAAGGGACGCATATAAGATGTCTATCATGAGTCTCGGACCCGGTCCTTATTATCTGTTTAGTCGTATCATCCGTTAGGATTTGCTATAATTCTGTTAGATGGTTAGGATAACCTTCACACGTATGTGAAGTTCTGTTTGGTCAAGGGTTTGTTAGGGTTTAGTTAAACTATAAGTATTCATTGTTCTTGTCATTGTAAGGTAGCTTGGTTTAGCTCGCCTTTCTGAATGTTTATGAACAAGTAAGTTCTTTGGTCTTTGAACCTATTTCTTTATTAATCATCTATATTGATTGTTATCTTTGTGTTAACTCTTGGATTAGAGTTTTTATCGTTACTTTGCTCCTGGATTGGAGTGTTCTATCATCATCTTAAGGAGTGGATTCTCCTTCTCTTTTATCGCTTCCGCTTGTGCCATATCACAAGGTGTCGTGGAAGAATTAGGGCTTGGAGTGTCCAAGGCTTGGTTTTGGCGTTGGGAGTCGGACCCACATATGGCGTGGCAACATTGGCCATGTTGCCACGCCAATCCCTTTGCTCTGGGAAACATTATTTGGCTTTGGTAGAAATTTGCCCAAATTAGGGTTTGGCATGTCGAAACCCTAATTAGTGCACGTAGCATACGGCTGAGACATGGCGCTACTTTTGTGCAAATGGCGCCATGGCTATGCCAAAGGAACTATGGCAATGCCATAGTGTGGAAACGGCCACAAGAGTAGGAATTGTTGTGGGTGGCTATTTATGACAGGTTTGCGAGGTAGCATGTTGCGAAGTTGTCGCGGTAGAGTGGCATGTTGGAATGCTACCGCGGTGGAGTGACATGTTGGCATGCCGACCAATATGTTGTTGTGGTAGGGCGCCTTTGGCCTTTAATGTATGGTGGCAAGTTCAGAGCAACTTGATTGGCCCAAAAAGGGGGTCGACCAAACATAAGGCGCGACTATACTTCTGGTAAGAATGTGGCGAGTTTAAAGCGATCTTATTGGTCGAGGAAATAGGTTCGGGGCATGGCCAATAGCGCTAGCTGGCCTTGGGCATGGCCACGCCTCTTTTTGCTGCTGCGGCTCCCTATTTTTCTTTATTCTAAGCGAGTTCTGCACCTGCTAATCCATGGCGGATTAATTACTTAGTTTGCTTAGGCTTAATTTTGACAAGCAAGGTCTGGTATATTGCGCGAGGTGCGAAACCATAACTTCTGCAGTCAGGACGATTGACTGAATTCTATGTGTCGACCACGTGAGCTCTTTTAAGTTTGTTGCCGAGAGCAAGATGCTTTTCCGATTGAATACCTTATGCAAAGATCTTATTCTTGATACTTGAGATTCGTGCTACTCTGCTTTGTGAGTGAACACAAATCGTCATGCCATATCAACATTAAGAGTTCAGTAGGAGAACATAACATAGAAGGCATTGAGGATGAACTTATATTAAATGAATATACGCGAGGCGCCGAAATTTAGTAACATCCGGGATTCGCGGTCTGGATAAATTTCATGTAAGTATATTGAACTACTCAATAAATATGCCAGTGGAGAGGTTAGCACACGTGGCTCTGTTTCCTTGCAGAGTGACGTCACATCAGATGCAAGGTTTTACGATTTTAACCCTAAGCTAAAAACCACCATCAACAGTATCCTAATTCCTTAACACTATGATCATGTCTCACTACTAGGGTATAATCATTCACAGCTTCGCAGTTATGTTTTCAATATAGCACGACTTGAAAGATACGTTAGGAATGAAACAATTAAAGTCAAATATTACTATCCACAAGAGGAAGGATGATGTTGTCGTTGTAGCTTGTTACTTCTTCACATTCTTCAAGTCTTCGAGAAATACTTGTATGTCTCATAATCCTAGACTTTCTATTCTTACCTATACGAAGTTGTCTCTAGTACATAATCAAGTGACTCTTTAGATGAGTTTTGATTCACTAAAATATGACAACCAAACTTGACATACCAATGCTTGGTGGGTTCAACCAAGCTATGCTCTAACACAACACAAATGCACTCGCATCCAACAACCGTTGAATTCATCTGATATTTTTGAGATATAGGTATAATTATATTATATTATTTTCTTAGAATTTTAATGCCATTACACTTTCAATTGTATTATAACCAATCCCTCTTCTCTATTTATCATCTTCTCCAATTTGGTTATGAAAGATTATTGAATACAAGTTAAGATATAATATAGAAAGATCAGAGAAAAAATATAATCAGACGGATTTTCATTGTCATTCATGTATTTTAAAGTCATCTGATTTGTTTATCATCGACCAAATGGAACGTTTACGGTTTGAAGATTTTGATTGTAGTTTGAGCATTTGTAATATTAATAGGTATTTGGATTAGTTACCTTTGAATCGTAAACCCCTCTTCTTTTATTTGAATCATCGGAACTCTTTATTTCAATTTTATATGAATGTCGTTTATAATCTATCTGATCGTAATCATGGGGATTAATTTGCGTAATTTATTTTCTTCTTTGAAGGGAATATAAATTAATCTTTAGTAAGTATTAATTGTACAAATATCATTACTATTACACAAATAATCTAATTCGATTAGGTTATAAGACAGGAATCATGACAATTTTGATCCATCACCGAATCTGCATCTGAAGTAGAACGAAGAAATTATTTTTCAATACGTACAAATGACTGAAAAAGAAATAGATATCAAATGGCTAAAAATATATAGAATTCCACTAAAATCCGTATTTATAGTTGTTAAACAGATCCAACGGTATTTTCACTGTCACATAAACGCACGCGTGATAGTAGGACTGGTGTTTTTTTTTTTATGGTGACCCTACTTTGGCACCATTAGGTATGTGTAAAAAAAATAAAATAATAAAAAAGCACGATTCTTTTGGAGTAGGCGGCCCTCGAGCTAAACTTTAAAGTTCCAGGACTAGGGCCAGTCTCAAAGACACAGAATCTGCCGTTAAACTCCGCGCCACGTTCTTCTTGGAGAGAGAGAGGAGGAAATGCCGGTTTGTTAGAGAATGAGTAGAGACTCAGGGGAGAAGATGAATGATGAATTACAAAGAGAGACTAAAAGCAGCAGCAGATTTAGTTATTTCTAGCGATTATCATCAAAATGAATTACTCCCATTAAACTATGATGAGCTTGGCATATTAGCTACACTGAAACCTCATCAAATTGAAGGAGTTTCATGGCTTATTCAAAGATATCTTACTGGTGTCAACGTTATTCTCGCTCGGTAAAACCCTAGCACTCAATTCCATTTCTACACTAGATCATTGATTTTTGGTTATCTATTTTGCAGGAGACGAGGTTGGAAATTCTGACTGCTTACTAAAACCCTAACTTTTTGATTTCCTTTTTTTCTTCTTCCGAGTTTTCCAATTTCAGTATTAGTTGTTGGATTCAGTAATTTTGTTGTTACTCACTGTGTAATTACAATGAGTTAGGCCATTAGGACAGGAGAGGGGGTTTTATCTTTCTTTACGCCTGCCTCGGATTCATTGGTAATAAAATTCTATATTATTTAAATATAATGTGCCTTAATTTAGAAGGTCTTGGCGCAGCTAAGGTCAAGGAGGGATTCAAAACTTTGAAATATATATTGAGAGCATTTATGCTTCGGCAAACAAAAGCGATGCTTGTTGAGTGTGGAACTCTTGTCTTGCCGCGCCTCACTGAAATGACAGTGTCAGTGTCAGATTCCTCACCCTTGTTCAAAATCGCAGAGTAGCTGCTTATATAGTGCTCCTTCGACTTAGTCGTTTGGTTTCACTGGTTTTGCTTTCTAATGTCAATATTGAGGAAGGGGCTTCCTTAGCTCTTCGCATTCTCTTCAGGAGCTTCTAGCCTGCCCTTACAAAATATTGTACTGCTACATTCTTCAACATTTTTGTTCTTTACAATAGGTTACTCATGTACTACTAGGTGTGTTTCTGGTATCTCATTGATCTGGTTAAGTTGTGTGACATTTGGTAGCTGGTAGTCGTTAGACTCATTACCATGGGGAAACACTAGCTGACTAGCTACTTTAAACACATCCAATTTTCTAACCGGATCTTCGAGTTATAATTCCTATGCGTTACGTAGTAAGGAGTTTGTTCTCGTATCAGCATAAAGTTTTTTCTGTTTTCCGTCACTCTGGTGAATCTCTACGACTAACTTCTTTTGACATAATTGGGGGTACAGTTGGCAAGAGGATATATGACATGTCAACATAAGTTTAAAGTATAATGATGTGAGTTGCTGGATGTCTAGAATTGCATAAAGGAGAATTAGCCTATTTCTTACAATTTTTGTCTGGCTGAGCGCATGTCTGGATTAAGCGAAATTCTGCATTACATGCATCTATTACTTACAATCTGTTGCTCCACTTATTCAGGTAATACAGCTGCGGGAAGCATGTAGTCATCCTTGTCACCTCTTCCCTGGTATAGAGCCTGAACCATACGAAGTGGGTGAACACCTGGTCCAGGTCGTAGTCTTATTTTGATATATCTATTTTATTTTTATTTTTTTTTGGGATCAATGCATACTGCACAGAGATGGTATTATTTCAGAAATATCAAAATTTTACAACTCTTTCGTTTTCTGTATCGTGGAGGTATCACTGCATCTATATATGATGAGAATTTCTTACTTCCATGCTATTTATGTTATTATTCGATGAACATTGGCTAACCTTATCTCCTTTGAATGTTATAATGGTTTTCAGGCCAGTGGTAAACTTCTTATCTTGGACCACCTTCTTCAAAAGCTACATAACGCCGGACATAGGGTTTTACTGTTTTCTCAGATGACTCATACACTTGATATTCTCCAGGTTTGGTTGATTATCACTAATGAAAGTTACTGAGCATTAGGTCCATATTGTCTATGCATCTTCTTATGTTTGTAATGAAGGACTATCTAGAGTTACGGAAATATACATATGCACGTCTTGAAGGTTCTGTTCGTGCTGAAGAACGCTTTGGGGCAGTAAGACGGTTTAGTGAGCGACCCGTAAAGGGCACTTCGAATTCCCAAAATGATCACAATGGTGCATTTGTCTTTTTGATCTCAACTAGAGCAGATGGAGTTGACCTAAATCTTGTTGGTGCTGATACTGTGAGTTGCGATATAATTTGTTATGGTTCATTTATAAAGTTATTCTTTATTTTTTGTTGTTGTTGTTGTTGCTCTTTTATATATTCGCAAGTTACTGCAGATGTATCATTGGTACATAAGTTTCCATCTCACCACTTCCATTCACTAATGCGCATAATACCACCACAAGTACCATGACTCTCATTGCGACCATTGCACCAGCTAATGCTGACCCTATCCTACAATTACCTATTCCAAATGTTATTTTGATTTAAATTTGGTAAACCAACATTGGTAGCCTAGCTTAAGGAGGAAAGTTATATTCTCTAGCCAACTTGTCTCAATATATTGTTAATCCAAGTTCATTTTCATTTTCATTCCCAGTTGAGATTGATAATGTTTCAGGGGAAGTTTCATGGGCTGAAATGTTTTCATCTTTCACGTTAATATGCTTGTAGGTTGTATTCTACGAACAAGATTGGAATCCTCAGGTGGATAAACAGGCTTTGCAGCGGGTGCACAGAATTGGGCAGATAAATCCAGTTTTATGTATGTATTAGTAACAGCTCGAACAGTGGAGGAGGTGAGCTGTGAATCTTGCACACAGCCGGGTATAATCAAATACTTAAACTGAAAGTTATCCTGTGTTGGCGATATGTATAGGTCATTATGCGGAGAGCATAGAGGTAGTTGCAGCTTGGTCATAACGTGGTAGGCGAGGATGATATTAGTTATGACCAAGATGAAATGGGAGCTGATGTCGGTGACCTGCGCTCTATCATATTTGGGTTACACATGTTTGATCCCACAAACACTGATAACGAGAATCCGAATGAAGTTAACACAAGGGAATTTCGATGGCTGAGAAAGTAACTAAATGCCATGAATCATCTTACAGACGGGATAGGAAGTTTGAGCTTAATTCGATGGATGTGTTGGGGGGCGATGATTTTCCGATGAAAACTACTCCCGCGTATAGTTTTGATGAGGCATCCTATCTCTCATGGGTTGAAAAGTTCAAAGAGGCATCATAGTCTACTGATAACTCCAATCTGTTGTTGGGCTAAAGAAACTTACCCGACGAGAGGATAGAGAAACTTGAAGCTGTAAAGAGAAAGGCTGAGGAGAAAAAGTTGTTGAAGTGGGAAGCTCTTGGTTACCAGTCACTAGCTATGTTCCAGTTTGCAATGTGGATGGAGATATGGTGTTGATTGGCTCGGGCTCAGTTCAATTTGTGTACGGAGATTGTACTGTTCCATCTAAAGTTTGCCCATCTGAGCCTGCTATCATATTTAGGTAACTTCCTCTCATTCTTTCACAAGGACATGCAATGTTAAGTTTCCCTGGTTGCCTGTTGCTCTGATATGATGCTAAATTGCAATCACACTGGCTTGTCTTGTTGAGCTTGTCTAACTTATCTTTCTTTTTATTGACGTGTCTCTTGAGTTTGCCTTTGTCTTCCTTTGGCTTCTCATGGTGTCTGTTATAGTTTCCTTATCCAAGATAAGGAAAAGAGAACAATCATTTAATTGGGTATCAAAGTGGAAATGGACGGTCAGAGTGGTACACAATGGAGCGGCTTTTGCAGAAATATGGATTTATATATAGCATCAGGAGTTTTGTGTATGTTTCTTCTCCATCCGACCTCTTCATCAGTATTGATAGAAAATCAATCGGTTGTATATATGGAGAAGGTACAAGCTAACACGGTTATATCCTTCTGCTTATGTAATAGGTTTTCTACAATATTTTTGCAGGTATTACTTTCTGCGCTGAGGTTTTAGATAGTTGCAAGTTACAGACAACCATGGACGGATTTTGTTTTTTTTTAAAGGAATGAGTGTAAAAGTTTGTGCTAGTTATATGTAATGTGTTACTCCTGTAGCTACTTCGTTATGTGCTTATTCTTAAATACTAAAAGTCTTCTACATGGATTGATTTGAGGAGGCAATGAGAAAGATAACCAAAGCAGATAGCATGAATATATGTCGTTCATGTTCGGTCTCTTTTACTGAAGCTTCATTATATAGAAAAATGTGTCATCTAATGTTTAAGATTTTTAGTCTGCTCTGTCTCATTGTCTGACTTCTGAACGCGAGTAGTAGTTTATTGTTGCATATTATCGTGGACTATTGTTCTAGCTGATTTTGTTCTAGCTTCTACTTTGCAGCTAATTTAAGATTCATGTGATTCCATTAAATTACAAGGAATTAATCACAGAGATATCTGACGGATTTTATCCTAAAATTTGGTTGCTATAGAAGAATTATTGGGAGTAAAAGACGCTCATGCTTTGTCTCTTTTTTTTTTTTCTCACTTAAACATGGCGCATTCAATTATTCGATATATTTATGTTGGTAATGTCCAATGAGATTAATAAATATTGCATAGCCAATATAGTAATGGGATCTGAGCAACAGCAACCAAAAGCAAAAGATAGGGTCTCTTGGTGGAGTACATTTTGTACCTACAAGCTCAAAAACACAGCCAGCAAAAAAAAAAAAATCTGCCTCACAACACCAGTAAAAGCATATCCAGGATAGGAAACAATATCAAGCAATGGCGTCTCGCCATTCCCTAATGAGTGTAATAATCCTTTTAGAAGCATCACTTGATAACATGTAAAGTAGGTAAAGAGAGAATACTTAGCCTCATAATGCAAAAGAAGAGTGAAAGTGAAACCAAAGATCGGTTTTATCCACACGCAGCTAACGTCAAGGAGGGATTCTTAGCAACGACAAGCTAAAAAGCTAAAATTAAACTAAATAAGTAATAAACAAAAGATAGGTTTCAGCCATGCTGAGAGTTCCGGATGTAAAGGCAATAGCATTGTTCTTCAGAGAGAAGCGATTGATTAGATATGGAAAACAAAGACTGTGATACGAGCACAGTTTCACCAGCGTATTCTTCATGTAGCGGCTTGTATTGTCACCAACGAGGCCCATTTCTAGAGGTGCAGTGTCCCTGCATAATCAACAAATAACAAAATCGATTGAACTTGATGTAGAAAAAAACATGTAATATTTGTTGCACTGAAATATGGTTTTCTAATGGAAAAAAAAAATGCAATATTCACAATACAGAAATACTAATTTATAGATTTAAGTTCACTTTCGCATTAGAGCTCTATTTGTATTAAAATTCGCTGTTATAGGCATGTACTAGAAATAACAAATACCAGTATACCTAGTGCTGCATCTAGAATTCCACCATAACACAGCTCATATGTGGAAAACCAGTTCAGCGATATCTATTTTCAACCATACTTTCACAAATGAAAACATAAGCTTGTTTAAACTCATAATGACTTTGAGAAGCTTAAGCCATTGATGAGCAGAGCTTTCCTAAGGACACTTGCTAATAATATTGATGTCTTGACCTATGCAACTATACTTCAGTTTTTCCTACAGCGCTTCTTCAACAAGTTTCTCAAACATACTGAAATTTCAAATCATATTAAGGCAAGCTAACTCTCTGCTTCATACTTTACAATCAATTCTCAGCGTCGCAGACCAGTAACCTCAGCTGTCTATAAGATAGAACTAAAACGCACGCAAAAATCCATACAACAGAAGACAATCAATTGCTTGGGCATCCCATTACCAACTTGATAACTAACTACCATAGGTGGAATAACCTCAGCTGAGACAAACAACTTCACACACACATTCCTGTGTTTGACCTACATGCTATGCCTTTTGATGTCAAACGATAAGCCACAAAACATGACTTCCTAAACACCAACCATACTGAATTGGAGTGACACATAATGTATGCCTAGGATAGATACTTTGGGATAAAGAGTTTAAGATCAAAGGCCAACTGAAACTCTAAAAGAGGTCTTTGGAGATGTAAAAGCAACTAAATACAAAGTGAAAGTAAATGACATGATCCCACAAACAGCATTACTACATAAGGTGATTCTGTATCACAATTTCCTGCTGAGCATGTACAAGCAATATTTCTTCTAATTCAGCCAAATCAAATGTCTAAAACACTGAATTCTCTTCCATCAGAAACATGAATATGCCTCATGAAACATTTATCTGGCCATGACAATGACACAGCACCACACTCAGCTCAACATAATGTTTGTTCACTAAAACTAAAATATGAAACACAGGCAATTTTGGAAAACTACATACTCTTCCTACATACCTCTTCCATTTATCAAATTGGAATTTGTTCCACCAACAACCAAGAAAACAAACAAATATAAACATAAACTACTCATGATGTGGTCAAGATAGATATATACCTGAAAATTATTTGGAAAATGACTTGTCCAGTTTGGCAAATCCTGTGACCCTGTCTCTGTAAATTAAGTAGTTCAACATGTTCCATAGATCTTCTGGATGGAGAACTTCAGCATTTTCTTTAAGATATATGGTTACTCCAACCTCTTCTTTCACTTTCGACAAATAATGAGCACTGAAGTTTATTTCACGAGGTATTTGTGAAAATTTGGCACAAGCCTGTAAACTATCCAGTCCTTTAATCATCATGACCTTGAACAGATGTTGAATAATTTTTTGATAAATACAAACATTGAAGATTGCATAGCCTCTTTTCTCAATCAATTTCCCATGATTCCATACAGCAAACAATTCTTCGTCTCTTATCATATTAATTGCATCTAATGAATCTGAGCAGAACTCAGCCGGGTAACAGTTGATTGGTAAACTTATAGTTGCTTGAAGTAAAGGCATTAATTCATGAAACAGAACTGCCTGATCATCATCATTACCTCTGTTGTAGTAATCACGTAACCTTCCTAAAATCACCATTACAGGAAATAAAGCAAAATTTCTTGCAACAATGCCTAACCCCGCCCTTTTTCCTGTGACCACAGAACCATCGCAAGTAACTTTGGTGATGTATCCTTTTGCAGGTGGGTACAAGCGACAGACATAAGCTTTCATTATTTCATCGATGATTCGAGGAGGCAGAAAAAACTCTGCAAATGCCAGATTTGGAGTGGACTTATAGGAGCAAATTCCATCTGTTAAATCAACCATGCCACCATGATCACCGTGAACAACAGCGACTGAACCAGTTAATAATGGGTAATAAACTCGAGGGTGTAACTCCAACCGCGATCTCAGAGGATTATCCACATGGATTAAGGGGTACTCAGAATCTCGGAAAATTCTGTATGAATAGAACCATTTTTTGGGGACCGTGGTTTTTTTGAGGGGACCATGGTTTGATTATGCCACCTTCCCTCTAGTTATAAGGGATGTCCTAATGCGTTGAAATTACTAACTTGCCCTTAACCTAATTTAATTTAAAACCAACCTAATAACCACCTCTCTCTATATATATAACCATCACCACCTCCTCCCACCACCACCGCCGATAAATACCACCACCACCACCGACCATCACCACCGCCGATTACCACCACCACCTCATCCCACCACCACCACCTCCTCCCACCACCACCGCCGATTACCACCACCACCACCTCTGATTATCACCAACGCCAACCACCGATTACCACCATCACCACCAACCACCACCACCTCTATATATATATAACTTAATTTAAATCTTTAGCAAAGATATTCTCACAAACCCATTACTTGTCGTTTTTTTTTGGTTGAAAAAATGAGAAGTAATCATCCAAATGAGTTGAAAATGGAAGTTGTGGAGAGGTTTAATGGAGGTTACAAGGTCGAAGTTCGGTTACTTGTTCATCTCACAAGGCAACCGAACTACACATTCAGATGAGTTGATTTACTTGTTCATCCTCACAAAGCAACCGAACTACACCTTCGAATGAGTTCGGTTCTATATGCTTTATAACTATGTTATCAAACCGACGAGTTTGATTGTTTTCGCATAAATGTATAAAACTGCCATGTAACCGAACTCTAGGGTTAAAAACATAAGAAAAAAAAGTTGTCATGTAACCGAACTTACTGCTTTTCCCATTATTTTTATTTCTCTTATAACCGAACTCTATCAACTTTGTTCGGTTATTTTCAAAAATTTTAAATCGCCATGTAACCGAACTCTACGGTTAAAAACATAAGAAATTTTTGTTTGTTAAGTTCGGTTGGTTGTGCAATTAATCTCAAGTTTGCGAAACAACCGAACTTATTAAACTTAGTTCGGTTGGATCGCAAAAGCATGTAGTTTACGAACCAACCGAACCTTATACACTTGGTTAAAATTTATTTGTACATAAAGTTCTGGTTAGTTGCGAACCAACCGAACATAACACTGCATGTCAGAGCTTCCATTAATATGGAGTTCGGTAACCTGCGTGTTTGGATCAAGCAACCGAACTACACCTTCGGATGAGTTCGGTTACTTGTTCATCCTTAAAGCAACCGAACTACACCTTGGGATGAGTTCGGTTACTTGTTCTTCATATAAAGTAAACCGAACTGTTTCAAAATCCAGTTCAAAATTTTACATTTTTGGGGAAGTTTTTACCAATTCAACATACATTATCTAAGTTTGGAGCATACTTGTTCACCCAAATACTCTACCTCCGGTTGTGGTTGATAAAATCCATCATTTGAATACTCAAAGGGGGTGAATTGGAAAAAAAAAATCATTTTTCATGTTATTCTCCTTCATCTTCTCTAACTCTACTTTCACAATAATTCTACTCAACTAATAATAAACCCATCTTTTAATTTAATCTCACTAATTGTTTTTAACTAAATCATTTCACTAATCATAACCTAAAATTAATAAAGAGGGTAGATTAGGTATTAAATAAATAACTAGATATGGGGTGACCTAGAATTACTTCTAATATCTTTACCCAAAATAAAACCATGGTCCCCCAAAAAAAGGCTGGTCCCCAAAAAACGGTTCTATGAATAAGGCTGAAAAACTTCAGCTACTGGATTGATAGAAGGAGGCCCAATTGAGCATGGCCTGGTTCTTAAAATGCCACGGGCTTTCACAATGTTAATGGGTTTTAACAACCACCTCATTTTCTGATGAAAACAATTGAAAGTATGAAGAAAGTGAACGCTTCTGATAGATTTTTGGAGACTTCAATGTTGAAGAAGTGGATTTTCAGAAGAGGGTTTTATGATATGTTAGTTTTTTGTTATATAATTGTGTGAATAAATCTGAAAGCAAGGTTTGAAGAGGGTTTTGGTTGAGTGCAGTAAACTTATGAAGAAGGTTTTCAAGAACAGGGTTTCATGATATGATTCTCTGATTAAGATTTTTTTTCCTTTCAGCATATGAGAAAAAGCTGGAAAAAAGTGGGTTTTCAAGAAAATGGTCTGATTATGTGAAACTGATGATGTTTTTGTGATTTTAGTGTACCAAGAAAGCTAAGAAGGTTTTCATGGTGGAGAGAGTGAACAGCTTTTTCTTTCAATATGTGATGCTCTGCTAAATTTTTTTCTTCTTTCAATATTAGAAGAAAAAAAACTAAGAGTGGTGTAGGAGTGGAAAATCCTACCTCTACATCCAAAGATAACTAAACACATACACAAAGAAACAAGATGAACAAGAGAAGCAAGAGAACACGAGATGTACGTGGTTCGGCATGATTACCTACGTCCACGGGGTATAAAGAAGATCTTATTACTCGAATCAAGGTTACAAGACGGACTTCTCTCTTAATGCCTTTGGTACGCTCTCTTTCCTCACTTCTTACTTGAGTTCTACCTCTCTACATGGTCTCTATTTATAGTTACAAGTGATAATACATCCAGTGCTACGATGTTAGGCCCGGTGTAGCTTCCTCGATGTTCCTCTCGGGGGGGGGTCAGTCAATGCCTTAGCCGACCGTCCTTATTTGTTCGGGTCGGTGTGTCAAGCCGGGTGATGTCGGCTCGCTATCCCGCTCGATGTCGCCCGTTCGATGGAGGCGATCGATGTCGCCCTTGGGATCCTGGCCGAGTCTTTCCCGACCGAGTCCTCCTTATCTCTTCACCAACTTTGTCGAGCGCATTTATGGCTCCAGTGTTCGATGCCCATCGCGTCGTCACAGCTTTTCCCCTTTTCGTCGACTTTCGGCTCCTCTTTTCTTACGCCCAGGTTCGAGAGGCGATCCGCACCTAGGTGCACGCTTGCTCCGGTACGCCATGGCTTAGGATCGTTCCACCTGTCTTTGTGGATTATTTACACCTACATTTATGCCCCTTCTTCCACGTCGTAGTCAACACGTGGGGAAGAATAACCGCCTCGTCTTCCCACGTCCTCGGCCATGCCGGCCACGCATGCCGTTCCCCACTCGCCCAGATTTACTCAACCGGTTCACCTCCTCTGCCGGTTACCATGGGGGTTTATAAGTTCGACGTCTAAACCTCGTTTCCCCATATTTCCTTTCCCGCAACTCCATTCTCTCTCTATCCCTCTCTCGCCGCCAATCAATCGTTCCCTTAGCAGATTTCATCCCCCTCTTTTCCACTATCCGTCGTCTTCTCCGTCTCCGCCGCCGCGATCTCCGGTTCCGATTTACGCTTTTGCTTCTCCCCGCCGTTTTCCTCCTTAGCTTTCATGTCTTCTTCAACTCCCCCCCATGACGGAGAGAAGGTGTGTGAGTTATGTGTTTTTTCCGATGAAGATGGTGTACCGCTTGATTCCTTGTTCGTCGTAGAGAGTCCTTCCAAGTATGATTACCGCGCTCTTGATTCTATCTTTCCGATAACTCATCTCCATTTTCTTGTAGGTCCGACAAGAGGGCTCCCAAGGATCCGTCGGATGAGCAAGCGTTCAGCAGATTGAAGAGCGAGTTCGACCTTCATGGATATGACGTCGAGGCTCTTGTCGCCGAAAAGGGTGTTTTGAGAAAGATGATGTTCGAGGTTTCCCCATTCGGCCGAGGCGACCATTGTTACCCTGGGGCCACCGGGAGCTCTGATGCGTTTCCCACCGTACGATCCTAGTCGTCCATTTTGGTACGAGGCTCTCTCCGCAATCCGTCCGTGCCGCTTTGGCTCGGTGGAATGGTAATACCTTCCGCATCTTGTCCGAGAGTGGGAGAGGCGCAGCCGGGCGAGTGTTCTCCTACCGCTTGGTCCACCTACGATCCTTCCCGTGCGAGTGACTATACTCCCGCTGCCTTCGCCGACAATTATCGGAGCGGGACCACTACTAATGGTGATCTCTGGCCGGGTTTCTTGCTAGTCCTCATAGCCATAAAACTCTTCCGATGGTGTTGGGAGGCTTCTTTTAGATGAGGATCCCGAGGGAAGAGCTCCAACAAGCATGCCCGTCATACTAATGACTCGGCTTGGGATCGGGTTCCGCTTGGTTATTTCCGGTCCTCTCTTGAGCGGCAAATTTCCTCCTCCTCCGAGTTTTATCCTTTCGGGGTAATCAATGTCGATCGGGTAAGTATACTTTTCTCGTTTTTCCGGGGTTTGGTTGATCGGCTCGGGCGATTTGTGGGGTGATATTTTGTCTTGGTGTTTTCCAGACCAAGTCCCAGGGTACTCCTTCTGAGGTTTTCGTTCATCGGAAGAGGGATAGGGTTGCAGGAGCCGCGGAGGAGACAGGGAAGGTAACAAATATATTCATCATTTTTTATTTGACGTACATGTACGTGCCCCTATTTGTTGCCTTGCATGGTTCTGACGTCGGCTCATGCGCAGAAGCTGAGGGTTGAGAAGATTCCTCTTGTCTCTCGGCAAAGGATGGTGAGGATCCCGATGACCGTCTACCCTTGTCACTTTTCCCGAGGAAGTCACCTCGTAAGCCTTTGATGTTTCATCTACCCTTGTAGGTGATAAGCCCAAGGGGACGGTAAGGAACCCAAGGAGGGTGTGCCTGCCCGAAAAGATTGTGGTCTTGAAGTAGTTGACGAGGGGTTGTTCTCGCCGATGGCGTTGTATATGTTGTCTCCGAGGGTGATGATGATGAGGAGCTTTTGGCGATGAGGATGAAACCCTCGGCAATGAGGAGAAGTCGGGACAGTGGAGAAATCGGGTGGTGGTGGGAGCCTTGTGGAGGGCCGTGATGCGGAGGGTGTGCTTTGTCAAGGATCAGCCCGCCGAGGACTAGTCCTTCCGTGGTCCCGACTTCGGGCGAGTACCTCTTTCACCATCTCGGCCCTATGTGCAACTCGCTTGGCGCACTTATTTCTCCCGATTTTGCCTCTTTGTCTGATGAGGAGAAGATCAATGCTTTGTCTCGTTGTATGCGAGGCCGGCCTCGGAGGGTACTTGTGATCTCTTTGGTGAGTAGAGTTGTTTGAGTGTTGCTTCTTTTGTTTTTGTTAAGTGCCGACCGCGTCGGTGTTGTTCGTTAGGAGACCAACCGCTCGCATTTGTTGAATGCCGCCATCCGGCGCCGAGAGGCCGCCGAGAGGGAGAGTCTTCGTCTCCCGTTGCAGCAAGAACGGAGCGAACTCGGAGGTTGGAGAAGGAGCTGGCCGAGGCCCAAGGTAGTTGCTTTACTCTCTCGGTTATGATTGATCTTGAGTGCCAATATCCTAAGCTTCGCACTCGCCTAGCCGAATTTTCTAGTGCGGAGGCCGATCCGCCGCCACGAGGTGCCGTTTGTTAAAAAGGGAATTAACATAGAACGGACCACGTCTCGAACTTACAAGCAGAATAGTTAATAAGGATGCTAAGATTGATCGCTTAGAAACCGATATCGAAGATCTTCAGCCCAAGCTCCATATTTATGAGACTTTGAGTATATCCCCGAGGAAATTGATAACGAGGGCGAACCTAGCTCACTTCCAAGGCATAGCGGGTGATAAAACGTTATTAGCAGACAACTTAGAAGTTCAATGTGGTCGGCTAAGACTTCAGGTCCGAGATCTGCATGCAGATCGCCTTCGGATCTTGGGGAGAGGACGCCACCGAGAAGCGCGATCGAGAGGCCCTTGAGAAGCTCAAGGAGTTTGGAAAGGTTTCGAGGAATTGGATTGGGTGCGTGCCCAATTGTCGGTTTGCAGCCGCCACTCGACGAGGAGGGAGGAATGGAGTGATCACAAGAAGTATTGCCCCTCTAACGAGTTTAACGAACAACCGATTCCTCGAACTTTCTTCAAGATGTCATCTCTCGAGTGTAGCCTATCCGAGTCCGGAGGAGTCTATTAGAATAATTGCCCCTTTGTTAGAAGGTGGTGTGCTTTATGTTCAGTGCTTTCCGCGTTGGTTTCTTAATGTTGCTATTGTGTGATGACCATTCTTGTTGCCTTGGCACTGAAAGGTAAGAAGACGGCGTCGTTGAGGAGGAAAACATCCGTCTCGAGAGGAGGGAGGCTCAATTGCTCGATCAGTGGCCACTGCTAAGGCGGCGCTCGACGCAGCCTAGCAGAGGACCTGCCGCCGAGAAGACGAAGTTCAATGACGAGCTTGTCTCGAAAGGTTCGGCCGTGTGAAAGCGGTGCTTGATAAGAAACGAGCCGATGTTGCCGCCAAGAAGACTGCTCCGGTCCTATTTCTTCCAAAGAGTGATTATGTTTTTGTAGCGCCGTGTCGCTATCTTGCCCTTTTCCTGGGTTGTAATTCGTTTGAACACCTTTTTAATTTCTTGCATAACTTGTTATGGGGTGTCGTCGCGGTTTGTTTGCTTTTTCTTTTCTCTGATGCTACGATGCTACTGACGTTATTATCTTTATTTATGTTGAGTTGCCCATATGTGGCTTTCTGTCGTGGCCTCGTATGTATGCCTGTATGAACAGATAAGTTAGTCACAAATGCCGTTTCTGTCGAACGCACTCAACAAGGAGGGTCATCGGGCCCGATGCCATGTCCTGACTGAGGCATCTCATCACCGTCTTTTTAGATCTGTGTGGAAGGGGAGTTGGTCTCGCCTAATTTCTATGGGGATCGACATCCCAAGAAGTTATCGACATCTTCTTGGGCAAGTGATTCGCCACTTGCGAGAGAGCAATGTTGACTCGCCGATAAGCCGAGTACTCGTGCCTCGACGATCGGCCTGGTTTCCAACCACCAGGGCCCCCGAACTACCCAGACTTGCACAATGCCATCGCCCGAGTTCGAATAGTCCGCGTTAGTGTAAGTCGCCCGCACTTGCACAATGCCATCGCCCCGGTTAAACGACCATTCGAGCCACGCACTTGTCCTATTTCCAACCCCACGCGGCTTTTCACGGAAATAGATGACAAGATATCTTACCCGAGTTTATGGATGGTGAGCTTTAGTCGCGCTTGCGTTCCATGGTCGTGGTTCGGGTTTCCGTCCGGTTTGAGATCTTGTATGCCCCTTCGCCGACCTTCTCAACTATTGTGTAAGGTCCTCCCCATATTGGTGCGAGTTTGCCGCCTTTCTTGTCACGTTCATAGCTAGGTAAGTGTTTTAGTACCAACCTGCCCTGGTAGGAATTCTCTTGGTCGGACCCGTTTGTTGTATTCTCGTTGGATTCTCCGTCGGTAGTTTTCCATCTTTTGCAGGGCCATCTCCTTGTTTCTTCTAGATCGTCAAGTTTAGCCAAGATAAGATCCGCCGAGATGTTTCGCTCCATGCTTCGGTCCTTGTGGTCGGTATCATCGCCTCTCAAGTGTGGATGGCTTCAGGCCCCATATGTTAACATGAAGGGCGACAATCCGTTGCCTCGCGAGTCGTCCTATACGCCACAAGACGTTGTAAAGCTCTTTCACACCATTCCCCATATTCCCAATCAAGTTTCTTCTTCATGTTATCTGCGATGGTCTTGTTTGTGATCTCGCCTCGTCCGTTGCTTGGGGGTATAGTGGTGTGGACTTGCTTTTTCTGGATGTTGTAAGTGTTAAATAGCAGGTCTATGTTTTTGCCCTGCGCTTGTTTGCCGTTGTCGTGAGACGATTGCCGCGGAACCCCGAAGCGGCATATGATATGTTCCTGCATGAACCGGAAAACATCCTTATCCCGTATGTGCCTTAGTGGTGCGCCTCGACCCACTTGGTGAAATAATCGGGTGGCTACAATTAAGTACTTCCTTTGTCCCGACCCGACGTGTAGAGGTCCTACGAATGTCGATTCCCCATTTAGCAAAGGGCCAAGGACCGATGACGAGTTCAACGTCACACCCGCGCGTGTATCTTCTTTTCCCGACTCTCTGCACTTGCTCGCAAACTGTGGCCATATGTTTTGCATCCTCATTCATGTATGGCCGCTAAGTATCCCATGGTTTTTGCTCTCGTGCCGCTAGGCTACTACCCGAGCTATGGTTTCCCGCGCCCCATAGTGCAACTCAAGGATTGTAAGCCCCTCCTCTTTACTAAGGCACTCAACAAGGGTCCTAGGTACGATTTTCAGAGAATTCCATCTCGAATTTCGTACGCATGGCAGCTGCTTTGCTTTTGATCTTGTTGACCTCGGTGCCGCCTTTGGGCAATTTCCCTGTTTCGAGATATTCATGAATCGGCTTCCTCCAATCCTCGGCCTGTACCGGGTCCCAGTGACAAATTGCAATATGTGCGTCGGCGTTCGATCTCGGGTATGATGGCATTAAGACCCTCATAACTCGATGCCTTCAATGCTTGAGTCTCAACATGGAAGCAACGTAGCTGTGGCATCCGGAAAGTGCCGATTGTCTTTTCTCGCAGATGTGTCGGAATTTAATGCTCGGTATTTGCCCGATGTAGAATGGGGCAGTTCCCGCATTTCGTAACAAGGGGTCATGTATGGCGTGACCGCCCGTTGATCCGTTCTGGGACAACTAGCTGAGAGTCGCTCGTGAGTCGTGACTCTCCGGATGCCCATCTCCACTATGAGACGTAAGGCATGTATTACCGCTTCGTATTCGCGTGACATTGTTGGTTGCCTTAAACTCAAGCCTAAAGGAGTGGACCATTTTTCTTACCCCTTGGTGTCGAAGACCTCGGCCCTAAACCCGATCCGTCTTTATGGATGACAATTCTCACGAAAACCTCCCATCGTGTCGGGCTGCATGTCTCGAGTAAATCGGGTGAATCGCCTCTGCCTTCTTCCATTCCGGGATGTCTTCTACTTCGCCCTCATCGCCGAGGGGAAGTTCGCCAAGAAATTCCTAACTCATACATCGCGGTCCTCATCTCGTAAAAAGACATCGAATCGCTTTATTTGCGCGCTCCACTTTGAGATCCGCCCCGACCTAGCCGGGCAAGTATCGAGTACCGACTCTATGGAGGACTTGGTAAGCACCCGATCTGTGGGCTTGGAAATACGTCCAAGCTTTTTGTGTTGCAAATACTAACGCTAGTATGAGCCGCTCGATTCGTGTAGTTCTTTTCTCACGGTTCATGGTCTTCTTATGAAATATACCGGTTTTTCTTCCGCCCTCGTTTTGACCAACACGGCACCGATGGCATGATCGGGTTGCCCCGAGGCAAGTGTTAATATGTCCTGGCTCTGGTCTTTGTAACACCGGTAGGCTCGCCAGTGTTGCTTGATTCTCCGGAATGCTTCCTCACACTCCCTCGGTCCATCCGAACTTCTCCCTTCCTTAACGTCCCGAAGAAATTCTTGCACTTGTCTCGACGATCGAGAGATGAATCGCCCTAGAGCCGCCAAGTTTCCGTCTCACCGCTGCACGTCCCAATCGTTGCTGTGCGAAGGCATTTCATATCGCTTTTGATTTTATCGGGTCTGCTTCGATCCCCTTATCCGTGATTATATATCCTAGGGGAACTTGCTCGAGGTGACCCGTAAGGTGCACTTAGACGGATTTGCCCTCATCTTGTACCTTCTCATGGTCCTGAAGATGTCTCCGAGGTCGTCGATGTGTGTACGGCTACCTTACTTGACTAGCATATCGTCCACATATACTTCGATGGTGTCGTGTATCTTGTCTTCAAACATGTCCTCCACTAGCCTCTGATATGTGGCGCCCGCATTTCTCAGCCCGAATGGCATTTTGGTGTAACAACACACGCCCTCTTGGCGTGAAAAAGGATGTATGCTCTGGGTTCGGGGGGCTGGGGATTTGGTTGTATCCTGAAAGTAATTGGCCTCCATGAGTGTTATCGCCTTGTACCCGACTATGGATTCCACCAAAACGGGTCGATGCCGGGAGAGGGAAGCCGTCCTTTGGGCATGCCTTATTCGTGTCGTCGTAATCGACGCAAATTCTGGGACGCCCCCATTCCTCTCGGGGGACGATCACCATATTAGATATCCATGGCGGATATTGAGCCTTCCGGATGATCCCCGCTGCGTACGCTTCTTTCAACTCGCTCTACTGCCGGTTGTAGCAGCTGGGGGTGCGATTCTCTCATTTTTCGTCTGATCGGCTTCGAACTCGGGGTCGATCCTCGATGGTGCGAGCAAACTTCCGGGCCGATGCCTTCCATGTCGTGCATCTGCCGAGGGCGAACACATCCATGTGCTCCTTCAGAGGGCTATCACTCTCGGGATTGCTCATTCAATAAGCGTGACCCTATCCTCACTAATCTCGGCTCCTCCTTGGTGCCCAAATTAACTTGCCGAGTTGGTTCTAGGGCCGAAAAGTTTTGCTGGGGCTCGCCGACGGTTGCCGGCCTCGTGATTGCTATAAGACCTCCGTGGCGCCCGCCTGTAGGTGGCGATCGCTTGTGACATCATCTTTCCCACCTCTCCCGCTTCCATTTCCTTAGACTTCTTCTTTCTTGGCGTTTTTCCTCGACCGTCTTTCCTCGCTCGTTGGATGTCTATCCGCACACATTGTCTTGCCGCTTGGGGTCGCCTAGTACTTCTACTACCTCGATAAGAAGGGCAGTTTCTGATGGTAGCCGAGGCGACTCCCTTGATCCCTCGCGACCCAAGGTCGTCCCTGCAGATCGCCTCGTAGGGTGAGGCGACATCGACTACGCAAAAGGTGGTCAACGTGTTTCGAGGAACCCTTCCCCATCCGAGACTCGAGAGTGACTTCTCCCTTCGGCAGACGCCACCGTACCGTGAAGCCGTAAATTCGATAAGTCGATGGGATCCGGGTGTCATCGGACAACTCCATCCTCTTGAAAGTGTCATAGAACAATACTTCACCGAACTTCCACCGTCCATTAATATTCTCGCGGACGCCCATTCCTCGATCATCGTGGTTACTACTAAGGGATCTCCATGTGCTTGTCCGTTCGTTGGGACATCTTTCGCCGAAAACGTGACGGCTGTATCATCCACGGCTCCATAGGGAGGGTCTTGGCCACGCTAAAGATTTCCTTGCCCGATCCGGGTCCTCTTGTGTATTCTCGAGGTGATACCGGTCCCCAAATCGTATCCTTGTGTCGGCCGAGTGTGATATGGTGTTACAAGTGAACCGAGCGCCGCGATTGATTCTTATTTGGTGTACTGGGACCTCTGGCCGGGCCGATGTCGATGGTGTTTGACGAAATGACGTAGATACCCATCGCTGATCGGGCCGGACGATATCCTTCACTTCTCTCGCAATCATCGTTGAGTGGCCGCGAATTGATGATAATGGCGTAACTCCGGTGGTTCGTCCCGCCGAATTGGATTCCCGAGTCTTGGGGGTAACGGATGTCATTCCTCTTTTCCACTTCCTTGAACACTTCTTCCAAGGGCGCGTTGATGGGTGTATGATCTTGGTTCGTGGCGAGGCTTCTTTCCCTTCTCGCCCGGACTCTCTTGTTTTCTCCTCGGGGTTGGGCACTGGGCCGCTTCTGACCGCGCCGTGGCTTCTCTTTGGGCGGCCTCTTCTCGTGGTGCTCGCCTCTTGTATTCCCTTATCTCGCGCTCCTTCTTGGATCTCCTCCAAAGCGATATAGTGCTCCCGCATCTTCCGGATTTCTTAGTGGTCTTGGGCTTTTTCGTGTACATCGCCACCCAGGATGGGGTCCGATTTTCTTAGTGAGTTCTCGAAGCCGAATATCTGTTGGTCGACCGTGCCTTTCCTATATCCGCATAACTTTCTCCATCCGTCCGTTAAGGAACGCAATGTTCCCTCGCCTCTCCGTGCCGTGGTGCAAACAACTTGTCGACTCGGGCCGAGCTTATGCCGTATGCATGTACGTTTTCAAGAAAGGTTTCCACCGCAGCCGCATAGCTCCCAACGGATTTATCCAGGCGAGTGTAGAACCAACTCTTCGCTTCTCCTTCTAGACTAGGGGAAGAATTTGCACATGACCACGTCGTGGTTTTTCCATTGTAATAGGGACATGCCGTACATTTTGATGTGTTCCCCCGCATCGCCTGCACTGGCCGAACCCGGATGGGAAGATGGGCAGCGGCACTTTGGTGGAAATGGTGTTCGGTCCAACTCCCCGTGAATGGTGTCTTCCGAGCTTCATTGATTACTTCGCTAACTTGTCATCCTCGCCGTCTAAAGTGAGCTTCTTTATTATCCGCCGAGTCGCTCGATCTTTTGCCCGGTGGATGCGTCCGCACTTTCGTTTGGTTGCTTCCTCGTCGGCCGAGGAATCCCTGGACGGCCCATATCCTTCTCCGTGCTGATTAGGATCGTGTACTCGCCCCTCGGCTCAAGTGAGTGGGGTGGGTCAGTCCCTCGGCGGAGTGTGGTTGCCGGAGGCGCCTGCGGCTCGACGATCCCTCGACCCCGTCCTCCTATTTCTGAGTCGGTGATTCTCGTATTCTAGCGCCAAGTTTCTCCTCCGCAATTCTCTCTCATGGTCCTCTTGTCTTCTTTGGTCTGGCCAAGATGGCGTAGTAACATCGGTCAGGTTTCTCATGACTAGAGTGACCGTTCACTTGATGTCCCGTTGTGTTAGGGGGTGCGATTGGGGTCTCGAGGTGAGAGCGATAGAGGGACGACTGGGCCGTGGGGTGATCGCCTACTACTCGGGAATAGCCGAAGTCGGGAGGCGGTTAGTCGTTATCGGGGGACATCTCGATTAAGGTTCCCTCCCGCCAAGTGGACTCGTCTAAGTCTCTACCACGCTCCAAATCTCTTTGGTGCTCGCAGTTGCCTTTCTCCTCTTCGTTCCTCGTGTACTGTTTGGACTTCCTCCTCTTCGGTATCCGATGCAGTTCTCCCATCTTCCATGTTGCCCTCGCCTCTACCCCATCCGACTTGGGTCAATCCTCAATCTCTCCGGTGGGAAATCGTCATCTCGGCCCCAGATCGATTTCTTCGTCGACCGTGGTCATGCCTTTGGTCGGCGCCCGAGTCTCGCCCTGGCCGTTAGGGTCGACGATCTTCGTATCGAGAGTCCGTAAGTCCCTCCCGCCCGCCGGATCCCGCCGCGACTCCGGTTCTCGGGGATCCTCGCTCGTTCGGGAGGTACTTGCCATTGTTTTTGCTATCGTCCGCGCTCTGGCCGCCTATACGTTCGTTCTCTACGCGCAGCGCACAGACGCTCACGAACCTTTAAAAAGGTTAAGGATGGAGTACAGCAGTCAAAGGCAGAGTGGAAGAGATCCTTTATAGACGATTCCCTTTATCCTAGCGCATCGATCTCAAAGAAATCAAATTGTTTTTGCTTTAAAACGGACAAATTTTGAAAAGTCAAACCGACACATCGCTTTGCAGACTCTTCCTAAGCATTAATCATTATTTGTCCTTACATTCCCAAATGCCCGTAAATCATTAATCATCCGTAGGCGTTGAATCGCAGATTTCTTTCACGGTGGTGACAAGGCAATGACGACTCTCAACGACCATCGTGTTGATGGCCGCAAGATTCCTATAATTCTTCACTCGATATCGTGAGGCTTTCAAGCCAGATGATGGTGAGACTAGTGTCGCTCACCATCATCCCGCGGCCATGGTTTCAAGACCTAGACTCAACGATTTCCGAAGCTAGCCCTCGTTTCCACCATTATCACGCTTCGCTTACCTTGCTAAGATAAAGACAGTGTGAAATGGAGATAGATGCACAAAGATCTCCGCCTAGGAGGCAGTCCCAGATCCTTACGCGTTGCGCTTGTTAGAGTTTTTCGCTTAGCATCCACTATCCTTACTAAGCGCTGATAGGAGCTGTTGAATCTCTCTTGCAACGGGGCTTGAAGTCGCAGATCATAATCATCGAGATGGTATCCCCTTCTAGCTTCTACCCACATCAAAGATGCTATTTAGGAGCTTCTGTCATCCGATGACTCTCTCGAGGTGTTTCAAACGTACACGTAAAACGACTTTATTTAAGCGGAAAACTTGAAAATGGAAGCTTTGATTTAAAACCCAAAACGACCTCATATCAGCTTGACACGAAGATAACAAAACGAAGGTAACTAATAAGAGCTCAAGGCTAACTTCATCAATTTTGACAAGATGTTGCTACTACCAAAGTAAGAACACAAAGTTAACCCTTATCAATTCAACAGAAGTTACTAAAAGAAAACAAGACGTTACTAAAAGAAAACAGAGATGGCAAAGTAAAGGGTTTTCTCCTTTAGCGTCAACCAAGACACAAGGTGGCTTAGGAGCTCGGAGTTTCTCTTTTAGCGTCCGATTTCAAGGTATCCTGGAGATGTTATACGTCCCCTTGTTTGGCGCTTTAACGTAGGAGTGGAAAATCCTACCTCTACATCCAAAGATAACTAAACACATACACAAAGAAACAAGATGAACAAGAGAAGCAAGAGAACACGAGATGTACGTGGTTCGCATGATTACCTACGCCCACGGGGGTATAAAGAAGATCTTATTACTCGAATCAAGGTTACAAGACGGACTTCTCTCTCTTAATGCCTTGGTACGCTCTCTTCCTCACTTCTTACTTGAGTTCTACCTCTCTACATGGTCTCTATTTATAGTTACAAGTGATAATACATCCAAGTGCTACGATGTTAGTCGGAGGTGTAGCTTCCTCGATGTTCCTCTCGGGGGGTCACCAATGCCTTAGCCGACCGTCCTTATTTGTTCCGGTCGGTGTGTCAAGCCGGGTGATGTCGGCTCCGCTATCGCCGCCGATGTCGCCCGTTCTCGATGGGGAGGCGATCGATGTCGCCCTTGGGATCCTTGGCCGAGTCTTTCCCGACCGAGTCCTCCTTATCTCTTCACCAACTTTGCCGCATTTATGGCTCCAGTGTCGATGCCCATCGCGTCACGCCTTTTCCCTTTTTTCGTCGACTTTCGGCCCCTCTTTTCTTACGCCTGTGTTCAGAGAGGCGATCCGGTACCCTAGGTGCACGCTTGCTCTGGTACGCCATGGCTTAGGATCGTTCCACCTGTCTTTGTGGATTATTTACACCTACAAGTGGGTTTGGAAGAAAATGGTTTGGTGAAGCTTATGATGTTTCTGTGATATCAGTATACCAAGAAACCTCTGAAATGGTTTTCATGGTGGAGAGCATTTGCAGGAGTGAAATACAGCTTTTCTCTTTCAGTCGTACGACGAAGGGGTTAGTTTAGCCAGTTTTTTGTTTTGAATCAATGCTGACTACTGAAAAAGAAAGAGAATACGAAAGGGACTGAGTGAGAGAATCACATGCGTATACAAACAATTAGCCATTTTGTTTTCTTAAACTCGTTTTTTTACCACCGCCTACTTAATTAAGCTAGCCGTGTAATTTCTTACTTCCTCTTGTAAAATTATAAGAAACCAGGTTAGTAGATAAACAAATACCCTTTGATTTTTCACACACAAACCCCTACTTAACCTAGATTGGGGTTTTTGTTTAATAATAGAAGAAGCACGCAAAGGGGAATACATAAACATCAATGGTTGTAGATGCCAGACTTTATCAATTCTGCTTTGTGATCGCTCAATTCATTGAGTTTTTCAAGTTGTTTTTTGTGTGATAATGGGTGGGTGTTTATCGGACAACAAGCAATCAAAGGTACAAAGCCAGTCGGTCCTATTTCTTCTAACGATACAATTCTCATGGCTGCCAATAATCACGATAATCCATATTTAAATCCAAATACTTTTGTGTATGCGCTCGGTGATCTTTTCAAACCAATAAAAAATATCATTTTTTTGTTTGAGGTAATTTTAAGAATATTATTATTTTGTAATACAAACCAATAAAAATTATACCGGCTCTTAACTTTTCTCTCTTAAATTTACAAATTCTCCTATTAATTTTTATTGTGCTAAACTCCCCAAATCAAACAGAATTGAAAATCCTTCCTTGAATCTCCATGGTTTAGGTAATAAATTAACCATTGACCATCTTAAGAACTGCATTTTCAATTACAACCGTGATGTGATTTTCCCATCTGAAACAAAATCAACAGTGAAAAAAAGCTTCATAATCTTTTAAAACAAATGAGATACCCTAATGTCTGGTGCAATGAGGATAAAATTAGGTTGGGGATCTAGCATTGTTATGGAAAGATGGTTTAGATTTGGATTTTGTTCACTCCTCTAACTACATGGATAATGTGATCATAAAAAATAATGAGTCTAATAAGGAATGGTTTCTCACTTGTTTGTACAACTCTTCTTATAATAATGATAGACAGGTTCAGTGGAGATTTATAAAGGAAATGGGTAATTACATGAATCTACCATGGATAATAACGGGGGACTTCAACTTCACCTTATATACCAATGAAAGACATAGTTATTCAATAAAGCCTACTCAATCCTCATCTCATAGTCACCAACATTGTTGCTTCTCTGGGTCTCATTGACATTCCTTATACAGGTGCCCATTTACTTGGTCAAATCAAGTAAATCAAGTCAGAACCAGATTAGACAAAGCCATATGCATGCCATCCTGGAAGAATTTATTTCCTAATGTCATTCTCAAAAACTTCATTCCCTCAGGTTCAAATCATGCACCAATCACGTTAACCACCAACCCTCAATGTGAAAATCTAAACAAACCCTATAGATTTTATAAGAATTGGCTACTAAACAACAATTACAAGGAGGAAATCAGGAGAAAATGAAGATGTAACAAGCATGTGACTGAAGCTTATAAATTCACATGCAAGCTCAGAGCAACTAAGATGGGTCTCAAAGAATGGAGAATCAAAGAGTATGGAGATATAGATACAAAAAATCAAGGAAACACAAGATCAAATCCAGCATGTTCTCAATCAACAACAGGTAGTTATAAAGGAGTTTCAAAGACTACAAAATCATCTAAAGAATTTGTATAAGATGAATAATAAAGCTTTTTTTCAACAATTAAGAGAAAATATGATCAAGTATCAAGACAAGAGTTCAAATATGTTCCATGCTTAGTCTAGTTACAAAAGAAGATGCGATCAAATTTACTCATCGAAGAACGAAAGGATACAAGAGAAGATATCGCTAAGATTATAAAGGAACATTTCCAAGAAATGAAATTGCCACAATCAGTATCCCAATGAAGATGAAGAAGTTATGAACCTCATTTCCCCATGCATCACGGACTCTCAAAACCAAAAGTTAACTGAAATTTCAATTGATTAAGAGATTATGGACTATGTGTTTCAAATAAAGTCATGGTCTGGTCCAGGCCCAGATGGTTTTAAGCAGGTTTTCATCAACAAAATTGGGAGATTGTAGGTGTTGATGTAGTCAAAATGGTGCAAAAATTCTTCAAAAGTAGTAAAATTCTCAAAGAACTCAATCATGCTTTTCAACCCTTATACCAAAGAATAACTGTATTCAATCTCCATCATACTTCAGACCACTAAGCCTTTGCAATATATCATACAAAACCATTTCAAAAATCATGACAAATAAATTAATACCCTTACCGCATAAGATAGTTTACCCGTGGCAAGCATCTTATGTCCCTGGAATAAATATAATGGATAATACCATTATAGCACATGAAGTTATTCAATATATATAGATCAACAAAGATTTTTATAGAGTAGTTGCAGTGAAGTTGGACATGTCAAAGGCATTTGACAGAATGAAACGAAAATTCATCATCAACATCCTACACAAGCTGGGGTTTTTTGAAAAATAACGTCAGTTGGTGAATCAACGCATCTCAACAACCACAATTTCTGTATTTCTAAATGGATCTCCAATTGAAACTATCCATCCAACAAGAGGTCTTCGACAAGGTGGCAACTTATCTCCATATCTCTTCATAATCAACATGGAAGGTTTTAGTAGAATGCTTTATTCTTCAGTGGTAAATAACACCATAACACCCATATACCCTGCTAAAAATAGTTCACCAATATCTCACTTGTTCTTTGCAGATGACTGCATCTTGTTATCTTGTGCTAATAGTAATTTTCCAAGCAATCTTAAAAGCATGATACAGAAGTTCTGCACGGTGTCTGGTCAGATGGTAAATTTGAGTAAATCAAGCTTACTCTTCAGCAAAATATTAAGTGAAGAGTCTAAACAGGACATTTATATCATGCTTGGTATGAATGTGATGTCTCTTTAAGGGTGGTACTTGGGTATTAACTTATTCATTGGCAGAGAAAAAATAATTTTTTTTTAGTACATTCAAGACAAGATGCAGTATAGAATCCAACAATGGCAAGCAGGTATGATCAATCAAGCTGGAAGAACCACCCAAATTCAATCAGTTACAAACTTTATGTCTCAATTTCGGATAAGTTGCTTCATTCTTACTCAAAAAACAATAAACAAATTATAAGCTACACAAAAAAAAAATTATTGGTGGAATAAAAAGAAAAGAAAGGGATGTTATTTCAAATCCTGGAGTAGTGTTTCTATTCCAAAAAGATTGGGTGGTTTAGGATTCAAAAACTTGAAAGTTTTTAATGGAGTGATTACCAAACTGACATGGAGGTTAATTCAGGAAAAAGATAGAAAATGGGATGAAGTTCTTCAAGCTAAACATTTCAAATAAGAGAACGTCATACATGATGATGTTTCAAGTAGTGGAACTGCTATATGGAAAACCATAAGTACTGGAATCAAATGGGTCAAACAATTTCACATATGACAAATTGGGGATGGTAAAACAGTTTATGTTTTCAAAGACAACTGGATAAAAGGCTGTACAACTCAATAAATCCAACATAATTTCTCATCCGATAAGGATATTCTTTACAAGATGAGGTAGCATAGCTAATTGATCAACACACCAGAAGCTGGAAGTCAAATATTCAACAAAACTACTTCACCCAAGATCAGATAGAGAAGATTTTAAACATCAAACCTTCTACGCAGCATGAAGACAAAACTCAATGGTCTATTACAAGCAGTATACACTTTACAGTAAACTCCACTTACAAAGCCATCGTATATCAGCGGAACCAGAGTCTAGCAATTATGGAAAGTGAAGAAAAAATTTGAATTAGTATTTGGCATCTCAAAGTCCCTCATAATTGTTAGTTGTTCCTATGGAAGGTTGTACATGACATCCTCCCTGTCAATTAAAGAATTGCAAGACAAGTTTAGGCGCAAGACATTAATTGTCAAAGATGCAATTCAGTTGTAGAAACTATCACTCATATGTTGATTCAATGCATCTACGCTAGGAATGTGTGCAATGTAATATCCCCAGAAATTACACAAGAGGCCGCTTGTTCAAGATATAAAGCAATGGATAAGAACTTGGTGTAATCCAGACAACAATATATCCTTCGGCAAGAAAGCCAATATACACCTAATTTTCATCCCTATGTGGTTTATATGGAAGTCAAGATGTGAGATGATTTTTAGTAGTGGCAGATGCTCCTGTACCAGCCCAAAACACATAATCATTACCTATTATAATGAAAATAAAATTCATACTAACTACAGTTTACAATAGATGCAGGTGCTAAACAATATGTCTGACAAGACTTTGGTTTGCTACACTATCAATAATAACTGGAGTCCCCCTTCAATAGGAAATCTAAAAATAAATATTGATGCTTTAGTTATGCCTAGTAATAATTTTCCTGGCATTGCTTTAATTATTAGATATTTTAGAGGTAGATTGGTGTAGGCCTGGATACTTGCGTAAAGAGTTAGAGATGTAGCTCTCAAGATGAAGCAGTTATAGTCCTAAAAGCTCTCCATTGGATTATGCAGTTACAAATTTAGCATGTCATTGTGGAAGGAGACAACAAGAAGGTGGTGGATAGCATCAATGGTACTCATATCATTATATGATGGGAAGACAATAATGCAATTAGGGAGTGTCAGAATTTAATTCAGTGTTCAGGAAATGTTAATATGTGATTTAGAAACAGGAAGTGTAATCAAGTGACATATCTCCTTGCGAAATTTTCTAGGAATAACAATTGTGCTAGGAAATGGAGTTTGATTCTTCCAGTGTGTCACTTCTAAGTTAGAATCCGAAGAAAGTGTCATGTAATGTTTAACTTTGTCATCTTTTGCTTCTTCTTTTCAAAAAAATAAAAGATATATATATATATATATATATATATATATATATATATATATATAAAGTTGATCCTCAGCCAACACTCCCGAGAGGATCACCAAACCAAGTATGAAACATCCGATAAATGCTTAATTTAATACTATTTGTGTCAATTCTATTAATTCAATACTGCATTATGCCTTTTTTGTTTGAGGTAATTTTGAAAATATTATTATTTGATAATACAAATCAATATAAATTATACCGCCAAAAGTCAATTACCCAATTTTTGATTAAAAAGGTTGTTTACGGACTCAGTTATGTTGTTAAGACTGCAGAAAATGTAGAATATCCAAAATCTATTTGTCAGCCATTATCAGTTGTACACCGAACAGTGTTGATTAGAAAAAATTATGAGTGGAAACACAAAACAAAAAAACGTATTATATATGAAGTTGATCCTCGGTCAACACACCCGAGAGATCTGAAACATCAGGTAAATGCTTGATTTAATATTGTTTCTGCCAATTCTAGTCAATTCAAGTTAATTTAATACTGCATTATACCTTTTCTGTTTGATGTAATTCTAAAAATATCATTATTTTATATTACAAATCAATAGAAATTATACCGGTTAAACTCAATCGCTCAAATTCTGATTATAAAAGTTCTTTATAGACTCAGGTTCGTTGCTAAGACCATAAAAAATGTAGAATAATCAAAATATATTTGTCCGCCATGATCCTGCGCATTTCAGTTGTACACCCAAACTGTGTGGATTTAAAAAAGTCAAAACACAAAACAAAAAACATATTATATATGGAGCTAATCCTCGACCAACACACCTGAGAGATCACCAAACCAAACTTGAAACATAGGTAAATGCTTAATTTAATACTATTTGGGTCAATTCTATTTAATTTAATATTGCATTATAATTTTTTCCGTTTTAGGTAATTTGAAAAATATCATTATTTTATAATACAAATCAATAAAAATCATACCGGCTAAAGTCAATCCCCTAAATTTTGATTACGCAAATTGTGTATAAACTCGGGTTAAGACTCAAAAAAAATGTTGTCCGCCATGATCCTGCACATTTCAGTTGTACACCCAAACAATATTTATTAGAAAACTCATGAGCCAAAACAAAAAACGTATTATGTATGAAGTTGATCCTCGGCCAACACACCCAAGAAATCACCAAACCAAGTATGAAGCATCCGGTAAATGCTTAATTTAATATTCTTTGTGCCAATTCAAGTTAATTTAATACTGCATTATGCATTTTGTGTTTGAGGTAATTTTCAAAATATCATTATTTTATAATACAAATCAATAGAATTATAACGGCTAAAGTCAATCTCCCAAATTTTGGTTAAAAAAATTGTTTAGAGACTCGGGGTCGTTGCTAAGACTGCAAAAAAATGTAGAATATCCAAAATATATTTGTCAGCCGTGATCTTAACGCATTTCGGTTGTACACCTAGACGGTGTTGAAAAAAAAATTACGAGTCAAAACACAAAACAAAAACGTATTATATGGTACAAGAGCAGGAAAACGCCATTAGACCTAACAAGTATGTGTTTGTAGGTGATCTAAACCTATGAACAAGAGTTATATCTCTAATTACATACCACAAGAACCTGAAGATCAGAATCTTTTTTGATGGCGGGACTTATCAAATGTAGAAGAACTCCCTGATACCCCCTAGGAGTTTAAAGTCCCTCGAAGTGTTTGCTAGCCTTGAAAAGCAACGTGAGAATATCACTCTTGATATTAATTTGTATCTTCATAAAGAATAATAATCTGGACAGGTTAAAGAAGGCCATGATGAATTACATTCATGTTAAGGTTGATATAGATTTGTTAATAAGGGAGTTATCCACTCTGTGATTTGAAAGGTTTTAATAATCGTATTATCACCGTGAATGAAGAGTTTTATCCTTATCCCTCAGAATGTCATGACCTCGGTATATCTCGTGAAAAGTCTTCTCAAATATAATACATATTTCTTGTCAACAAAAATGGCGTGCAACATAATTCTTAATATAATGTCTCCTTTATGACGAAAAAGACGAGAATGTTAGAAAGAGCTTTCTTGAAAAATGCTACGCATTTTCTTCTGGCGTTGATATTAAATACTTGCAAAACAAGACATCAAGATTTTATATCTCATGCTATTTTCTGTTTTCGTTCTAGCAGAAGTGGATAGATGTCATCATTGCAGTTTCTCTTCGTTACAAGTAGCTTACTTTTATTGATCCTCTTGAAGTGGAAAGTAGTTGGGAAAAGCTTCTTTGTACTTTTATTGATCCTCTTGAAGTGGGAAGTAGTTGGGAAAATCTTCTTTCGTGGATCCATTCTATGTACATAAAAATCAGGGTGCTCTGAGCAAAATCCTCTCATGTAGACTTCTTTTTTTGCTACCATTCATATATATTTGTTATTTGTTTTCTTTTCCTGAGAATGAATATCTAATTCTCCAAACTGTTTATCCTTCCTCCAAGGAGAGAAGTCCACTCTTTAATAAGTTATATAATTTGTTGCTTGCAATGGTTCTCGACTAATTTGGTTAGTCACCATAATATTTTTGCCCCACCAGTCTTGAGCCTGTAATATTGGGTCGGTCTATAGTATTACGAGTCCAAATGTAACGACTCATTGTGGGTGTCAATATCTTTCATGCCACATGTTAGAGCATCGCTCGGTCGAACTCACAAGTTTTGCTATCTCAAGCTTGTTGTCAATGTTAGATGTAAAACTATATCTTGATTTCTACTATACTAAAGTCAAGTCTTAGACTAGGATTAGAGTGGTAGTTGAGTATCAGATATCACTAAAGAACCCTCGAAGATTGAAGAATGAAGAACAAACGAAGACATTTGCGAGAACGTCATCAACAAATAGGTAAGTGGAAACTGATATATCCTATTTACTTTTGACATTTACCATTATATCTTATGAGACTATGTCGTACGTTTTAATAGACTTAATATTGCAAAAAAGAAATTTCAATTTCAAGCTTGTCTTGGTTAAAATTTCAAAATATGATTCAAGAAATGGGTGTTTGTTGATTCTTAGCAATCTTTTTAGAAACGTTTATTGTTCACAAACTATTTTTGTTTTAAGTTGATTGTTTGGAAATTGCCCACGAAACAATGCATATTGTCGATGACTATTGGGAACGTTTTAAATTAATTATGCGAGAAAAAAATAACTGATTGGTGGTCGTGTAGGTCTTACCAAATTAAGTATGAATTCCGAGAATGGTGTAGGTTCGTAAATTACCGGTTTACAAACCCTTTACATATGAGTTCAAGAATTAGGTAGGTTTGCAAATCATTACCATCTGACTTTTGGGAACTCGCCAACGTTTGCAAAACCGTTTTGCAAACCCTTGTGGCCTGACTTTCCAGGAACCGCCCTGACTTCGCGAACTGTCAAAGGTTTACAAACCTGTCTAGTTCCCATATTAGCAAAATTCACTAACTACTCTAAATGACTATGTTCGATTTTATTACAATTTTCTTAGACACTTCTAAGACAATTTATTCACCAGATCACTTTGTGCTTGTGGATTATTGATTAGTCTTCAGTGTTATTGAACATCATTAGCACTTGTAAGTTGAAAGATTACTTAACCGTTATGAACTATCATTGTGCATGGTTCCATAACCCTGGACCATAATGCATATTCTTCTGTGTAATTTCAAGGAAGATTTCTCACATGCTTACATGATTTCCTAGTGAGAATTTCATCTAAACGGAGAAAGTGTTTGCTTGGATATCAAGCTATATTTTCTTGAATTCAAATCTACCTAGCTAGATCCTTAAAATTTATAAGTAAAGAGACTCTTGAAATGGGATTTCCTAATCCCCGGCACTCTTGTATCCTAGTTACAAAGCTAGAGTTGTCTTCTAAAACCTAGGTTTCCATTAAAAAAACATAATTAGATTTACGACTTTGAAGACTTCACTTAGGTATTCATAAAGCCCTGTATCTTTTACATGATAGTTCTTGTATCCGGATCTTGTTCTTATTGATCTTTGAGAATTTCGTAATCTTGGATCAGAAACGAGATAAATAAAAATCACAAAGTTTTGTTCATCTTAGACTTTGTAATTCCTCAAGATAGATATTTAAACTCTTCTTCAATTTTTTTGGATAATTCTTGAGAGGTGGTTAGTGATCCGGGCTTCTCATCTAACTAAGTGTAAGTGTTCCAGATTTTTGAGGCTTGCTGGACTTTGTCTACTGGAAACAGATTTCCAAACCTAGATTGAAACATATTAAAAGGGAGATCAAATAGGTTTTTCTGTTAAAGCCAGATCGATATAAAAAATCTTCATTGACGTTGAAGCACTCTTGGGCTGCAAAGGACGTAAGCTAAGGGAATCAAGTGCGTAGAGCCTTGTGAGGTTCAATACGTAAGGAACATGGTAACATCTGAATTTTTTGGAGGGTAAATTCGGTCTTAAATACATTCTGGTCCGAAGTCTAATAGTGGGCTAGTTTCTCGGTTTAATACAGTGTGGTGTCCAAAGCTGAACGAGGTTCGGGGGTTTTCTGCAGGTGTATTTTTCATCGTTAACAAAAAATTTGGTGTCTTGTATTTTTCCTTTCTCGCCTACCCATATCGTACTGGTTCACAATTTCCTACACGGGATGTTTGAGAAGACCAGTTTCCTTATTTACATGGATCTCTTTTCTTGATAATTTTCTTGTTTACATGTATGCTCTAACTCCTTGTAAAGAGGTATATAATTATGGCTCTAATAACTAAAGGTGTTACAAAGAGAGATGTTGTGGCAGTTGTCAATAAAAAAAATTTTGCGAAGGAATCAAGAAGGAAAAAAAATAATCAAGATATGGTCTCCTCATCTTCTTGTCTTTCATCAACTTGTCATAAATCTATTTTGGAAGATTTCGTAAACTAAAGGGAATACCCGGAAGTTTCGGATCGATCACTTCTTGAATGAGCTTTATGAACAAATGTGTAACCAATGGAATAATTTGTTATGTGATCTTAAAGAACAACTTAGTGAGTTAACTGACATCAATAAATTCCTCAATAATGAGAATGAATTCTCCTTTTAAGCTCTTACGAGTAATTTGATGTGTTTCCAGTTAAGTCCTTGTAGGAACATATTCTTATTGTTTTAAGGAGGAACACTAGATTTTGAAGTAGCCTATTTATGTGTTCTACATTAGCAACTTCAAATATTATCATTGCCAGTTATTGAAACTTATTTAGTTAAATTTTATTTTGAAGATGATTGCAATACCTAATATTTATCGATTATTTTGTGTATTACTTATTTTATGAGATTTGTTCTTTGATATCATATTTCCGGTGATTAGAACGGATGCCTCATATGTTCTCATATAAATTTTTTTTTATAACTGGCTAAAGACGAATAAAGTAGTTTGAGAATTGCAATAATGATCTTCCCACGATTATACTTTATAAATATATTGCGGGGATTCCGTAAGATGGTCTTAGTTGTCGCATTTCCTCCCTGAATACATAACCTCCAAAGAATAAGATCGAGAACTTTTATCTTTCCGTTCGTACATGGCTAGGGAATTTAGATATAATCCTTATATTAGTCATATCGCTAAAAGTGTGTTCTTTCTTCGTAACTTGCCTACAGTATGAATTTTTTCGATGTTAGTTTTCTCATGAAAGTAATGTTTCTTAGTTCCTCTAACATTAAGATCATTGTTTTTAACTAGTATTTTTTCGTAATTGGTGAAAAGAAAGAAAAATATTTGGGATATAAATTTACTTGTATCCCAAAAAATCCTTCTATTGTAGGTAGAGAAAGGTCGCTCATGTTGATCTCTAAATAATGACTATAACAAGGGACAATTCAATTTGAACTTGTGCTTAATTTTTATGATGAGGAATTGATCGCTGTCGTAGGCGTCAAAAATAAATTACACTTTCTTACTACTCAAAATATATAATGAAGCAAGGGCAAGAAAGGATCGTTCCCACAGAGAGGTTTAGGTTGTCAATATGTTTCGGTATCTTATAAGTAACACGGAGGTTTGCTGATTTTTATATACTAAAATTAAAATAAAAGCAAAGCAAATAAATAAACACGCAAATCAATGAGGTGAAAATATTGGATAAAGGTTTCATCTTCAATTGTAAACAAGTTTATGAATATATGAATAGAATTCGTATTTAATCTCTCTATCATCAAAAGCCTAGAGAATCAAGAGAGCAAGATAATCTATTAATTTCCTAATTCATCACACACACATTAGGGCTGTGTATGTGAATTCTACCTAAAGAATAACCTAACGCCTTGCGCTAATTAAGTTCAATTCCTAGGAGCATTAAGTTTCAGAAATAGGCTAATCAATGCAATTGTAATACATTGCGCAAAAAATTCGAACAAAGGTCAATTTATACATATGACTACAAGGATGTATCACTACAACCTAGAATCATATCATGCTACTCGTATTCAAGGTTATCGCTCGATGAAAACCCTAAAATAGCTCTAGATATGGATGTGAGTTCAATCAATTCTAGACTTAACTAAACAAACATTCAATCATATTGCAATACATCAATCATGCAATTATTATAACCCGTAAATATCAAACGATAATATTGAGAGAAAACTAATTCATAAAAATCCATAACTTGTTTTCAAAATCCAACTACATCTTTAACCAATAGAAAACTCTAGCTCATATTCATGGAGTTCATAACAAGAAGAAAGAGAAAATACTTCATGGTTCTAAACCCTAGAAAACAAAGTAGAGGCAAAAAGAATAGATAAAAGAAAGATGATAGTTGTAAAAGTCTTTCCTTTAAATAGCTCTCTTGTTTCCAAAATTAGGTCTAATCTTCAAAAGTCCATTATATAGAAGTCCTCCAAGCCCATGTGTGAGAAAACCCATGTAGAAAATATGCCCAAAAATATGTCGCCGGAAAACTGGTATTTTGGTCGGAACTTGGCCGGAAAATTCGCCGACAGACATCTCAGGTGACCGGCAAAGTCCACCCGGTCACCGGTCAACGAGTCAAATCGGTCAGGTGAGTCAAGTCAATGTAAATCGGTGAGTCAGAACCGGGTCATATGAGTCAGGTGGTCTAGTCAGACCTGAGTCAGATCTCTCTGGCTGATTGGGCTGAGTTGCCAGGCCATAAGCCATTTGCACTGGCCAAACTCTGCATTGCAATCATTGCACTTCAGCCATGATGGTTGTGCCTTCCCTGCAACTTCAGTTCATAACTTGTAATGCCTCCTCTCCTTAAGCCATCAAATCAACTCTGCAATTCACAAATCTACAGCTGCATTCAATCTGCCCCATGTGCATTCCCTGTAGCTCAACCATCTAAACCTTCTGCAGCTTATAAACACTCGACTGCAACCTCCTCCTATTCAGTTCATTCATCACCAGACTGCAAACTCATTTCAACTTTTTTGACCTTTACATAGTCATCTGGACAAACTCCAACTCATTGTGCTCTTAGCTTCTAAAATCAGCCCCAACCTGTAACACAATCCACCAGCACCAGTTCATTACAACTACCACTTGCAGCTCAGCTGCCATCATCAGTATCATACAGACCTAAGCATTCCTTTATTCTACCAAGCACATGCCACACTCCCCTCGCAATCTCGGACACCGCAACACCATTCTGTTTGTATGTCACGGTAAACCCAAATTCCAGTACCTCCAACATTTCCTCTCAACAACCTTCATTCATTCAGTTCAACTCATACCTGCAACAGCTGCATTCAGCTTCACCAGTTTCCTCTTCAACTGCAGCCCATCAACTCCAGCTGCAAGTCCAAAACACCAACACCAGATGCCTGTATACCAAACATAAAACCTTGCTGCTCCAACTCTGCTTCTCTGCTCCTCCAACTCTATAGCATCTCCGCCTTGAACTGCACCCGCAAATGCCATTTCCCTGTACTAAACTGCAATTAATCACCAGCAAATCCTGTAGAAACCCATTCCCTGAGCTTCAATCCCACAAACTAGTAGCACAGCTCCACAGTCCACCAATAACTGCACCTGCAATGTCATTTCTTCCCTTCTTCTCAGCTCAAGACCACCACCAACAAACTCAATTCAACTCCCCCCTGAATCTCAATACCACCAGCAGCCATTATTCAGTCAACACCATTAACAGCCAAAGGTCTCAAACCCATCTGGATTTTCTTAATCATCCACACAAGTACTAGCTTTAGCACCTGTAATGCCATTACCAGCACCATCTACAATACCACCAAACACCAGAGCCAACATCTCCTCTCATCTGACAGATCCACCAGACTTCCCAGTTTTAACTGCAACAGCCCATTTTTGAGCCAGCTAAACTGCCCACAGAGCACAACTGCAATTCCGTAGCTTTCAAACCTTGTTCTCTTACTTGCAAATGCAGCTGCACTTTACTCAGCTTCCAGTCACCAATATCTGCTCCGTGATTGCCTCATGTGCATCATCTACGCATCTTCAGTAGCATTACTTGTACCACCAGGACCGGAAAGCCAAATCAGTTGAACACAACCACCAGTTCTTCTATTTCAACTCATTGAATCTCATCAATTTTAGTACCATATGCTTCAGCACATTCAGCTACACCACATCCTTGGCAGCAACACACAAACCCATTTACCATTCCTTTCTCTCTGCTACAACACAATGCAACCCAGACTCCATTGGATTCATTCCACCAACCTAAGTACCAGCACCAAAACCTCCAATTGAAGCAGCTGCAATTGCATCTCTCTTTGTTCTTCAATTTTTCAGTCAAAACCCATCTCAATTCCACCATCTATTGCATGTATCTCATTATGAACCATTCCCTTTAATCGTTCAACAAAATTCCAGAAACCCTAGTTTCAATTTCTTCCATTTTCTTCTCTCTCAGTTCATCCCCCCATATCAATAGCAGTTAACCCAAATCTCCAATCACTAATTTCAACAGAAGCAAATTGTGTTCTTCCCTATATCCACTCAAAGCTCAGAACCCTAAATCGTCCGATTCTTCTCTAGAACCCTAACTCTCATTTCAACAACAAACTCTCGAATCGATCTTAATCTTCGATGAGCAGAAGCTACATCTCCTCCATCATCACTCAAATCCTCTTAACATCTCCTTCCTTGTCTGAAATCTACTGATTCTCAGACCACTTTAATGTGCAACCATCTCCCTTTCTTTCCTCTCTGAATTTCAAGTGAGTGTAATGAATAAAAGAAAACTCCCGATCCAATTCTAGTGTTAGTGAACTAGGAATATCTAGGGGCACCCAGGACTCGGATAAGGGCTACCATGAAGTTGTTTGGCTTGTCGGTTTCAGAGTACCGACAGCCTAGTTCTCTGTTCACTTATCAGTTCTACGAGGCTGACATTTTAATTCCTGCATAACTCCTATTGCACCACCTAGCCTGCTCCAAACATCGCATGTGAATAGAGCTTTTCGCTCCAAATGGCTAATTTCTCCTTCTTTGGCCTCAAATGACTCCATTGCACCTAATTAACTCAAAACCAAACATAAGATACATAATTTACAAGAAAACTAGCGAAGAAAGCATAAACTATAGATATAAATGAAGGTGTTTATGACACCTATCAGGAATGCGGTTGTGGAATTATAGGTAAGGATATTAATCCTTACCCAAAATTCTATAGCCATTTCTGATAATCCAGAATCCTATAGGATACTATCCGACGTAACGGATATCGGATGTTGGAAAGGAAAATTTAGCTAAATTTATTGGGTTATCGAAACGGAGCAGGCTGAGCCACATCCGTTTCGATAAGTTTCGATACTAATATGATATAAAGGTATTAATCTATTATAGCCTTTATCCCATTCATATCTTCTACGGAATTAAGTCATTGACACAAACTAAGAAAGAAAACTAACCTCTCCTGCTCTCCGTTCATATCTTCTTTTCTGAATATTATTCTTTCTCCTCTAATTCTTTTAGAATATCTGAATATGTGTGATCAGAAAACTACGGGTTCTTTTAAAATCCAATTTATTTTGATTTTGAAACTTAAATTAAGGTTTCAAAATTGATTCATGAAATTAGGCAAAACAATGTCACAAAGTCAAAGATCATCCAATCATGTTGGTGCCTCAAAAAATCTATCAAGTTTAATGGCCTCACACTTACAAGAACAAGAGGAAAGTGCTGAAGGTTCATAAATTAACTCAACATCTGTGAGTCGTCTCAAACAAAATGAAGAGGAAGAGGAAGATTTAATTGTAGTTGAAGTAAAAAGACCAAACTACGTACAACAAGGTCATATATACGGAATGACTTTGAAAGAACTATTACTATAAAGATTGAAGCAAATGGGAAGAAGGTGCTTGAAATTATAGCTGAAAACAATCATTGCAGTAAGATAACTGAAGCAAAAGGAACCAGCCACTTGAGATTCTATCTAAATACCTGTAAAAAGAAGTCGGAGAATCATCCTAGATAAAGAAAGATAATTGCATCAAAATGGGTAACTAAGTCACTATCTTAGCTAATTATAAATATGATCATGATGCTACTAAATTAATTGTTGCTCAGATGCTAAGCATAGTTATCCAATAAAAATGGTTGAGCATAGATATTTTAGAGAGTTTGTCAGATCTTTGAACCCTCCTGCCAAGTGTTACAGTAGGATATTACAACTAGGAAAGACATTATGAAACTTTATGCTAAGTTGAAAGTTCAATTACAAGAAGAATTTGATTCAATGACATCTAAATGTAGTCTATCATATGTGGATTTGTAAACATAAAAAAGATGGTTATGTCATGTAACATGTCAGTACATAGATGATGAATAAAACTGATTAAGAAAACACTAGCATATATTTTAATGCCATCACCACATACATGAAAAATTCATGCAAATTTTGTGAAAAAAGTAGCTCTGGATTGGATTAAGATTTTTGTTTTATTTGCTGACAATGTTAGAGTGAATGATGTTATGATGGCATATTTGAAGACTTGGCTTGGTAGCAAGGATTTTCTAGTTCTTGGGAGGGCTTTGTTTCAATTGAGGTGTAGTAATCATATATGTCATTTAGTTTTATTATATGGGATTGTTTATGGGTGAAAACTATTTCTGTCGGTTTTGGTAATTTGGGGTGTGTGGATGAGAAATGAATATAAACCCTAAACAAATGCACTGCACGGGAGTGCTTGTGATTCGAGAAATCAATCCGTACAACTCTGGCCTAAACCAAGAAATGGTCATTCCAGACTTGCTTCGGTCACAAAGTGAATGAGATGGGGTTGATCTTAGGGAGGGAAGCAAAGAAGGTGTTGAGATTGTGGAGGTGTTGGATGTTTTATGACTTGTATCAGAAAGCTGAACTGGCTTGCAGGATGTAAGCTATCAGTTCTGGTGTATGAATACGATTGTATCAACACTTAGTTTTCTGTATTGTATTTTCTTTTCCTTGGAAATAGGGAGGAGAACCTATTTATACAAGTCATTAAGCCTAACCCACGTCTCTCATGGGAAGTGGAGTGATGGAGTAGTGGAGTTGTGTGTTAGTGTCACACGACCAGTCTTGCCCACTTCTCCCATCATCACTAACCGTCCATGACTTCCTGACACGTTCTTGTGATGGCGCGTTGTGCGCTGCACGCTGTAAACCTCCAGACCAATACCCCAGTAAGTATCCCCCAGTTTGTGACACGTTTGATGTCTCGAATGTGTGGATCGTAGGACCCACAGAAAGTAGCATGTGATGCTGGATTAAATAACTAAGTTATTTAGGAAGTCGATATTTATGAAATATCGTGTGTATTCTATGCAGGTAACGCATCAAATATATTCAGCATGTATGAAACATCGTTGTTTTAAGGCTTAACGGAGTAAGTCACGATCAAGCGTCTTAAAACAGCATCACGTCCAACCATCTTCGAGTGATCGTTTGGAGGATGCATGGGAGAGCCATACTTTGGTCGATCACTATATGTGGAAGAGTGACGGACGGTGATCATGGGGATGCCTCATTGGTCGCTTAACTCCTAACCAGGGCTTCTTAACCAAGCTGGTAGAGTTGGATGGACGAGATGCTCTGTGACGCTCATCTGCATTGATGAAGTTTTAGGGTTTTGAAGAGGTGCGCAAGCATCACTCTTCAGCTTGGTCGAATCCAAGCATGGGAGACGTTTTTGACAGGACCGACCGGGCATGCGTGTAGACGACCTTCCGGTGTACACGTCCGTACCTCACTGTCCCGTGAAAGTGTGATCTAAACCACTCAATTTGTTCGGCAAATAGGAGCGGCTGAGATTGATTTGCGACAGAAATCCCATGTCGCAAAGGAGTTGAAGACCGCACGTCATGCCTACTTCGGGCGCGCGTTTCGAGATGTCCGACCATGGTTGGCCTTGGTCAATCAGTCAGGCGTGTAGATGGGCCCACGGTGATCGTGTTGACATGCTCGGGACCCTTTGAATCTACATTTACACCCTCCATTTATGCTTGCGAAGATGGACGCTCGTGATCAATTAGCGACACATGTAATATGCCGCAAACCCTAATTAGGGTTTTGGATCGGTCGTGTGTACACGACTTCAGCCCTCAGATTTGTGCTATGCTCCTCCTTTGGGGAGGCCGACCATATGGGGCCCACATTGGGTCGGTGGTGAACATGGTGATACCTGACTGACGGTCCTAGGCCTGATCTAATCCATCAAACATGCTGGTGTAGTCGGATGGCCGTGATCAATTTGAGACCTTAGTGGAATTTCCTGCGACCCTTTAAGTATTACGCCAGCCATACTTTGGGAAAACGCACGTTGCTCTATGGATAGGTCAGGAGATGGTCGACCAGGCAGGTAGAGAGGGGGCGCGTCGGTGTGCAGGGCAAGATTTTCCGACCGGTCATGGGATAATCCACGCCGTCCAATCATGCCGGTGAAGTTGGAAGACCGTGGATGGTTTTGAGACTGTCGTTGGCGGTCTTGTGCGCACAAGCTTTTCCAAGCTACTCCACACCAGTCCAACCATCCTACTTTAGGCTGGTGTTTGGTGGTTATTTGGGAGGCATGGTATGTATTCGACCGACCAGGGCATAAACGGGCCCGCTGGTGGTCATTAAGGTGGTAAACTGCTCCTGTTGAGGATCGTCTAGGCTGGTTAAATCATGCGGCCAACTTGCGTGGTCGTGATTGTTTCTGAGACTAATATGGACAATCCATATTCAAATATGCTCAATCGGGCTTGTATAACACACCGAGAGATGTATGCTCAATCGAGCTAGTATAACACACCGAGACATGTATGCTCAATCGGGCTAGTATAACACACCGAGAGATGTATCATGTACGGGTATTTCGTGCATGCCTTACTATTAACACTTGGAAATTCGTGTTACTCTGCTGAGAGCAACACTCAGTCGTCATGCCACACTAATAATGAGAGTTTTGTGGGAACAACACAGGAAATACAAGGCTAGTCATGCATTAATTAATAATGCTATAAATTCACAGGGTATATGGGTTTGTTGCCACATGCTCCAACCTGGATGAATTTTGTGTATTTAATTCATATAATACTGGGATTGTTGCCACATGCTCCATTTTAGGTGAATTAGTAAAGTGAAGAAGTATGCATCACTTATCAGTGGCTTTATCCTTTGCAGGATGTCAGCGCATAAATTTTGTTTTACAATTTTAGACCTAAACTAAAATCCACCATCAACAGGGATGAAAGTAGTTGCTGGATTTATAGTAAGTATTAGTGGGTGTGTGAAATATGTCAAGTCTTTACAGGCTAAAATTACAGAGGTTTTCAAATGCTTTGGCATAAGTTAAGCTTTCCGCAACGTCATCAATTTAGATGTGGATACCATGTGGAACTCTACCTTTAAGATTCTTAGGGATGCAATTGATTTGCGCCAAGGATTTGTCCGGTTAGGTTGGATTCTGATTTCATTCTACTACCAAGTTCAAAGGAGTTACAACAAGGAATAGTTATTTGTGAGTGTTTCGAAGTGTTTGATGTTATTCCAACTAAATTTCTAGGGATATTAAGTATCCAACTACAAAAATGTATTACAATGAGGTTTGTGAGATTAATAAGAGCATTCGCAATAGGAATCCAGTCCCCAAATGTATATCTTAGAAATGGGATTGAAGATGAGGACAAGGTTTGATAGTTATTGCAAAAATATAACCTAGTTGATAAACATTGGAATGGTTTTAGATCATATATAAGTATAAGGCTAGACAGATAAAATTCGTTTATCATAAATTATATGATATGCATAGCTATGTAACTCATTATAACAAATTTCAATCAGCATTAGTAACTCTATGAACAACTCCTGATTTTTTTGGGAATTTAGCTAGCTAGTGGAATAGGTTCAACTATTCTTGAGAATTATAGAACAATTAGAAGTGACCATGAGTATGATGATTTTGTGACCGAAAACAGTAAGATTGAGGTTCAGAAGTCAAAGATAGAGAAATACTTAGAAGAACCACTGCTTACTAAAGGCATAACCAAAGAGGAATTTTTATTTGACATATATTAAGTTGGTGGAAGAATCATGCTCATAGTACCCAAATTTTGCAAAGATTGCAAAGAGATGTATTATATGTTCCAATGACAAGTGTGACATTCGAATCCATGTTCAGTGCTGGTGGTAGGGTTTTTATAACATACAGAAGTCCATTAGCTCCAGAAGTTGTTCAAGCATTGCTTTTCCTAAGTGATTGGTTGTCATATTTCAATGGCAATGCTAGTACTAGTTACCTATTTCTCTTGTAGCTTTGATTTCCTTTCCTCTCATGGTTTCTTGCACTTCCAACTAACACATTTCAGTTTATTTGAAATGTGGATACACTTTGAAGGTTAAATGTATAAGGAGTGGGGACTACAGAGGAATACATAGTATGCATATTGCAGCTAGTACACATTCATTCCAACGATCCTTATTTTTTTCATTCTTTTTTGTGTTTTATTTTGCAAGAACATGTAATCTATAATTGGAAGATTTTTGTATGTTTTCTATGTGTTTTGAATTTGAACTGAAAACTTGCTTTATTTGAACTGAAAACATGTTCTGAATTTTCTATTAGATAACAAAATTTATTGGAAAATAACTAATATCTGATATTAACCTTAATGAAACGAAACTGACTAGAATTCTTAAGATGCTGTCGGAAGTTATCAGATATTGGATATCCAATAGATGTCATTGTAACGGAACCGACTGAGCCAATTTTCGTTTCGATAAGTTTCGTTGACATCCATAATCATATGAGATGACTGTAGATTTGTCTCTCCTTGATGAAGATGCTAAGTTTACTTAGGGATCGTCTTAAAAAGTTGGTATGTTATCTTTAGTCTCGATAACTTTTGTGTAGTTTATTAAGATTCATTTTGTTTCACTTTTGCCAAATTTGTTGACAAAAAGGAGGAGAATTATTTTGCAGTATTCTACTGTAACATATGGGTTTTGGGAGCATTATGTAAGGGGTAGTGATTTGCAAGCTATAGGTTTCGCCTATTATGCAAAAGACACGAGTAATGACTAAGGGGGAGAACATATTATCGTAGTATTTTTTTCACAATTTTGATACAATTGGACTTAAAGGTAGCTAAAAATACCAAGCATCAACGAAATTTGTTATTCGCTCCGGATATTGACTTTGTCATTGAATATATTGACTTTGTCATTCTAGAAAATCTATAAACGAGTATTCTCATAATTTGTTATTTGCTCTGGATATTCAACAACAAAGATGATGACATGATATATGTAGAACCGTATAATAACTTGAAGTACGAAGAATTCAAGCAGATGTTGATGATTAAAGAATTCAAGCATGATGGAAAATGATCAGAAAGGTTTATTTTATTAAATCCATATGTCTTTATAGTTTTGTCACTAAAATTAAAAAGATGGGAGATAATTAGAGCATCGTTTGGTCGAACTCGCCAGTTTTGCTATCTCAAGCTTGTTATCGATGTTAGATGTACAAAACTGTATTTTGATTTCTAGCAAACTAAAGTCCAGACTCATACTAGGATTAGAGTATGGTAGTTGAATATCATACATGATCGAATAACCCTCAAATATTGAAGACTAAAGAAAAAAAGAAAAAATTTGCGAGAACTTCATCAACAAAGAGGTATGTTAAGACCGACTTATCCTATTTAATCACATCATTTACCATTTTATCTTATGAGACTATGTTGTATGATTTTAGTAGATTTAATATTGCAAAAAAGAAATTTTGAATTCAAGCTTGTCTTGGTTAAACTCTCGAGATATGGTTCAAGCAATGGATGTTTTTAAATCCTTAACAATCTTAGTTAAAATAATTTATTATTCATAAACTATTTTTGTTTCAAGTTGATCATCTGGAATTGCCCAAACAACAATACATATTATCTATGGCTATTGGGAATTTTTCAAATTAATTATGTGAGAAGAGAATGATCATGGAATAATCAAGTTTGTTCAATCAGGATAACTATACCGATAATCAAGAACTGAAATAACTATATGATTTAGTTTCCCACCCACGTTACCACTAAAAGCTTCTTGATCCCAAAGAAGACTTTAAATGACGCCAATGCAAGAGATTTTACCTAATTATATTACTTTCCTCTATCAACAAGTTGGATTCCCACCCAAATGGTTAAGCAGTGTGTTCAGGGATGAGTTTGTAAGAATACAAGCTCCGCTAATTATAATGTTATTATCAAGGCTTGTTTGGAAGAGAAGGAATTACCAAATTCGAATATCCTTAAAATATGCAATAAATGTATTTTTCGGTTTCAACCAATATACTGAAATCTCTCATAGTTGACGACTAATATTAGCTAGTATACACTACAGTAACTAGAGATATGAAAACCTTTGGGATATGATAATTATATAAATTTGATATCTAAAAAGTATAGAATATTTGGATTTTCAGGATCTCGCCTTGAGTACCAAGAAAAATACTTAAATGTTAAGTAATAATAGTTTAGCACATGTCCAAATCACTATGTCGACATCATGAGAACATTCCAAATTCAATCCGTGTACATGTCGATGGTTATACAAACCCGAGGATCACCAAACATATCGAAAATGCAAATTTCATTGGACTTCAAATATAATCAGTCAGGGATTGGTCCTGCACTTGAGATCGGTCCTGGGATTGGCCCTTACCACAAGGGTTCAGTCATTTCCAAGGATCGGTCCTATAATGGGGATCAGTCCTGGATTCTATTTTGAATATGAAACCTAGTTTTGCAAGTCAACTACATTAGATTACGTTTATGATATTCCTTCATATCTAATCTCAAGGGTTGAATTCATTATGGAAGTTCAACACACTAAATAATGACAAGTTACCAGTTAGTGTAACGTCGATTCACAAAGTCTATAGACTATACTTCGTAACTACATATACTCATAAAACAACTAGTATATATTTCCTTAATACTTTGATCATAATGACCAAGTCACCGATACTAGAGACAAGTAGATAAAGTATACTTTGGATGTTATTTTTTCAATAAAAATTGACTTGAAAGAACTAAGATAGAAATGGAACAAGTCAAATCTATTGCTACTTACCTCAAACAAAAGTATGATATGTTCGATGATGCCGATACGTTTTCAGGTTTATCATGAGTAACAAGAGCGAGCCTCAACATTTTTATGTTCCTAGTATAACCTAACGAAGCTTACTTTAGCAAGCAGCTTCGAGTTTAAAACTATAATATGACAACCAAACTTGATATAACAATGCTTGGTGCATGAGATCAACCTAGCAATTGTCTAACACAAAAAATATGATATATTTCCTCTTGAGGGTAGTTCGAAAGGTATTCAACGTCCATTATATATTACAATAATTCAATCATTTGATTAAATTTTGCACTTTTCTATACCATCATTATCTAACATTTCATTTAAGTTCCTTGTCATATATTGAACAAACTCTGTAATAATGAAAACAAAATGCAATGGTATTTGCACGAACATTTATTTACCGAGCTGAAACTTCAAGGTTCGTTGCATCTAAATTTGTTTCCTCTCCTTTATAACCCTCAAAAGGACTATGATGGAACCGACGACGATAATGCATCTTGAAAGCTCTAATAATCCATACTTCACAAGGTTGAATCTTTGATATAGTGTTTAGTGGTAATAATTAAACAATATTTTGATAAATTAATAAATCATTAATTAATATATAAATTAGTCATTATATATTACCGGTAAATTAATACCGTGAAATTGGTAAATTTTACCAGTTTCGACGATATTATTTCATAGGTGTTTCACTATACAAGGCCAAGATCGAGTATAATGGGAGTACGAGAAAAAAAAAAGTTAAACAATTATCTAGATTCTAGGAGGAAATCAAGTATCCACCACGGAAACCAGGTTTTCGGTACAAGGCAATACCATGTTTCCGCGCGCTAATCCATGACATACAGCACTACAAATATATATGTCGTTGTTGTGAGTCATGGCTTACCTTACTACCCGATAATAATTGTTTATAAAAAAATTTAAAGCATGATATTTTTAAAATCAAACCGATATTACACGTTGATAGAGTATACTTATAGAGTCGGATACTACAATAAAACTAATATATGGTGACGTTTTAGGATCCTAGATTATTGATGATAGCTTTCCTAGAGAGATGTCATCCGCTACTCAGGTTTTCTAGTTCATCCGCTGCTTGGTTTCCCTCCATATAAATATATCTTATGGTGCAATTGGGGCCTTGTATCGGCCTAAGCTTGATTTCGGCTATCATGTAGGTGTTGATGGTGGCTTTTAGGTTAGGGGTAAAATCGTAAAACCCTAGTCGACATTGACGTCACAGAACTTGAGTAATAATGTCCAAACCAAGAACATTTATTGAACCCTTTAATTTGTCGGTGAGAAAATTACCAGGGTACCTTTATTTAATGCTGATTAGGGTTTCGACAGGCCAAAACCTTAATTCTCACACCACATGTGCCAATGGCTAACCATGTCAGCCACACCTACCGCGCCAAAGCATGCCAACCATGCTAGCCGCACCCCTATGCCAGTGGCAAACCATGTCAGCCACACCTACCGCTCCAAGGCATGCAAACCATGCTAGACGCACCCCAGTGCCAATGGCAAACCATGCCGCCCACACCAACCGCCCCTAGCCAAGCTAGCCACGCCATGCGCCCATGGCAAACCCTTGGCTCCACATGTCAAGACAAAACACGCCTTGCCTTGGCCCTAAGCCAAGCTAGCCACGCCATGCGCCCATGGCAAACCCTTGGCCCCACATGCCAAGCCAAACACGCCTTGCCTTGGCAATAGCCAAGCTAGCCACGCCATGCGCCCATGGCAAACCCTTGGCCCCACATGCCAAGCCAAACACGCCTTGCCTTGGCCCTAACCAAGCTAGCCACGCCATGAGCCCATAGAAAACCCTTGGCCCCACATGCCAAGCCAAACACGCCTTTCCTTGGACCTAGCCAAGCTAGCCACGCCATGAGCCCATGGAAAACCCTTAGCCCCGCATGCCAAGCCAAACACGCCTTGCCTTGGACCTAGCCAAGCTAGCCATGCCATGCGCCCATGGCAAACCCTTGGCCCCGCCATGCCAAGCCAAACTACACCCTGACTTGGCCCTAACCAACATATCCGCGCCACCATGCTGGCCTTCCCTACGCGGGTACCAAAAACAAAGGCGTGCGACAATCGACGGTCCTCCTTCAATCCCCGAAGAAAATCCTACCCATCCAAGGTTACCATACAACGCATGGTAACCTTTGGCCCGAAAATCTAAGTTTGGCCACGCTAAACCATGCCATGCCAACGGCATGCCAACCTATTCGCGCCACCATGCTGGCCTTCCCTACGCGGCTACCAAAACGAAAGCGTGCAACGATCAACGGCTATCTTTCCTATTGAGATGCAAAATCTCGATCGTCGAAGGTCACCAAGCTAGCAAGTCTCCCAAGTACGACTTGCCAGGAAAGAACAACATGCTACATGTTTTTTACAAAAACATTCGAGACATCAACACATATCACAAACTGGGGGATCCTCTTTGGGTATTGGTTTGGCGGTTTACAGCATGCGGCGTACACTACGCCCGTCATAAGGAAGTGTCATAAGGGTGAGGCGGTTAGTAAATACACGGAGTTAAAGGTGAAATGTTCATGGGACATCAATTCCATACGTTAACGATTTTATGGAACATCAATACCATGCATACGGTTACCACCTCCTCCCATTTACTTACCCATTTTTCCATTCCTTAATGAGACCAGGGTACGTTTCACTTCGACTTGTATAAATACGTCTTACCTATTTCCACAGAACAACAAGTTCATTCAGGAATACACAACACTCAGAAAATACTTGCTAGCTTACCATTTGTTAGCCTTCCTACTTTTCTGATACAAGTCGTAGTAACACAACTACTCTTCCAGAATCAACTATTCTGATTTCATCACTTTCCTTGCTTCCCTCCACAAAACCAACCCATTTTCCTTCAATTTGTGACCGAAGCAAGTCTGGAACGGCCATTTCTTGGTTTAGGCCGGACTTGTACATATTGATCTCTTGAATCTAAAGTACTCCCTTGCAGTACATTGTTTAGGGTTTAAATTGTTTCTCACCCGTACACCCAAAATTATCGAAATCGCAGTAAAACCATTTTCACCTACAAACAATTGGCGACCACAGTGGGAGGTTCTATCTTTCGGTTACAATGTCAATTTTTGACCATCGATCTCTTCCTTCGACCCAGACGTAAAGCTGGTAGAGGAAGACGATCCACTCCGACTCGGTTACCCGACGACTCGATTATCAGTCATGACACGACAAGGGATGACTGGGGACTTCCCAAAGGATAGAAGCAGACGATCCGCCCAAGGATCAACGGCTCGGTTATCGGATAACTCAGTAACGACTGGGGACTTTCCACGGCGGTGTTTCCCATAAAACTTGGTCTTACACCGGGAAGGTTCACTTTTCATCATGAGACCTAAAACCGAGTAAGTCTTACCTAGGCAAGATACATGGTTTACTATTTAAAGATTTCACGGGAATGATAAAATCGCTAGCCATGTTACGCTTTACCCCATGTCATCTACCAACACACGGTTCTAAGGTTTTCCTGGAATGTTTGCATCACTTGCAATCATAATCAAAACAATCCATTCCTAAACATTTCGTTCCAAAAAGAATAATCCAAAACCGTCAAGGTAACTTTTATCTATCAACCCAAGAAAACCAGAAAATCAAAAACCATAAACTAGGCGTCTCATTTTCCTTCAAAAAAAAAAAAACCTAAGATAAGAGGTTCAAAAGACAGAAATATATTCAAGGAAAGTTTTTCAGCAGCGGCGTGCTCCTCTTAGCAAAGGCCTCCTTTGTACTCTGGAGAGCCGCCCTCTTCAACTTCAGCTGCCTGTACAACTTCTTGAATTTTGCTTCCTGCTTCTTCACTATGTCTGCGGAAGGACCTTCGACTGCTTCAACCAGCGACTTTTCAACCTCAGAGAAGCCTTTAACGAACCAAGGAATATTGAATTCGAAGCCCACGCACATGTCACGATGGAACCTCCAGCTTGAGATTACATCCTCAGAAACCGTATGACCAGTCACGTTGCACATATCGTCAATCAAAGACAAAAATTCCTCCACCCGCTTAACCAGCTCAAATCAACTGGTAATTTGTTTGGTTGTGGAAATATGTCCATAGTTCTCCCATATTTTGGTGTACAACGCCGCATGTTTAACTGGCACGCTAAAATCCCCAACCAACACGTGACCCGGATAAGGAACCAGATAGGGAGGACCAAAAGTGGCGCCTGCGACTGCATCGGTAACCGGCAAAGGATTCCTGACTACAATCGCGCCAGCAGTCCCTGGAGTATTCTCTACCACTCGAGTCATAACAAGGCCTACAGGATGATGAACTTCAATGCCCAAATCACCGCAAGGCGCACGGTTTCGCGATTGAAGGAATGGTTACGCCTTCACCTCGATGGGTTTCTACTTCAAGGCCGTTCCCAGGAACGGTTTCCTCCTAGAATATCAAGATTTGGTTTTGCTTCAAAAAAAAGAGAGAGAGAGAAAGAAAGAAAGAAAGAAAGAAAGAAAGAAAGAAGGAAGAAAAAGAACATGGAGAAGACTCACTGATTCTCTTTCAGACTGACTCGAGGAGGATCCAGCACTGTTGTCGGAAGAACTACTCTTGCCATCGCCAAACTCTGACCCTTCATCCTTTTAGGATTCCCCATCACCATGGATAGGTTTGGAACCGCCACCCTTTGTCTCGAAAAATGATGTTTTCTGACTACTTGCAAGTTTGGCAAAGGCGTTCACGCTGCTGAAACCCTGGGCAAGATACAAAGACGTATTCTCAGAAAAGAAACGAGGACATAAAAAGATCTAGCTAAAGTCAAGAGGAAAAATGCGTACCCGCATGTTGGATGAACTAAAAGTCGGTAGAGCTGCGGAATCTGACTGGAAACCGCCTGCACGATTTTTGGACCTTCGCTTGGGGACTGTCCGTGTCTGGACCCACAAATTTTCTTTTAGTTAAAGAAGTATTCCTCAACAACGGATGCTTTGCTAAAATCATGGCAGAAGGCCTACCACGGGTGTTCTCCACTACGACCTTCACAAATTCCTGGATGACAAGGAATTCACTCTGCCAGAATGCGTTATACTTAGAGGTGGTCGAAGGATCTCGTTCCGAAAGCAAGAAGGGAGACTTTTGCCCGGCGCGAGAACACTAGCATCAATAATGGTCGGTGATAAGTCCTCTGGAGCTGACAGCTGACGGACTAGAGGGACCCCTTGGTCGAAACCCATATGCCGAGATGCTCGATCAATATTATAAGAGACTGCCTGACAAGATCCTCGAAAGAAGGACGGTATATAACCAGACGTGCAACTTCGTATGAATACAATCTCGACAACGCCCAGATTCCCTTCGTCAGAAAGAAAAGCCGTGTTTGGAGAAGAAGCAAAAGTATTAACCTGGACTATGGATGTACACACTGGGGCCCATGGATGAAAAGTAGCGGCGCTCGAATTATCAAGGAAGTCAACCAGGTTGGAGCCAGCTCTTGGGCGCCTATTTGACCAACGAAGTATTCTCGAACCACCCCAAGATGTGGGAAGTGAAATCAATGGTTTAGGAGCGTATCTTTCAAAATGCTCCCATAGCCACGCCTGGAGAAAAGCAACATGAACATACGAATCCACTTTCATGTAACCGTTTGAAGTACGCATGTCCACAACCAAATGATCCAAGTGTGTGTACAGAAAACCGAGAAACAGGCCGCCAATGAGGAGAGCAACTCCTTTCGCCAATCTTATAGCAAAATTGATGAGTTCCAGCCTTATCTCCTTCTTACCAGAGCCGTCATCGAAAATATCCCGGGATAACCAAAGAGCTAAGAATGCCGCGACGTGGAGTGTATTATTCTTCCGATCTCGGTACCATTTCATCAGAAACCATTGAGACATCCAAGCATAGAAACACTTTGTCTCGTTCTCCTTTCGGACAAACACTTTAGACTTCGCAAACTGGGGAAGTACGCATTTTTCCTCATCACCGACATAACTTGATGTTAAGGTTTCTGTCATGGGAAGATTCAGCAGGATAGCCACACTTTCTAAGGATATGGTGAGTTCTCCCCACACCGCATATGGCCGAGTGAGTGTCCGGGGACACCACCGGAGATGAAAGCAACCAAACCCGGGATGTCTTTCCTAATTTGAAGTGATGCGAAGCCGCATGACGGCATCAATGATTTGCTCCTTGGTCAAACTAGCTCTTACACACTCCTGACTTATCATGAATTGCATCCATTTATCAAACGAACGCAATGGACTCACTGGGGTTTTGAAATCAATAAGAGATGCGGAATATTCTTTTCTCTGAAGACAAAACTGTATTACATTTCCAAGGAATCGACCGATCCCTCCCTCACTCTCCGGATCAGTCAAGTAGCGGCACATGCTTAAGAGGACTCCTCCTGGCAGAGACTATCGTGAAGAACTCATCATCTACGTTTAGCTTAGAATTGCCAACATCTTTCGGTACGGCAGAACTTTCCTCAAGTGACATCATAATGAATACTCTCCCACGCTACTTTCACCTTCCAAACAACTACAATGGAACAATACGAAGAGAAATTATTACGGAAAGTGCACGGAAATTATTTTTCCACCCAAGACGTAAGCCAGTTTGTTTCAAGGCCGTACCCTGCAAAGATAAAATTCTTGTCCGATCAAGAGGTGCGCCCCACCATGGGAACCATGCACATGGCCACACCAAAACAAGTAGTAAACCCTAAAAACTAGGTTTTCGTGGGAAAGGGATGGCAATTACTATCGCGAGCTTACTTCGCACAGTAAGTTGAGGCGGTCAACATTACTATGGTATTCATGCCTAAGTACTACTACAAGCTCGTGCAAAACATACCTACGGCTAGGATTCACACCAACATTTTCTACAAGGTCATGAAAAGGTACGCCTACAACTAAGGTTTACACCAACACAAAAGAAAAGAGAAAACAAGTTAAAGAAGAAGTATTGGAAGGCATACCTGGGATTTTCTTGTCCGCTTTGCTTTACTGCTACCACACGGCTGGGATAAAAAAAAATATGGGCGTGAAACGAAAGATAAGCCGGCCCTCCTTTTATATATACATGGTACGTGGGAGTTTGAACAAGGAAAGGATTTCCTATTTTGAGCCAAGAAAGGAAAAGAGGAAAGTGGTCCCGCAAAGACCAATTTCCACACCCAAGACCGCTCACGCCATGCCTTGGCCCCACACGCTAAGCCATCTGCTCCATTTGTCGCGGCCCCACCACGCCTAGCCGTCCGTGTACACCTAGCCTTGCCATGGCCGCACCATGCCAGGCCGCCCGCTCCATTATCACGGCCCTATCATGCCAATTCATCCACGCGCGCTTTGTCTCTCCAAGCTGTCCGAGCCATGAACCTGCCAATACCAACAAATTTTCCTAAGACCACGCCACCTCTTGGCCCCACGTGCCACGCCGTCCACTATGCTTTGCCTTCCAAGACCGCGCCCGTTTTGCCTCGGTGATATACGGCCAGACCAAGCCAGCAACTTCCGTCTCACCACACCACGGTCTGCGTCCCCAGTACAATTTACGCAGGGCCGCCAACACCGGAAGCAAGAACTCTCTTCACCCCTCAAAAAGGTTAGTCGGATTTTCCTGACCATCTTTGCAATGATTTACATCTTGATTCCTTCCTTGTCTGTCACCATCATATGCTTACCTCACAACAAGGAACCTGTTCCGAGCTAAGCAGGGGACTTAATGTTGATGGTGGCTTTTAACTTAGGGTTAAAATCATAAAACCCTAGTCGACAAAGTTGACGTCACGTAACTTGGGTAATAATGTCCAAACCAAGCACATTTATTGAACCCTTTAATTTGTCTCGCGAGAAAATTACCTGTGGTACCTTTTTTATCTTCGATTAGGGTTTCGACGGCCAAAACCCTAATTCTCACACCACATGTGCCAGTAGCTAACCATGCCAGCCACACCTACCGTGCCAAAGCATGCCAACCATGCTAGCCGCACCCCTGTGCCAATGGAAAACCATGCCGACCACACCTACCGCGCCAAGGCATACCAACCATGCTAGCCGCAACCCGGTGCCAATGGCAAACCATGCCGGCCCACACCAACCGCCCCTAGCCAAGCTAGCCACGCCATGCGCCCATGGCAAACCCTTGATCCACATGCCAAGACAAAACATGCCTTGCCTTGGCCCTAAGCCAAGCTAGCCACGTCATGCGCCCATGGCAAACCCTTGGCCCCACATGCCAAGCTAAACACGCCTTGCCTTGGCCCTAGCCAAGCTAGCCACGCCATGCGCCCATGGAAAACCCTTGGCCCCGCCATGCCAAGCCAAACTACGCCTTGCCTTGGCCCTAGCCAACCTAGCCACGCCATGAACCCATGGAAAACCCTTGGCCCCGTATGCCAAGCCAAACACGCCTTGCCTTGGCCCTAGCTAAGCTAGCCACGCCATGCGCCCATGGCAAACCCTTGGCCCCGCATGCCAAGCCAAACACGCATTGCCTTGGCCCTAGCCAAGCTATCCACGCCATGCGCCCATGGCAAACCCTTGGCCCCGCCATGCCAAGCCAAACTACACCCTGCCTTGGCCCTAACCAACATAGCCACGCCACCATGCTAGCCTTCCCTACGCGGCTACCAAAAACAAAGGCGTGCGACAATCGACGGTCCCCCTTCAATCCCCGGAGCAAATCCTAGCCATCCAAGGTTACCAGACAACGCATGGTAACCTTTGGCCCGAAACCTAAGTTTGGCCACACCAAACCATGCCATGCCAACGGCATGCCAACCTAGCCGCGCCACCATGTTGGCCTTCCTACGCGGCTACCAAAACGAAAGCGTGCAACGATCAACGGCTATCTTTCCTCTTGAGATGCAAAATCTCGACCGTCAAGTTCACCAATCTAGCAAGTCTCCCAAGTACGAGTTGCCGTGCAAGAACAACATGCTACATGTTTTCCACAAAAACATTCGAGACGTCAACACATATCACAAACTAGGGATCCTCTTTGGGTATTGGTTTGGTAGTTTACAGTGTGCGACGTACACTACGCCCGTCATAAGGAAGTGTCATAAGGGTGAGGCGGTTAGTAAATACACGGAGTTAAAGGTGAAACGTTCATGGGACATCAATTCCATACGTTAACGATTTTATGGAACATCAATACCATGCATACGGTTACCACCTCCTCCCATTTACTTACCAATTTTTCCATTCCTTAATGAGACCAGGGTACGTTTTACTTTGACTTGTATAAATATGTCTTACCTATTTCCAAATAACAACAAGTTCATGCAGGAATACACAAAACTCGAAAATACTTGCTAGCTTACCATTTGTTAGCCTTCCCACTTTTCTCGATTCAAGTCGTAGTAACACAACTACTCTTCCAGTAATCAACTATTCTCGGTCTCATCACTTTCCTTGCTTCCCTCCCCAAAACCAACCCATTCTCCTTCACTTTGTGACCGAAGCAAGTCCGGGAACGGCCATTTCTTGGTTTAGGCCGGACTTGTACAGATTGATCTCTCGAATCTAAAGTACTCCCTTGCATGTACATTGTTTAGGGTTTAAATTGTTTCTCACCCGTACACCCAAAATTATCGAAATCAGCAGAACCATTTTCACCTACAAACAAGAGGTTAATTACCAATGTGGGTGTCGTTTGAGGTTAGGAATCCTAGAAAGTTTTCCGAGTCCGTTTTAAGCTGCATTTTAAGCCATCCTTGATTTGTTGCCGTTTTTGAAGATATAAGCATAGCCAAAGTTTCAGATATGAGAGCGGTTGTTATTCCCAGAAGTTGGGAAATTGCTAGAATTAGCCTCATGGTTTTGGCATATAATCCCCACTCCTGCTACTTTAGAGTGTCCTCTTGCCGTCGTATCCGTGTTGATTGTCAATCTAAGTGAGGTTTGATCCATCCCACTAACACCAGGGGGAGGTTACCCGGGGCGTATGAGTACTCCTGCTGGAGTTTGTGGAAATTTATATTATGCTAGCCGTAGTTGCCTACCTTTGGTTGTATATTAAGTTGTTTCTGGCTATCTATAAGGACCAAAAAGGAAGTTTATACATATCATTTATTGTTTTTGATTTTGGAAACTTGTTTCACATTCATGATTGTGTTGAGTTTTTTTCATACGTATATTAATTTGGGCTTGATTGCAGTTTTAAACTAGGTAACTAGGTAACCTCGCTAATTTTATACTACTTTAAAGAAAAAAGCTACTTTTGATAGGATACCTCCTAAATATTAAGTTGCCCTCGTTTAAATTATCAAACTCTATTATATCATGAAATTTTAATAAAAATAAAGAGCAGAAACGTATATTAAATAACATCGAATTAGAAAAGCCATTAGAAACGTACATGTTTACAGAAATGCTATTTTTATAAAGATAGATCAATTTTAAAAAAAAATTAATATCGTCCAAAATATACACCATATTTTTATAAAAGTTATATATTTGAAAAGCCCTTTAAATTATCTACGTAACGAGTATAAATAAAAATAGTAAATTTTTATTTTACGCCAAATATTTCATTGCTTTCAAATTTAATATTACTGAATGAGACAGATTTAATCATGTGTTCTCACTTGTTGATTGTAAAGTAATCTTTTTTTTCATCTTATTCAAATCATTTGTTTATTTATGCGGGTCTCTTAGCATTATTCTGCGTATAATTTTTTGTTTTCCGAAAATGGGTCATATGGCCAAATCCCATAAAATGTGGGAGTAGTCATCTATGCCCTTTATTTTAAACTTTATTCTTTATCATATCCTTTTCTCTCTCATATTTATTTTCTTCATCCAATTTTAAATTAATCGTGAGAAAGGTATTAACTTCCGGAATATAATTCGGATTTTAATGAAATTTATATTTTTGGAAAGTGCTCGAAAATATCTACAAAACAAGATCCATTGTTGATATGAAATTCAAAAAAAAAAAATTAATTTTAAACCATGCCGACGATACGTTATGCACCCAGGTGCAACCTGACCAAAATTTATTTCCAATAAAAATATGCATTATGCACCCAGGTGCAATATGGCCAAAATTTATTCATATGAAAATATGCATTATGCACTCAGGTGCAACCTGGCAAAATTTATTTTCTATATGAATATGTATGATGCATCCGGGTGCAACCTGGCCAAAACATTTTTCTTATAAAAATCAAAAAAATATACATCATGCACTCGGGTGCAACCAGGACAAAATCTATTTTTATGTCAGAATATACATTATGCACTCAAGTGCATCTTGTGTACATCGCGGATAAATCTAGGTACTGTATATCCGAGTAATCACCTATACACAACCAAAATCACTAGTTGTTGATCTCAAACAATAATTCCACTACTATTATCACCATTTTCACCATCAAAAAAATCAAGCAAAAACAAGTATCAAAGAAAAAAAAAAGGAATAACAAAAATTCAAAATATATACGTTATGCACTTGGGTGCAACCCGACCAAAATTTATTTTGTTGTCAGAATATGTATTATGCACTCAAATGCATCTTGTACTTTTTGTGGATAATGTGTTATTATTAGCTGTGGTTGTTGGATTAACTATAGCACAAGGTTCATCAAAAAGTATCACAGGTTCCTCCACTAAATTAAGCTGTTGTATATATGTAGCCTTTTTTAATGTAAATACACTGTTACTATGCCTGCTCGAAATTTAGCTAAATAAGTCTAGATACCATGTACGCAAAAGCTCTATCCTAGAGGGGATTTGATTTACACAAGAACTGATGGGGTAAGTGCGTCGGAAATCTCACTGTTACTACCATTAAGCAATGTCACATTTCCATCACCATCACATCCACGATAACTGAATCACCCTCCTTCATCTCTCCAAATATTTTTTCGGCCATGCTATCATTTTCTGCATCTACAGAACAAGAACCCCAACCAAAAATTTAACATTTTCAATACCCTAATAAGCTAAGAACCAGAAACGAGAGAAAAATAAAGACATACCTGATTACTTGCTTACTTGCTTCCTAATCACGACCACCTCTTTTAATTTCTTCCCCCACGGTTACCACCACCACCCTCCTCCTTCAGCACCATTAATCAACAAACACCCTTAATGATTTTTTTTTAAATAATTGGTATGAATTGGAAAAAATGTTCTTGAAATCATACCAATTTAGTATTTGTTATCAATTCCAACAGCAGAAACATTATGGATATGATGTAGACCTAGGAAAAACCTTTACCCAATTAGCATCATAACAAAGAGAAGAATTTAAAAAAAAAGATCAAAAAAATCAAACCCATAGATCACTTTTATGGGTTTTTTTTTGAGAAGTGTGTTGGGACACCAACACCAATGTGTACCTATTTTCTTATTTAGTTTATTACTTAGTTCTCTTTAATTAAGCTTAGTTTAGTTTCCTAGTTTGAATAGAATTCTTATTATAGATTTTGCTTGTTTACCAAGGCTTTGAAGCTATAAATAGCCTGGCCATAAGTTGTTTACATCATCAATTAATTAAACAAACCCTATTTCTTAATTTTTTCTTTTTTATCTTCCAAGCAGAGGTGGCTAACCCCCAACTCAAAGGGTCTTTGAGTTTTATCCTGGTTTCTTAAGTATTTGGTCTGATTTCCATTCTGTTTTGGTGTTGGACCATAACACCTGGATCAGAGCAGGTTTAGATCATACCTAAATTTCACCTAAATTTTTTTTTCTCCTTGCTCTACGATGCTGCGCCTTGAGACTACAGAGGATTTTCCTAACTTTGGAGGTTCAGATCCTGACGGCTGGGTATTCAATGCCGATCAATATTTTAGTAATTACAATGTTACTGATGCTCTCAAAATTATAATAGCTTCTATATATTTCAAGGGTGAGGCTAATCAGTGGTATAGAGAGAGGAAAACGAAGATTGAAGTTCTTTCATGGGAGGAGTTTTGTTCCTTAATTCGTGCTCGTTTTTCTCCTGAGAGAATTTTTGATACTAGAATGCCATTACGTACCATTACACAGAAAGATGTTACGTTTGGGGATTGTCTCAGTCAAGTTCGTCAAGTTCTTTATCATGAAGAAATACTAGTCCCTTATACCCTAATATTGGTGCTGAAAAATTTAAAAATTTTAGTTCGCAAGTGGATAAAGAAAATCAGGTTAAAGAGATTTTGCATGGTTCACAAGAGTTTAATGCTTCATTGTCAACTCAAGAGGATTTGTCGTCATATTTGGACGTTGGAGCTGTTTCAGCTACATCAATTGGTGCGGCAGAGATGACAAATACTTCTCAAACAGACGAAGTAAATCATGTTCATAAGGAAGAAAATCATGCCAGCTTGGTCCTTAAAGAATCACATGATTTATCTGAACTTAATGGTAAGTCATCCGATCTTGGCTTAACTTCTGATGTTGATATGCATGTTCATTCTTTTTTTGATAATAATCAAGTTATTGATCCACTGGATACACAAATAGTATTGCATACAAGCCCTAGTAAGGCTCCACTCGTTGGGATAAACAATGAGAATTCTTGGGCGTCGTTTGATATATTTGTTGGTATACATAAATATTTGTTTCTGAAATATGCATATATTGAAGATTACATCGGTCGGCAAATTTTATCTGAAAGGTTATTGTCGGATTTGAAAAGCCTCATGTGCACTGTGCTCTCGGATGATAAGTTTTGCATTGAATAGACATTTTTGCATTGGTCTACACCAAAGGGTATTGGATGGAGTTTTCCTAAAGTTTCTTCTACCACAGTGACAGCGTCGCGGTATGATGTTCAAAGAAATACATATGACATTGGATTTCCTATTCGTGATGTTATTGTTCTTGATGCATTTGTGCAGCCGAATACAAAAATGGATTCATCATCTGATAATTCTTCAGTATCGTTTCATGAATTTGTTAATGTTTGTGAATATGATATCACTCTTGAAAAACCATCTGGAAGAATTCGTGGTCGAGTTTTATCAAAAACTGAGCAATTGATTATGACAGAAAATGTGTTAGAGACATTGAGAAATATAATGTTAGCCTTCGACGACATCTGTGCTTACAAGAAGAATGCTTTTGTACTATTTCCGGCAACAAGAAGTACGAGAGGTACAGCTGCAATACATATGGAATATGGGTTTCACCTTTGAGGTGTTTTGACATGCCATTTAAGAGAAGTCGTGGACAGCATTGTTTGGCAGCCTTTAAACACACCTCATGTTATTCCAATAAGTACAGAACTACAAGAAATTTTGAAGTTCAACAGGAAGTACAACGCTACATTTCTACGGTGTGTCAGTTCTACTTTCGGTACAGTCCGTGTGGAATGTAACTTCAACAATGAAATTCTTGCAGGGGAGTTTTGTCTTAATTCATACTGTTTGTTACCGGCTTTGAAAATCTACTCCGTTCTGTTCAAGCTCAGTCGATTATCTATTTTAGAAGAAACCACTTCACATTTCTTGCAGCATGGAACAAATGTTGAGAAGATTATCAAGCAGCTGATTTATATGATGAAGAAGACGATTAAGAGTGACATTTGTATTATACTGCTGGAGTCGATGCGAAAAGAATTTGGAAAACAAAACTTGAAGTACGTAAATTTTGATGACTACTTAGGTACCAAGGAGTTTAACCATTGCATTACTCTCTTGGAATCCGTGTCGTAAATTCTCAAGGGGTTATCGAGATTTATGTAAACGGAGATTCAAAACTTCGCGAGTATATTCACATTTTGGAATATTTTGTTTTTCGTTTGAAAAAGACATGTGAACGGCAAGTGAATATTACTTATTATGAAAATGATATCAAGGCTATTTTCTCGTATAAAGTAGTCACTTTGGGAGTATTGTATCAGCTGGCACCGTGGATATTGATAAATTACTGAAATTGTTGTTCTCCATTATGAGACTTGTTAGTGAACGTGATGTGAGAAGTGAGAGAGGATTTCTAGAATTTGTGAACTCCGATAGTACTTTTCACCTCACTGGAATCCTTGGAGTCAGTAAATTTGTTAAGTCCCTAGTTGAAAAAAGTTCAAGCTCGGCACTGTTTTCACTTTTACCGGCAGTTTTGGGGTATGTTATCGTTTCCTACTACAAATTTCTAGGTATCGATTACACTCACAAGACATTCGATCGCGGAAAAAATGAAGCTATATCGTCGAGTTCTCCTGTTAATAAGTCTATGCAACTATTTGATTTTACACATGTTGGTATTGTACACGTGAAAGACAGGGAAATGGATAAATGTGTGCGTGGAGGGACTATTAATAACGTTTACAGTGAACTTAGTGTACAAACAAGAGGGAAGGCCATTACAAGCTTAGACTTGTCCATATATACCAAGTACTTCGAATGTTTGAGAGTACACAATTTGAATACTCGTGAAGATGATATTCTCTTAAGGTTTCAAATCAATGCTACAAAGGTCCCTTGTGATGAATTCTTGAAGCAATTTGTTTATCTTCTAAGATAGGACAACCCAAGTTTTTTCCAAGAGATCTACAAATGAACACAGAAGTTGAACAACAAAGAGCAAAGGAAATTCACATGTCCAGACCAGTTACTACTGAAGATTTTCCTTCCTCAATCCCAACTGTGATTAATTATGAAGTTGGTATATCTCTTTCATGAAGCCAAGTTACATTTATGAGTAATATGTTATATGCCGCTAGCATGCTTTACGAGATCAGATTGCCATTGGTGTTGGCCATTAACAAGACAAACGTGGTTCCGTGTGAATTCACTTTTGTATGGATAGAAGATTCTGAAGTATTTCAAGCGACATTCAATAACATGGCATCAACCGTTGACAAGGTAGGATTCAAGAATTTTTCTCAAAAAGTAGAGGCTGACTTACAAGTAAGTCTTTCTATTATTCTTTTCTTAAAACGTCGGAAAGTTTTAGAATGGGCGAATCATGCTTCTAGTTTGGAAAATGTAGGCTCACTTGTTTCCTGCATAAACGTAAGCGACAGTGTTGCTTTAATTGGTTCCCTGACTTTGAGGATGTGGCACATGGTTGCAGACCAGTTGTGGAAGCCGCCTTGGCACCCACTTAATGGGAAGTATTTATACTGGGAATTGATCTCCTTGCACATGTCAAGCTTACCAAGATTATGGCAGCCACCTTCGTTAGCGGGTGCAGAGCCTAGTGATGTTTCCGACTGGAAATTAGTTCTCTACTTGGACTGGAAATTTTATACCCTCTTCACTGATTTTGGGAATGCAAGAAATGTTCAAGAGAAGAAAAAACTGGTACCAAATTTTGATAGTCAGTTCCATAGTGATATTACGAAAGAGTACCAAGCTACATATATGCTGCTATGGGTGGACTTTTTGAAATGAAAATACAAATTATGCTTTACAGATCTCAGTGGTTCGGATAGTGTGGCTTGGACAATTTCAATTCTCATGAGGATTCTACATATTGAACAAACTCTACTCATGTTTCTGGTAATTCAAATTTATCATATGTGGATATGGGTAGCTTACTTGAAGTGGAAGTTCAGATTGCTTCCAACTGGTTTAAGGAATGAGGAAAATATCAATGGCGTTCTGATGAGCCAAAATTTAAGGCTTGAGAACAAGCCATTTTTCCAGCAGGGTGGGATGTTGCGACACCAACACCACTTTGTACCTATTTTCTTATTTAGTTTATTACTTAGTTCTCTTTAATTAAGCTTAGTTTAGTTTCCTAGTGTGAATAGAATTCTTATTATAGACTTTGCTTGTTTACCAAGGCTTTGAAGCTATAAATAGCCTGGCCATAAGTTGTTTACATCATCAATTAATTAAACAAACCCTATTTCTTAATCTTTTTCTCTTAATCTTCCAAGCAGAGGTGGCTAACCCCCAACTCAAAGGGTTTTATCCTGGTTTCTTAAGTATTTGGTCTGATTTCCATTGTGTTTTGGTGTTGGACCATAACAAAGTGAGAGATGATACTTGTTTTCTTCAAGCAAGAACACTAGAGAGAAAACAACGAAGATGGTTGTTTCTCAGCAACTTAGAGTTTTCCAATTAGTAAAACAAATGATGTATTTGAGTTAAAATTGGTCTATGTGGGGGTAAGTCGTCTCATTTTTTAGTTGAATTGATCAGAGAGATTTGATACGGTGGTGCTGGAAAAGATTGTATTTCTCGAAGAAGAAGATGGAATCTGGAACAAAGTTTTGTTTCTCGCAGAAGAAGATGGCTTCAGGGCATAATAGTAACTTAGTGTATTAGATGTTAGTTTGGGATTGGACATAATGGACACGATGGCTATTAAAACCATAAATTTAAATAGATGGCTATTTGAAAGGTTGGCATAGTTTACTTGTCTTTTAAACCCATAAATTCAAATCTAGAGCCTATTTAACCAAAAAACTGTTTTCGGGAATGGAATAATTTTTTTCCTCATCACTGGTTGTTTTCTTTAGTTGTCCGACTGCATTACTCTCACTAGGATTTTTCTCCAACACTATTCTTAATGATGTGCTTGTTAGCGTTCCATTTATGGACGCACATAAAGCTCGATTTTCGCATTAATTTCCTAATGTAGATTTTGTGAAATGTAGCGGAATATATTTATTTATTTGAATTAAAAGGAGTCCAACTTTGTGCACCCCTCAAAAACCGGGGTGCACATTCCGCCCTTCCTCATTCGTCAATAAAAACTTCCAAAACCACTTCTTCTTTTTCCTTTAATTTGTTTACTTTATTGTTTTTATCTCTCCTTTTTAATGATTATTAAATATAACGTCTTTCAATCCTCTTAAACTCAATTTAGATGAGCAACAACTTATTGGTGAAAACAACAATAATCTCATAGTGTTAATAGTTGGGCAATTGATGTTTACTGAATCATGATCATGATCCTTAGAAAAAGGAGGATTATTTTTTTTTTTACTTCTTCTCCTGAAACAGGAGCTGAATGATAACAATGATAATGATAAGTCCAACTTTACATTGTTTGTTTTTATTAACCTTTTAATTTCATTATACAAATTGCTAAGAAGAAACCAAATTCAAATCTCAAATGCAATAATCAGGTATTTCAAATGTCAATGGCAACTGTTCATCTCCCACCAGCAAAATGATAAAAATAAACAAATAAAAGACAAATTCCATGAATCAAGTGCTGTTTTAGTCTGTAATTTGTGCTAGGATTTTAACCGTTTTGGATCTATTAACTTGTGAACAGGGCAATGCATTATGGACTGGGATTATTAGTTTCTCTGTATCGAGAAGAAATGTTCTTCACCTTCAATAGTTAATGTATACCATGAATAATAACAATAATCCAAATTGAAGAGGGGGTAGAGAGAAAAAATAAGGATTGTATTAGTTAATGTGCTACTTCTGTTGTTAATGAAATCAGATTCGAAATATATATACTGCTGTTGCTGGTGGTGTTCATGATTTTTAAGCGGAAGATCATGCTACTCAAGAACAATTTGTTACCCATTGAACTGCATATGTTTGTAGGTGACAATCCATTTCTCAATTGTTCCTAGGCTGCAGATTTGAATTACGGGAGAGGCAATATAAAAGAAAAAGAACAAAAAGGAAAGCTGGTTTTGAGAGGTGGTTTTGTGAATTTTATCAAACAAATCAGCTAAGCCGTAATGTGCACCCCGGTTTTTGAGGGGTGCACAAAGTTGGACTCAATTAAAAGAGTTACAGTACTGCCAATTTTTGATAGGCGTAGGAGAATAAGATATTTTTTTTTCTTTAATTATATTGTACCTGGCGTCTTTAGGGGCGACCCCAAAAGAATTAGGGCGACAAAAAACGACAAAAAATGTCATAATCGGGAGGTTAATCTATAATCGGTAGATAACTTCCGGGACATTTTTTTAATGGCCAAACTACCCTTTACAATCGGTAGATAAGTATACAATCGGTAGTTAATCAACAATCGGGAGTAAATTTAGTTTGTATAACTTCCGAATATAAAGTATCCCAAAATAAAATCCTTTATCTTTTGAATATTGACTATCCTATAATCGGTAGTAAATAAAGTTATCTTGACTCCCGATTAAAGTAGACCTTTGGCAAATATCCTACCATAATCGGTAGTCAAGATAGTTCATATAACTACCGAATATAGAGTAGCCCCAAAATGAGATTTTGCAAAAATCTTTTTTTTTTGAATTTTGGTTGAGCCTATAATCGGTAAGAAAGGAAGAGTTATCATGACTTCTGATTATACAGTGGCTCTCTTTGCAAATATCCTACCATAATCGGTAGTCAAGATAGTTCATATAACTATCGAATATAGAGTAGCCCCAAAATGAGATTTTGCAAAAATCCCCTTTTTTTGAATTTTGGTTGAACCTATAATCGGTAAGAAGGGAAGAGTTATCATGACTTCCGATTATACAGTGGCTCTCTTTGCAAATATCCTACCATAATCGGTAGTCAAGATAGTTCATATAACTACCGAATATAGAGTAGCCCCAAAATGAGATTTTGCAAAAATCCTCTTTTTTTGAATTTTGGTTGAGCCTATAATCGGTAAGAAAGAAAGAGTTATCATGACTTCCGATTATACAGTGGCTCTCTTTGCAAATATCCTACCATAATCGGTAGTCAAGATAGTTCATATAACTACCGAATATAGAGTAGCCCCAAAATGAGATTTTGCGAAAATCCTTTTTTTTCTTTTGAATTTTGGTTGAGCCTATAATCAGTAAGAAAGGAAGAGTTATCATGACTTCCGATTATGCAGTGGCTATTTTTGCAAATATCCTACCATAATCGGTAATCAAGATAGTTTATATAACTACCGAATATAGAGTAGCCCCAAATTGAGATTTTGCGAAAATCCTATTTTTTTGAATTTTGGTTGAGCCTATAATCGGTAAGAAAGGAAGAGTTATCATGACTTCCGATTATACAGTGACTCTCTTTGCAAATATCCTACCATAATCGGTAGTCAAGATAGTTCATATAATTACCGAATATAGAGTAGCCCCAAAATGAGATTTTGTAAAAATCCTCTTTTTTTGAATTTTGGTTGAGCCTATAATCGGTAAGAAACGAAGAGTTATCATGACTTCCGATTATACAGTGGCTCTCTTTGCCGAAATCTTACCATATTTGGTAGTCAAGATAGTTCATATAACTACCGAATATAGAGTTGCCACAAAATGAGATTTTCCAAAAATCCTCTATTTTTCTAATTTGGTTGAGCCTATAATCGGTAATAAAAATAGTTCATATAACTACCGAATATAGAGTTTCCCCAAAAATGAGATTTTGCAATCGGTAGCTAAAAAAAACCTAAACCACCGATTATAAACCTGGCGAGATTGGGGTATACTCAAACTAATTGGGGTATACCCAATAAGACAAAATCGGGTCATTTTGAAGTAAAACCAAGCCACCCCTTAACCTTGTTTTTTCTAAATGGCTAATATGCCCTTGGTTAATTAACACTAAAATTCTGATTAGGTTAATTAATTGAGTTTAGATTAAAATTTTCAAATTATGAATTCACTAGATTAACCTTTTGATTCGTCTTATGAGTTCGATTTCGATCCAAAAATTTTGGTTTTGAAAATGCATAAAGCCGGCAAGGTCGTGGTTTGAATAAGCTTCCGATCATACATCCGCCGGAATGGTCAACTTTGAATAAGCTGCCGATCGCTCTTCCGCCGGCAGGGTCAACTTGAATAAGCTTCCGACCAGATATCCGTCGGAATGGTCCTCGAATGAAGAACACGCCGACTATCTTGGGCAGCAATCTTACGGTCGGCATGTAAATATTTCCTACCCTTCCGGCTATATTAAACTCGGCATGCAAAAAAAAACAACATTGCCGGCTGACATAATATGTAAGATGTAATTTACTTTATTCATTCAATTTTGGTTACTACATTGATTGAAACATAAAACCTAATCCTTGTCGACGGAAAAACGAATGCACTTAGCATGTTCATCAAGCCTTTGAACCCCTAGGCGACCCTATTGGAAGAGTTATAGTCTCGTGAGGGTTTACATAGAGGTCTACCCACAAAACCCATACAAAAACTTCTAAAGCCATCAATCTTCGTCCGAGGACGATACACCCTCCATCATCTCCGGGGCATACTCCGGGATTTTGGATTCCATGAATTGATAGCTTGCATCGAATGCGAATGCTTCCCCCTTTTCCTCCAAGTAGCGCGCTTTGGCGACTTCATGCTACAAAAACATTCCACAAACTTACTTTGTTAGTGGTGTTTAGTAGGAAGATCAAACAACATTGATCATGTAAAATAAACCACAAAAAAACTTACAAATTTTTCAATGGACAAGTTAAAGTGGGGAGCGTTGAAAATTGGTTTTTGGATAGCTAAATAAGCAAGTATCGCATTTTCAATGACTATGTGCCTATCGTGCACTTGTTGAACACTTCTTGAGTTAGGATTCCCACACTCTTGGCTAAAAGTGTTGTGAACCCTAGCCCAAAAGGTTGTGGAATCCACCCTTACGGAGGACTCGCCTTCGAACTCTAGTCTCCGCATACCAAGCTTTGGTGATTGCCAAATCTTCATTAGAATCAAATGAAGCCATTTCTTATGTGTAGAGAGCTATTGGGTGAGTTAGATGGGGTGTGTGATGATATGAGCTTTGGAGAGTATATGCAAATAGTTGTGTGTTGTTTTGTGGATATAAGTAGTGCATTTATAGGATGGTACCCAAATTTGGCAATTATAGTGTCCAAGTACAAGTGAATCAATGCAATTGTACTTGCAAAAATTTGAATTTTGAACCCGCCGGCGGGGTCGTAAATTTGCTACAATGTCGGGGTCGCAAAACGGCCGGAAATGTATGGGTTCATTATCATGCCGGCCAAAATACCGCCGGCATTTTCTTGTTTTGTTTCCCTCCCGACCTTACATGATTTTAGGCATTAGAAGAATGGTTTTTTTTTAAGATATGGCCGGCGGGGTCTCTATTTTCGTACCCTTCCGGCTACAAAAACGCCGGCTTAGTAGGAATAGTATTACCTTGCCGGCCCTGGTAACTACATAATTTTTTGTTGACAGGGCCGACAGTCTGACATTTCACAACATTGCCGGCCCTGGGACAGCCGACAGGGTAGCTTCAAAAAGCATGCCGGCAAATGTATTGACACTTTATATAGCTAAACAAACCATTCATTCAACAATTAGAAATCCAACATTTTTTGTCCAAAATACGAAAATATGTCCCATAAACCGTAAAAAAACCTGGTAAAAACATTTGTCCACACCATTAACTTAAACATTTGTCCACCACAACATAAAGAAATGAACTAGGAAAGCATTCATTGGCCACGACCACGACGACCACGGCCCCGTTTTGGAACACTACCTTCACCACCGGGACCATCTTCGCTACCTTCACCACCACGAGCACTACGAGTCCTCTTTTTATCAGCCTTTATCTTAGCTTGTGCATCCTTAATAGCTTTTTCTTCCGCCTTTACTTGACTGAAGTTGCTTGAACAATAGTCGGGCATCCTCATTGTCAACATTGCAAGCATAGTCAATGTGCTTGCTTTGCACAGTTCTCCTCTCGTCTTTCGCGCAAAAAACACCCTCACAAAGGTCTTCAACCGATCCTTCTATATTCAATTAAACAACAAACAATTAATAGAATGATTCGGTAATGCAATCAATCTTAAAATAGTAAGAGCAACTCTAAAATACGTACAAATATCTTAAGCAATGTTCTTTGGGTCTTTCGATTCGATCTTCTTCTTACGAGCCGCAAAAGTAGTCATTGGCCTAATCACGGTAGGGACGAGCTCAACCCAAGTACCACGCCATGTATTTCAAGTAGCTTCATGAATGGTGGTCACCTCGTCCAAAGACTCACATCGATTTGACCGCGACGCCTATCACCTTGATGTTCTTGGTTGGTCTTTGGAAGGTAAGAGACGTTCATACCTTTTTGGGACGTGGTGCAATCACTAATATCCACAAGAAAGTCCGGATTTGCCGCATCGAAATGAGGTTCTTCTTGGACGTAACCCAATTGTCGCATTACCCGATGTGGATCGTACATTGAAAATCCTTCAAACACAGTCATCAAGGGTCCATAGTATAATGCAACAACTTCATTTCTCCTTGGGATTAAACCTTGATTTATATCCTCTCGATACGGATCAAATATCACCTCTTCCAAATCAATTTGTCAATGGCGTCTCGGAGTTGCATAAGATTTTGCGGCATTTCCTTATCTTGAGTACCCTTAAAACTGTACCTTTGGGCTCTTGGAAAATGAACCGGAACACTGTTATCCACTTTAACGTAAGAGTTGTCTTTGAACAAAGAAGGGAAATGCTCATATATCCAAACCTATGCAAAAGAAAAAAAGTTTAGTAAGAACCTTATCTTACGAGAATTTTGCGAATATAAATGTTCTAGACAATAAAATTACCTGGAAGAGACATGTGTTTCCGTTAACTTGCTTAGTGAGTGCCCTATAACATTTTGTCAACTCATTGTTCAAGAAGGCGACCACCGTAGCATTCCCAAGAATACCCACGCATCTCATGTAAGGGATCCAATAGTTGCAAGTAAGCGGCCTCGACTTGGTTTCCTAACTGTCCGGGGAAGATACATTTGCCCAGGGTGTATAGAAAATAAGCGGCCGCGGTAGCATTGATTTGCACTGGGTGCACTATTCCTTCCCTAATCAAGGATTTCCCGAGTCTTCCATAATCTGTCCCTCAACTTCTTCACATTAAACTTCTTGGTTAGTCAACCATCCTTCTTGTCAAGAACATCATTCGTCTGAACCTGATTCCGACCTAACAATTTCTTGCTCAATTCGTAAATCTTCCCAAAAGAAATGGCATTATCGAAGCCCTCACTGACTGCTTTTCCATCAACCTCGAGGCCTAGAATTTGTTGAGCATCATCGGGAGTTATTGCCATCTCACCGAATGGGAATAACAGAGTATCAGTCTCTCCGTAGAACCTCTCACAGAATGCAGATACGGTAACTTTATCATGATTAATATTCGAACTCTCAACCGCAAGCCACAACCCGGAGTTCCTCACAATCACTTTAACCTCCTCACATTCCATGCCAAGATCCCAAGTATGAGTCACTAAACACGAAGCTTGGCGCCTCATGAGACGGATGGCATGCTTGTGATCCTAAATACCAAAAAATACAAAATGAAAAGAAATACAAACACTTGACGCAAATTTAATTAAGATAGTTACACACTTGAATAAATAACAAAGACGGATTAAGATTACTTACGATAGTATTATGGATCGTACATGCCCATGAGTCTTTGTATCCAAAAAGAACATCTCCACCATCTGCCGGGGTCCCTTTTGGAGGCTCACCTTCTTCGATTGCAACCATCAAGTGTTTGGGAGGCATGTGAGAATCATCCGGTTTAGTGATCACCCTCTTCTTCGTTCCGGTTGAAGTTGAAGCCGAAGCTTCGATGGCTTGAACAATAGCTAGAGTTTGCTCTCTTTCTCCATCTCCATCTCATTCTTCTTCTTCTTCTTGTTCCTCTTCCTCTTCAACAATTTCATCTTCGATGATATTCTTACCTTTATCTCCATCACCACCATCATCATCATCATCATTTTTACCTCCTCCAGCAGCCGGATTGGTTTCATCAACATCATCATCACCACCTCTTCTACCAGATGGAATTGATTGGTCTTCATCTGGAGTCTCGTCTGAATCACCGGGTTCGGATAGTGGTTCTAAGACCTTTGTCGTTCAAGATGACATATATACCCTCGATGTTTTGAAGACAATAGTTTATCACCAACACGAGGAGGGTTTGAAGGAGGACTAAGAGCCGCTTTCGTAGCCGCTTTCTTAGTTGCTTTCGAGCTGCCATATGCAATATGAACAAGAATAATTCAGAAAAAAAAACATCAAAGGCCAGCAGGGTAGACATATACAACATATCCGGCGAAAAAATGGCCGGAAAGGTCGACTCAAAAGATGAGTGCCGGCTAAGACAAAGCCGGCGACAGTATCATCAAAATAGCCTTCCGCTCACAAAAAATTATATGATTTTTCACTAAACCTGGTCGAAAGGTCCATTTCTCACACATCGCAGGGTCGACAAACAGTAGGAGTGGTTTTATATAAATACCCTTAGGATTTAAAAAATTCTAGGCATCAGGAAACATTCAAACAAGTAGTAGGAAGAGTAAACAATAATAAGATGCCGGCTTCATTAAAAAAAAATTTGGAATGGTATACGGATGAATAAACTGCCGACCCTGCTAGTAGCAGTTACAGAAACTATACAGCCGCCAAGTTCTTCAACCTTATACCCTCCCGGCCAAGCCCTAACTATGAAATCCCGGAAAGGTCGATAACAAAAAAACCTTGCCGGCGTCGTAACTTCCAATTCACAAATTCGAATTTTCTGACCTAATTTGACATGCAAACATGAAATCGAAGTACTATAGTGAGTTTAAACAATCCCTTACTTTCTTAAGCGCACCATTTCACGTGTTTCAGCGGGTTCAATTTCTTCTTCTTCAACCGTTTTTTTCTTCACTTTCTTAGCAAACAAACTTGCAATTCCAGGGTTATATTCATTGGGTTTTCGATTAGTTTCTTTCATACGAGTTGCCTTCTTCCGTGGTGGATCCATTGATGAAGACTAATCGGAGTTTTCGAATCGACGATTTTAACGAATTGATCGACGAGTTTTGGTGGTGGTGGGGGTGATGGAGCCGGTAGGATTGTGGAGGAGAAGAAGAAGAGAAGAAGATGAGAAGAAGATGATGAAATGAAAAGATTAAAACTGATTTAAGGTAATAGGTTTTTTTTTAAAAAGGGTAGTTTTGTAACTTACCCATTAGGACTCCCCCTAAAACCCATAAAAAAGTCCCTTTAAAATTGGGTATACCCCAATTAATCTGGGTATACCCCAATCTCGCCAGGATTATAAAGGGGTATATAAGTATTTTCAACCTATTTTATCTTTTGTGTTGCCCCTAATTCTTTTGGGGTCGCCCCTAAAACGCCAGGATATTGTAAGAGGAAACCAAGATGTGTGTATGGGGAGGAATAATAATTTTACAGGAAGCCAATAAATTGAATTGCACTATTTCCCCCAAAATTTGTTTGTTTATACCCATCTCGTGATTCGTGAAAAACAAAGATCAGTAGTATGTCAGTAAATTACAAACACACCCAAAATAACATAAATACCCATTACCCCTTTTGGAAATCAAAGCATGCTTTCGGATGAAGGACAGCATCCAACGAAGAAAGTCAGTATAAGCCGTACAATTCTTAAACCAAAATGAGCACTTGCGAAAAAACAAAACTCAATAGAAGAAAGAAAGAGAGAAAGAGAGAAAGAGAGAAAAGAAAAGACCCAAGTCACACAAATTTAATGCTATGGTCGTCCTCCTAGTCATAGGACAACTTCCTTTCCTTTTAATTGATGGTGGTCTTCCACGACCAATCCCTTTCTCATGTGCAATTGTGCATCCCTCCCCGGTTTGATCGAACAGTATTCACTAGTAGTTCACCGGGTTTTGTCCTTGCCTCAAGCAAACGCAACTTTCAACCTCAAATACGTCCATCAACACAACGCCCACCACTCCACCAGTGGTGGCCATTTTCTCAAATCTAGTCCATCCTCAATTGTGTTTAGACCACTTTGGTCTTTTTATTATTTATTTTTTATTTTTCCTTTCTTTATACCTGGCTTGATTGGGTATACCCAAATTAATTAGGGTATATCTAATGAGACAAAATTTGGGCCATTATGAAATAAAAGAAGACACCCCTTAACCATGTATTTTCTAAATGGCTAATATACCCTTGTTTAATTAACACTAAACCAATCTGATTAGGTTAATTAATTCCGTTTAGTTGAGTTAGATTAAAACTTATGAATTTAAGTTATGAAATTTTGTTTTTGATTGAACTTTTGTGGGAAGATTTATGATGAAAAACATTTGTTTTGAGAATATTTTTTGTAACAGAAATGAAAGCACACAACCCAAACACTTCTGAAAAGGGGATTGCAAAGTTGTTGTATGAATTCATACTCAAAATTAAACAAGAAATCAACACTTTCAGTTCTGAAAGTATGAAAAGCCGACAAGGTCGACGAATGAAGACCATGCCGACTATATTTGGCCGGCAAGGTAGATGAATGAAGACGACGCCGACTAACTTTGGCCGGCATGGTATTCAAATGAAGATAATGCCGACTTTATTTTTTTGACACACAGGAGACGACTAATATTAGTCGGCAAGGTCTACAAAAAAAAAAAAACCCGCCGGCTGTTGAGAAAAAATACCCCGTCGGCTGTTGAAAAATACCCTGACGGCTGTATTGGCCTGCTTAGTCCTCAAAAAATACCCTGCCGGCCGTTGAAAAAAATTACAGTCGCCATGGTTTTTATGAAAAGTCGGCAAGATATGCATGTTACGACCTTGCCGGCCGTTGAAAAAAATTCTTCGCCATGGTCATTACGTTGAAAAAATCGATCAAGATATGCATGTTATGACCTTGCAAGATATGCATGTTACGACCTTGCCGGCTGTATTAGCCGGCATGGTCTTCAAAAAATACCCTGCCGGCCGTTGAAAAAAAATTACAATCGCCATGGCTGTTATGAAAAGTCGGCAAGATATGCATGTTACGAACTTGCCGACTAAAGACACAGAAATCATAATTTTTGATTTCTAACCTAATATAACATTCATATAACAATCAAATCACACAACACAATGATGGATTTGAGTTTAGACATCACTTAGAGTCTTCTTTTCGCCGATAAAATCAACTATTTTTTTGGAAAATCAAAGTTGAAGATTTTCGGTTGATGGAAGAAATGGAAGAAGATGAAGGGGAAGAGAGAGATTAGAGAAGATAGATTATTGGGGGATATAGCTAAATGACAAAAAGATTAAGAGTTTTTTAGTTTTTAATTTTAAGGTTTAATATTAAGTTAATTAGTCTAAGGGTATTAAAGTAAAATCACCAATTTTGACCACCCCTTAACAAGACTCACAATTGAGTGGTCCATTTAAATTTGGGTATACCCCATGGTATTAATGCGGGCAATTGTGGAAATGTTACCCCAATCTCGCCATGGTAATCCTTATAATCTCCGGCATAGTATTTGCTTTTTGACTAAAAAAAAAAAAAAAATCCCCTTAATTTTCTGGTCAAATTGGGGTACGCCCAGATTAATTGGGATGTACCCGATTTTAGGTGGGCTATTTTTAAGGGCTAAAGGGGTGTCCTAATGGGTGAAGTTACAAAACTACATTTTCCCATTATAATTAAAACTAAACCTAATTCATCATCTCATTTCATTTTCATTTTCATTTCATCTTCCCATCTTCCCTCTTCTCCTCTACCATACCTGCTGAAATTGGTCCTCCCTTTATAAAAAACCGATTGAAAACTCGTCGATTAATTTGTCGTAATCGTCATTCAAAAGTTCCATTGCCAATTAATCTTTTCAAAAATGCATAATCCGAAACGTATGAAAAATACTTCTAGAAGACCTAGTACTGAAGACCCTGGATTTGCAAAAGTAATTCAATACAAACTGAATACAAAAACAGTTGACGAAGAAGAAATCACTGAAACTGCTAAAACCGAAGAAATGACACGATTGAGAAAGTAAGGACATACTTAAACTCACTCCAACACTTCAATTTTATGGTTACATGTCAAATTAGGTCAGAAAAATCGAATTTGTGAATCTGCAGTTACTTAGCCGGAAGGGTTTTTGATGCACGACCTTGCCAACTTTTCATATCTAGGAGTAGTCCTTATCTTCCTAGATTGAATATCATGTCGGCTTTTCATATCTAGAAGTGCTATTTACATGGTCGCCACAATATTCAACCTTAAAACCATGTCAACTAAATGTTGTTTTATTAGTCGTTGGTTCTTGAAATTTTTAACTTGCCGACTAATTCTGTGAAAATTCATGTGTTTCCTGAGTCCCATATAGTTATAAACCGACATGTTATTTGAATACAACCCTGTCGACTGAATATTAGTCAGCATTCTATAGATTATCAACCCTGTCGATTAATTGTGTGAAAAATCTTGTGTTCTTGTATTCCATTTTGTCATTAGTCGTTATGTTATTTGAATACTAACGTGTCGGCTATTTTTTAGTCGGCATAGAATATTGTGGTCGATCATGATGACTTAGACTATTTATTACTTAGTTGTTTTCTTGTTCAAATATCGACCTTGATGACTAGTTCATTTTTTTCTTCATTGTTCTTGTTTAGGATGCAAAAGGTCAAGCAGAGAAAGAAGAAAATTGTTACTCCTCCTTCAAAACCTTCTCGCGTTGGCGACAAACTCTTGACTGCAACACATCGAGGGGCATTCGTTGAGCCAGGAACACTCAAGATCCATGAACGAAATGATTCTAAGGGTCCATCTGAACTAAATGATTCTGATAAAACTCTGGATGAAAACCAATTAATACCATATGGTAGAAGAGGTGATGATGATGTTCAAGGAACTCCGGCTGCTGGAGGAGATAACGATGATGATGATAAAGACATGCCACATGTTGGAGGAGGTAATGATGATGGTGATAACAATGATGGAGATAAAGATAATGATGGCAAGATGAAATTGTTGAAGAGGAAGAGGATAAAGAAGAGGAAGAAGAAGGTGGAGAAGAAAAATGTAATGATCAAGAAACAAGTGTTGGGTTAAACAACAAACTCAAGTTGCAACTGCAATAGGAAACAAGAAGAGGGTTATCAATAAAGCAGCTTATTCTCACATGCCTCCCCCTCACTTGAAGAAGCAACTGAAAGATGGTGACCCTCCACTAGGGTTACCAGAAGATGATGGACATTTTGTTTTTGGATATAAAGACTCATGGGCATGTGAAATCCATAATACTAATGTAAGTAATCTTAATCCAACTTTGTTTTTATTTAAGTGTATCTATCTTAAATTTGCTTCAAGTGTTTGTAGTTCTTTTAATTTTGTGTTTTTGGTATTTAAGATCATAAGCATGCCATCCGTATTTTGAGGCGCCAATCTTCAAACACTATAATGAAGAAATGGCCACTTGACAAGGAATATGGCGAGGTGAAAGAGATTGTCAAGAACTCCGGGTTGTGGCCTGCGATAAAGAGTTCGATTGTTGAGTATGACAAAGTTACCATATCTGCATTATGTGAGAGGTTCTACGAAGAGATTGATACAATGTTATTCAAATCGGTGAGATGGCAGTAACTCCCGATGATGCTCATCAAATTCTAGGCCTCAAGTTTAAGGGAAAAGCCATCAAAGATGTCTACAATGAGGACATTTCTTTGGAGAATCTTTTGAAATTGATTTTGATCCGTATGCAAAATCTCGGAGAGATACAAATCTCTCTGCAAAATCTCGTAGATATTCATATCTCTCTGCAAAATCTCGGAGAGATTCAAATATCTTTGCAAAATCTCAGATAAGGCTGAATATTCCCCATGGAAGGCATGAGCCTCATGTAGGAATCAAGTCTCCTCTCCACACGAACTCTGAGGCATCTCATGCCTTTTTCACGTGACTCATCCTAGTCATTCTTACAAATCGGAGAATATCTCTCTATTTCGGCCAACTCGGCTAAAGAGAATATTTCTCTCTCTTAACATGTCATCACAAAGGATGACTCAGCTTCACAAAAATGGGGGGATAACAATTAGGGTTTTGTTCTGGCGGTCTACAACACATGTGAGAAATACCCGGCTTATTTCTCACCGCAGAAGAGAGTAAATGCGGTGGAATAATGAAATAAACTCAACCTAGTTTATCTCTATTCCTGAAGAGATGGGAGAATTGCTCCGCACGCACGGAAATCAATCCTTATCTTCACCGAACTGAGATTAGAGAATTCAGCTATAAATAGGTCATCTATTTCTCCAAGCTACAATAATCTTTCTCATAACCTCTCAGAGTAATTCTTCTTCAAATCCTAGAATCCTCTGATCTCTCTCTTCATCTGCTTCCCTCCCTAAGACGAATCCTAAATCTCTTCCCCGTGACTGAAGCAACCTTTGAACGTACATTGTTCGTGGTTTAGGCAAAGATTGTTCGTGCTCAACCTCCCTTAGCTCACTTTCAGAAACCCTAGAGTCCCAATTCTAACCTCTCTCAGATTTTAGGTAACTACACTAGTCCAGATTGAACATCAAACTATATTAAGATGCTACAGACACTAGCATACTACCAATTAACTTCAGACTGGAATATAGTTGAGACTTTATTAAACCCTAACATTAATTCAGTTACAGTATAGTTCCTTACGCCTCTTGAATCCCAGCAGGATTCCGCGCAATTAATTCTCTTAGCCGACGTCACACCAACTAAGAGTTGCTTCAACTCAATTGAAGACTTTAAACCAATCTTCCTCCCACGGATAAGCCTATATATGTGATCTCCTTTTTGATCGTAGATCAAGGTAATGAAAATCGATAGCAATAAACGAAGTCTAGATAACCTCAAAACTTATGCAATCCGAAATGCAACCTACATTATTATTCACCTCACAAGTATATAACTTATTGTTAGTACCTAAAAATTACTTCTAGTTAAAAGAAATGCATCGCTGTGGTACTTTCTATTTAGGTTCGAAAATAAAAATCGAACATGACAAGCCTAAACCATGATAGTAGCCATTGCGTCCTCCTTCGGTCTCGATGGAGAGGAAGATGGGTTGATCTTCGGGGAGTGAAGAAGTTTGAGAAATTGGCAATGGTATTGAATTGTGTGTGTGTGTTGGGTATTGAAAACTAAGAATGACAGAGATTTTTGTTGATAAAGCGTGTTTTATTTTTTGAATAGGTTAAGTGGCCTATTTATATTAGTTTAGAATACACAATGCAAATCTCGTGAGTAGTGGAGATAGTGAGGTTGTGGAGAGATGGGGAATATGAGGATAATGGCTATTGAAAAAACGGGGGTCTAACAATCGCACCCAATATTTCGTTTGGCAATCTGAATAGACAAACTCCAATATACTTTCAAGAGAATCAACCAGGCAGTCAGACTCAATCTAGAGAAAAGTATATCAAAGAGTCTTATATCTCTATCTCTCAATTCAATCTGCAATCAGTAAATAGGAATTTGCGAGCCCGATTGAATATAAGAGAAATAACTTGAACTGTACCAAAGACCAATGTTCATGGATCAATCAATTCCAATCAATAACAAAGGGTTAGATTTACCAATTGATCGATTCAACACACAACCTGTGATATTTCTATTATATAATAACAAAATATAATGCAGAAAAAAAAAAACACAGACACCAGAATTTTGTTAACGAGGAAAACTGCAAATGCAGAAAAACCCGGGACCTAGTCCATCTTTGAACACCATATTGTATTAAGCCGCTATAGACACTAGCCTACTACCAATGAACTTCGGACTGGAATGTAGTTGAGCCCTAATCAATCTCACACCGATCAAGGTACAGTTGCGCTCCTTACGTCTCTGAACCCCAGCAGGATTCTACACACTTGATTCCCTTAGTTGATCTCACCCACAACCAAGAGTTGCTACGACCCAAAGTCGAAGACTTGATAAACAAATCTGTCTCACATAGAAAAGTCTATTGGAATAGATAAATTTGTCTCCCACGGAAATACCTACGGGTTTTGTTCCATCTTTTGATAAATCAAGGTGCACAAGAACCAATTGATATACCGGACTTATATTCCCGAAGACCAGCCTAATATTATCAATCACCTAATAATAATCTTAATCGTATGGTAGCGAAACAAGATATTGTGGAATTACAAACGATGAGACGAAGATGTATGTGACTACTTTTAATCTTACCTATCGGAGATAAATTTCAAGCAAATCTTAGCAAAGATAATACTCAATCAGGATAGAAGAAGTAAGATCAGGACACACAACTACAAAGAAAATAGTTGGGTCTGGCTTCACAATCTCAATGAAGTCTTTAAGTCGTTAACCTACATGGTTTCGTGAAAAACTTAAGGTTAAAGGAGAATCGACTCTAGTCGTAACTAGTATCACACATGAGGTGTGGGGATTTGGTTTCCCATTTGCTAGAGTTCTCCTTTATATAGTTTTCAAATCAGGGTTTGCAATCTAAGTTACCTTGGTAACAAAGCATTCAATATTCACCGTTAGATGAAAATCTGATTAGACTCAAGCTAAAATCTTTGAACTGTTAGATCAAACTTAGCTTATTATACACAAATCAAATGTACCCTCATTTAGGTTTGAGTAATCGTACCTTAACGTGTAAACCATGTTGGCTCAACAGTAGTTAACTGAGGTTATCTACATGAACACTCTCATATCAACCTTATTCATCTTAACCACAACTAGTTCAAATGACTCAAATGAAACTAGTTATATAGTTTTTCAATTGCTATATTCTCATAGAAGTATACAAGAACACAATTAAAGCAAAATCGGTTTGGTTCACTCAAATCAATTCATGAACATTATAGCCACAATTTGCAAAGAATGAATTCCTTAATATATAAATGTATTAGTTCATGAACAAACCGATTTAAAAACTTTAACCACCCAAGTATGCATACGTGTACGCATACCTAAGTAGTCGGTCCGAGTTTGGGTTCGCCAGTATGCGAACGTGTACGCATACCTTAGTACACTTCCAAAACACAGCAGAAGTTACCGGACCTATACCTTACGCAAGTACGCGTACCGATATGTGTATTCGGTTTACGGAATTTCACAACTACAAGTATGCATACGGGTATGCATACTATAGTTCCGGTCATGGATCACATACATGCAAAAATGCATACTATGTTCATAATCCAATAGTTCTAAACTCTATTTCAATCATTGAAACTTTCTTAAAGGATGACAATAGCCGTTTTCACACACTATTAGCATCAAAACAATTTTCAAGTTATTGAAATAATCATAACGAAACATTCCAAGTCTACACCAAATTATTGTATCACACAAACCATGTAAGATGTTACTCGGCAATTTTCACATGATCATGTTTTGACTTTCGTCAAGAATATAAGATGAACTTGTTTGAAGCGAAACCTTACCAACACATATTTCTAGAAATATGTAAGCGAGTTAAACTCATCTCGAAATCTCAAATGTGCATAATCAAATATTATATAGTAATACGACTTTTGTCTCAATATATGAGATAGAGTAGAACTAGACTTTCCAAGTGATAGATGAGTTTTAGTCTCCACATACCTTTTGTTGATGAAGTTCCACAAAATCTCCCTAGTAGTTCTTCGTCTTCAATTGATGAATGCCGTGAAGTCTAATGCTCAACTAAACAATCTATCCTAGTCCGAGACATCACTATAAATAGACTAGAAATCAAGACTTATAGTTTTGATCACTAACATTGGCAAACAAGCTTGAGATAGCAACTCTTGCGAGTTCGACCGAGCAGTTCTATAACATCTATCATGTGAGATAAACTAGGGAAGTTTTTGGAAACTCCTTTTCTCACTAATCCATGATCTCTCTAACCGTTTGCAATCGTCACCACTATTCTAACTTTTCACATGGGGTGTTTCCACGCAACATGTTGTCGTAGACCACCAGAACAATACCCCATGAAGAATCCCCCTATGTGATGTATTTTGATGTTTCTTAGGTGTTTTTGATGAATCATAGATCTCATCTTACTTGGGATAAATCATAGCCATTAATTGATATGCCATATGTCTTATGGACCTTGAACTTAACCAAAGCCATCCGTGGGATTAAAGCGCAATCATGCCTTTTTGTGGCATAAGATGTCATGGACAAAAATAGTGCACTGAGTCTTTCCACGGCCTTGGCCACATCTATGATGGCCGAGAATGGAGCGCGACATAGTGCCATAACCTTGGATTGAGTCGTGATGGCCGAGAATGGCGCATGGCATAGTGTCATGTCATTGGCTTAAGCTGCCAAGGCCAGTAATGACGCGCGACTAGGTGCTACGGCCTTGTCCTAAGCTGCCAAGGCCGAGAATTACGCGCGGGTAGGTGTCATGGCCTTGGCCTAAGATGCCAAGGTCGATAATCACCCGCGGCTAGGTGTTACGGCTTGGCCTGAGCTGCCAAGGCCGGGAATGATGCACGATTAGGTACTACGGCCTTGGCCAAAGCTGCCAAGACCGTGAATAGCGCGCACAATGGTATCATAGCCTATGTTGTGGCGCAATGGCGGACATGCCACGTGCCATATTTTGCCAAGTTGTGTTACATACTTAGTTAATATGTCGCAATACTTATGATGTGATCATCATATAGCTATAATCTATGGTTTGAGTTTGTGGCAATATGTCAGGCCTAGATTTGAGGTATAATGATATTCCAGTATGAATTTGAATACGATAGTGCCGCTATAGTACGTCAAGGAACTCGGCCGTGGGAGTTTGCGACTTGAGACGATACTCGATGTGACTATGTATTAAATATAACACTTTCAGTATCATATTCATTATGTACATGCAGAGACCATCAGAAGGGTAGTTGTCACCAAAGATCGGTGGCAACCCAAGGGCGATGTCACTTTATACTAGTGGTTAATCCGTCTAGGAGCTGTCCAATCAGTGTGATAAAGAGAGTTCAACATTGGTACGGAAATACTCCATATATAATGCGACGGTCAAACCGGAGGTCAGATATGCATTACTGACTCTCTTGTGGAATACAAGTTGTAGATACAAATCCTTAATTTTGATGTCTGATCAGGGATTCTTATATTACACTTCTGCAACCAGGGGAGAGCACTTTTACAATTTATGTCCTTGTCAAAAACTCACCATCAACACTTATGGAATCAACAAAATTTGACACAAAGAGAACTTTGATGATTACTATATATTTTGATCAAGTGAGCAGCTCAATAATAGATCAAGATCATGATACTCGAGCTATCAGATAAACAATAGCTGGACTTAGCATCACGAATCCCTATGAAGTCTTTGCAGTCGCTAAACCCAAAAAGGGTTTCTGTAGAGGACGACTCTAGTTACAACTAGGACACGCCAAAAAGTAGTGTGAGGATTCAAAGATCCCAGTTGTTTGAGGTTTCCCTTATATATACATTCAAAGCATAGGTTGCTTTAGGTTTAAGCTAAGACACCTTTGGAACCAAGCAAACAATATCCGCCATTAGATGAATCTTTGAATCTAATTTATATAATAAATATATACACTCTGGTTAGGATGAACCGTAACCAAACCATGTATGAGACAATACTCATGAATGGTTAGCCGAAGCTAGCCAACTGAACTATAAGCTTGAGCATTTTCATAAACACTTAAGACTTTACTCAAAACACAATCGAGTGATCAAATATGTCTATGGTGTTTTATAAATATGAATAAAGATTATTCTGTAACCAACAGTTCCTTTCTAGTACACGTATTGGTTTGCATATCGATCTCGATTCACAAGTTCACAGACTTTTAAAGGTGCGCATACTAATATGTGTACCAAAAATATGTTTGTCAACATATAACTACTCTTCTACGTGTACTGAGTACATGTATATTACGACTTCAGATTTATAACATTTTTCATAGTTTATAATACTGATATGTACATTGTTTTATATCTGAATTTATAGTAGTTAAATATTTCTCTAAATCGATTCAAAACATTCCCGAATAAGATCAATGACACATATCAGTTTTACAAGCTATTTTCAAATGATAATATTGAATCATGATTTTGATTGCAAACAATAAATTGTTCTTAACCGAAATTCATCAAGTATGAAATGTTCATTAAGCTTAGTCATATTTCGAGAACTAATTACAAGAAGAATCTTGACTCGAAATTCTTGATATGCTTAAGATAGTCTAATTAGTTACGCGACAACGTCTCAAAGATACAAAGGTGAATATAACTTGAGAAATAGGTGGTTCAGTCTTCACTTACCTTTGTTGAATAAGTTCTCCAAAAGCTTCGGTTGATCTTCTCATTCAAAGGGTAGAATGCAATGATGACTTCCGTGATGTCCATTTCTCAACCACATCTTCTATCCTTATCCGAGACTTAACTAATTATAAACTAGAAATCAAGATATAGTTTTGACAACTAAATTGGACAACAAGCTTGAGATAGCAACACTTGTGATTTCGACCGAGCAATGCTCTAACACTACCTCTAATTTTTTTAATAAAGTCAAAAATCTAACTCTCGATAGTAGGAAATCCTCCCATTATTGCTTGATTTTGCCCTATCACGACCACAACCATAATTAAAACATCTTCTATTTTGTTATTGTCAAAATAATTAGAAACCTAATTGTTGATGGTGGTTTTTAACTCATGGCTAAATTTGTAAAAGTCTATCTACCTGACCCGGCATCAGATGTAGTAGACATTGATATTTCTATATTCCGCAGGGAATTTGGAGAATATATCAAAATCTGACGAGTACTCATGTCTCTCTTCATATTATATCGAAACTTAAGCTCCTGGATGGACTATTCACTAGTATAGAGCCTAATGAGTGTATAAGCTCCTAACTGCAGTACTCACAAATGCCGGAGCCTGCTGAGTACTTTTCTTGTGCTTATGTTCCCTGGCAGAACCCTTAATATTGGTATGGCATGACAAATTTGTGTTCACTCGCAGCAGAGTAGCACGGACCTCCAAGTACCAAGGTTAAGGCCATTGCACAAAATAATCAGTCAGAAAGCAAAGAATAAACAGATCCGCGGAGTAGGACCAACAATGAGGGAAGCATGGACATTCCATAGGCTAACCGGCGCCACTTGGCCACGCCCCATGCTACCTAACCGGCCCTTAACTCCTTTGTCGACCAATCAGGTCGCTTTAAACCTGCCACATTCCCATAAGTTGTGGCTGGGCCCATACTTGTCGGCCCCATTTCCCATCGACCAATCGGGTCGCTCTAAAGCCTCCACACTCACACCATAAGTGTAGCCACGCCCATGCTTGGACGACCCCTCTCCTTCCTACCGACCAATGAGGTCACTTTAAAATACGCCACCAGCACTAAAGGTGTGGTCGCGCCTTATGTTTGGCCGGCCCCTTTTCTTGACCAATCAAGTCACTCTAAACTCTCCACCATACATTAAAGGACAAATGCACCCTACCACGCCACCATACTAACTGGCAAGCCAAAAGCGCCCTGCCGCAACAACAAATTAATCGGCATGCCAACATGCCACTCTGCCGTAGTAACATGCCAATATGCCACAAATGACGCCACTACGTGCTAAACCACTTTCTATTCGTGGCAATGCCATAACGGACTCCAATTATGATTTCGTGACCGAAACAAAGACATTTTTTGCCGAAACTCTAATTTTTGGTCGTAGTCCACAAACATTCCATGAGCCACTTTAGCCTCGGCCATGCCGCCAAGCCCTAACTTTGGCCACGACGCCAAATCCTAGCCTTGGCCACACCGCCAAGCCCTAACTTTGGCCACGACGCAAAATCCTAACCTTGGCCATGCCACCAAGCCCTAACTTTGGCCACGACTCCAAATCCTAGCCTTGGACACGCCACCAAGCCCTAACTTTGGCCACAACGCTCCAAATCCTAGCCTTGGACACGCCACCAAGCCCTAACCTTGGCCACGACGCCAAATCCTAGCCTTGTCCATACCGCCAAGACCTAACTTTGGCCACGGCTCCAAATCCTAGCCTTTGCCATGCCGCCAAGACCTAACTTTGTCCACGACGCCAAATCCTAGCCTTGGCCACGCCGCCAAGCCTTAACTTTGGCCAAGGCGCAAAATCCTAGCCTTGGCCACGCCACCAAGCCCTAGCTTTGGCCATGGCGCTAAATCCTAGCATTAGCCATGCCGCCAAGCCCTATCTTTGGCCACGGTGCCAAATCCTATCCTTGGCCACGCCGCCAAGCCACAGGCGTGGCCATGCCACAACGCCACAAACGCGGATATGCCACCATGTCGTAGGCGCATGACACTACGTCGTGGCTATGCCGTTATGCCATTAACAGGTGCCAACAGATTGTGGCCATAATCAATGGCCACTCTCTCTCCTGAATTGCAATCTCAGCCATCCAAGTTCGCCACCGAGCTGACAGACTTGTGGCAAGTTTTAGGCGACCAGCCGCTTAAATCAAGTGGCCATGGCTTCACCAGGCGCCACTTACACCACCATGCCACTGGCATGCACGAGCCATGCCAGCCATGCCGCATTGCCACTTGCGTACACCAAAATGCCATTGCGCCATTATCAGGCGCCAACAGAAGGTATACATAATCAACGGCTACCCTTCCTCATGAAATGCGATCTCAGCCATCGAAGTTCGCCACCGAACTAACATACTTGTGGAAAGTTTTAGGTGACCGGACAAGACGAGCCTAATGGCATCACATGCTATTTTCCTACAACAAGCCTCTTGATTTTAACTTGCCACACGTAGCAAAATGCTACATGTTTTCCACGAAAACACTTGAGACATCAAATATGTCACAAACTGGGGGATACTCATCAGGGTATTGGTCTGACATTTTACAGCGTGCGGTGTGCAATACGCCCGTTATAGGAAAGTGTCATGAAATATGACAATTAATGGCGGCAAGAAGTAACGGGTGTAAGCGGTTCCACTTCCTTCATCATGGAAGCATGGGTTTTTGGCGGTTATACGTTACTCAATTCTTCCACCACTCAATCGTTTCCACTTCCTACGAGACTATGGTACGTTTCAATATGAATTGTATAAATAGGCTTCACCTATTTCCACCAAAGAACAAGTTTTTGGTCGGCAACAACACAGTATCCAGAAATCACCAAATAACTGATACCTTTCATTCCAGTTCCATTTTCTGATACAAGTCATAAAACAACCACACCTTCAGAATCAACTAATCTGGTCTCAACACTTTCTTCGCTTCCCTCCCTAAGACCAACCCTTCTCCTTCACTTTGTGACCGCAGCAAGCCTGGAACGGCCATTTCTTGGTTTATGCCAGGATTGTACAGATTGATCTCTCGAATCAAAAGTACTCCCGTGCAGTGCATTGTTTAGGGTTTAGATTTGTTTCTCATCCACACACCTAAATTTACCAAAACCGGCAGAAACAGTTTTCACCCACAAACAATTGGCGACCACAGTGGGAGATTAAATCTCTCGGTTGAAAATTCAATTCCCAATTTCATTTTCATCCCAATTGGTCTTAGGCCAAATTCAAACCCATTTTCAATTTCCTAAATTTCTCAAGATGGTTGATCTTAGGAATGCTTCAGAAACTCTCAATCCCAATCTTACTTCTCCTAGAACCGAAAATACTCCACATGTTATCCCTGAATCCGTTCTTTCATTTAAAACCATTGTCGAGGCTATGGAGTCTCGATATTTAATAACTATTCATGATTTGACGAAAATCCTAAATGATATTGTCGAGAATCAAGATACCATTGTCAAGACGCTAGACAGAGTATTTACGCTTTTGAAAGCACTCACAGATCAACTATCAAAGGAAACAACGCGTATTCATCCTGTGGGAAGCGTTATCAACCATTCATTTTGGACCAATGCTGATGGTGGTAGTCCTTTTTCCAAGATTCATATTCCTACTCCTAGTGAGGAGGATGAAGCCTATGGTCACGTTGAATGGAAAGGTATCCACTAAGCTAACTTATCTGCTCATGAAGATCAAAAGATATTTCCTCAAGATCAGAAATAAGACTCGTGGGATTTATCACGTTCTCATCAGAATCCTCGCAATGAAAAGGTGATTTCATTATGTGCATCCTTCTTGGAAAATATCAATTCCCATATTGCATCAGAAGATGCTAAGAGATCCGTGCTGCTTTACTCAGTCGATCCGAACCGTTCCAGAATGAAAAAGCTCGTAAAGACGTTCAGGAAAGCAAGCGTCTTTCTAATAAAATATCCAACCTCCAGTCAATCGCTAATGAAGGGTGAAAGATAAAAACTCCAGCACCGGCGCATCAGATGGTTTCACCCCAGAAGGTCGCGGCTAAGGTTCCTATATAACAACAAGAAACTGGATATGTTGCCCCAAACTTCCCGTTCCCGATCGAGAAAGTAATCAAACTCCTGGAAGTATGGATTCAAGACGATGCCATCAAACCTCCTATTAAGCGCCTACCAACTGAAGAACAAATGGCAAATCCCAAGTATTGCCATTACCATAGGTTCGTCAATCATCCTACCAATGAATGTAATGCTCTAAAACACATCGTCCAAGAAAAGATAGATTCAGTGGAATTACGCCCGGGGACTAGAGATCCTCCGTCTTTTCGCGGATCGTCATAAAGATGTTACAGAGACAATAAAGGACGACAGAGGACTTCTCGCGGCCAGTATTGCGTTACATAATAAACTCGGATTTGCAACCTAAAAATTCAGTTTCGTGGAGAGACCCTAAGCGAATAGAGTATGTGGACGTATCGGACAAGAGCAAAAAGGGAATGACCAACACCAATGTACCATCCGCAAGCGCAGTCAGCACGTCTCATGGCGTTACATCCTCTACCACCAACACCATCGGCATCGGAATCATCCCCTCTGACGTGACGCCTCTTATTACCAGATCTAGAGCCTCCGCTACTCCTAATATTTCTTCGAGCATGACCGCCTCCAATCATCACCAGAGCTTTCACCACTTCTTCGTCAGGACGAGAGACTGAAGGAGCCAGAAGAAACCAACCTTCCCATTACCATTATCGATTTAATGGAGAGACAAGAAAGTTCTTTCCAAAACTCAAACAGACATGTCCACAACTCAGAATGATCCTCTTCAACGTTTTTCTCCAGAAGCCGCTCCGCTTCAACGTTCTCTCCCGAAGTCGCAACATTCTCCCCTGTAACCGCCACTCCTCCTTGCCAAGGATTGTGTCGTAGCCGCCACTCCTTCCTGCCAAGGATCGTGCCGTAGCAGCCACTCCTTACTGCCAAGTATCAAGCCATAGCCGCCACACTCCCCCTGTCGAGGATCATGATCGCAGCCATCCAGGGTTTGTAGTCGTGGCCACCTTTTGATCCACACCGCCAAAAGCTCGTGGTCGTGGATAATTTACTCGCTCATTTGTTGATACCAGCCAGAGCTTCACCATAGTAACAATTACTACAAAGTCACCAGTACAGATGCAAGACGGCGATATCTTTATCATGGTCAACCCACCGACCATACTAGATAGAAACATGTAAACCACACTTGGGGAATGAGGCTCTACACGGAATCCCTTTACTGTCAAAGCTCAAAAGACACGGTCAACCAAAAGGTCATAACCACGACAAAGTCATTTACTCTTCAAGGGTGTAGCATAAGAATATCATCACCTCTCTATCTAGAAGGCGCGTGCAACACTTTACAAGGCCGCGGCGGATCCCAAGCCTGCTCGGAGAAAACAACTTCAGAAACTAAAGGGAAATGCGACTGGGGATTGCTCATCGCAGTCCATCCTGACAACTATCAAAGACTCCAAAAGCAAGCCACAAAGATACATTCACATATCCGGCCACGCCATCGGATCTAACAGAAGTATAACTGAGGACTACTCACCGCATCTCGTTCCATGCAATAGTCCAAGATTCAAAAGATGGTTCAAAGGATGTTGTTTGGAACGAAGTCCTTAAAGACTTGATAGCAACACATCGGCAACGGAACATCTCTCAACTCATCTATTTCACCCAATGTCTCCAGAAGATTTCGACCATACAAGCATCCACAACATATCATCATTGCAATCAGAAAGTCTAGGTACCAAATAACCTAAAGTCAAGGATGAACCAATAACGCAACCACAATCTCCAAGATTAGCCCTGACATTATTTCATCCGACCATCCCAAGAGCGCAATGGAGTTTGGTAAATATTTTGAAATTCACTGGAGAGGTAAGATACTCGTTCTTCTAGAGTCAGAACCTTATTACACATTCTGGAGAAGATCGATGGTACTTTTGGGTGGATACATGCGAGAGCACCTACCTTGAGTTCTTCTGGCTTGCCTTACTGTTGATTATAACTACTGGAGATTGCTTTTTTGCCATTAATGCTCTCTCTACCACCTTTAACAAATGACGAAGAGGAGCCAGATGTTGTAGATGAAAGCACGGAGCCGGACGAACAACAAAAACTGAAGAGGGTAAATACCCCTTTTCATACGAACGCAGTTTCTAGAGTTTGAACAGAATAAGGATTCCTTATTGCTTCATGAACGGGGAATAGATGACTAGGCGCATCACACTCATGCTTTATAGCCTAACAAGTAGTGTCAAAATATCCCCGCTCCATGACAGAACTAGCAGCGCGCCAGCACGAGGAACACCAGTCGTTCAACCTACAACGCTCCATGGCACCAGCACTCCGTGGTCAAGCCAACTCTCCATGGAACCATCACTCCATGGTCAAGCCAACTCTCCATGGCACCAGCACTCCGTGGTCAAGCTAACTCTCCATGACTCCAGCACTCCGTGGTCAAGCCAACTCTCCATGGATCCAACACTCTATGGCTAAGTTAGCGCCACCATCACCATTTGGTAGCCGAAGTTCCAGCGCCACCATCACCATTTGGTAGCCAAAGTTCCAGATCTACCATCACCATTTGGTAGCCGAAGTTCCAGCGCCTTCATCATAGTTTGGTAGCTAAAGTACAAGCGCCATATTTTCACCATTCCATGGACTGAAGCCAGTTTCCACCATTCCATGGACTGAAGCTAGTTTCCACCATTCCGCGGACTCAAGCTAGTTTCCACCATTCCACGAGCCAATCCAGTAGCGCCATTTTCGCCCGCTCTGTAGATCAAGTAAGTAGCGCCATCATCACCGTTTAGTAGCCAAAGTTTCAGCGTCATATCTTCACTGCTCCATGGACCTAGCCGGCGCCATCTCCACCTTTCCGCGGCCAAATATGTCGGCACCATCTCCACCTTTCCGCGGCCAAAGCTGTCAGCACCATCTCCGCCATTCCGTGGTCAATCCAGTCATCATCACCATTCCGTAGATAAGTTTTTAGCGCCAGCATTAGCATTCCGTAGCCGAACCTGCAACGCCAAAATTAGCGTTCCGTGACCAAAGTGGCAATGCCAACGCCAACACCCTATGACCAGGCCAGAGTTACGCAAAGCCCACGGATTCTTCACGTCACCTGGCAAAGGTTAGCCAAATTTTCATGGCAATCTCTTCATGACTTGTCACTTTGATTTTATCCTTGTCTGTCACCATCTTATGCTTACCCCGCAATAATGCCACTATTACAAGCTAAGCAGGGGACTTAATGTTGATGGTGGTTTTTAGCTCATGGCTAAATTTGTAAAAGTCTATCTACCTGACCCGGTATCAGATGTAGTAGACATTGATATGTCTATATTCCACAGGGAATTTGGAGAATATATCAAAATCTGACGAAAAACCTATGTCTCTCTTCATATTATATCGAAAATCAAGATCTTGGATGAACTGTTCACTAGTATAGAGCCTAATGAGTGTATAAGCTCCTAACTGCATTACTCACAAATTCCGGAGCCTGCTGAGTACTTTTCTTGTGCTTATGTTCCCTGGCAGAACCCTTAATATTAGTATGGCATGACGGATTTGTGTTCACTCGCAGCAGAGTATCACGGACCTTCAAGTACCAAGGTTAAGGCCCTTGCACAAAAAACTTAGTCAGAAAGCAAAGAATAAACAGAACCGCGGAGTAGGACCAACAATGAGGGAAGCGTGGCCATGCCATAGGCTAACCGGCGCCACTTGGCCACGCCCCATGATACCTAACCGGCCCTTAACTCCTTTGTCGACCAATCAGGTCGCTTTAAACCTGCCACATTCCCATGAGTTGTGGCTGGTACCATACTTGCCGGCCCCATTTCCCATCGACCAATCAGGTCGCTCTAAAGCCGCCATACTCACACCAGAAGTGTAGCCACGCCCATGCTTGGCCGGCCCCTCTCCTTCCTACCGACCAATCAGGTCACTTTAAAATATGCCATGAGCACTAGAGGTGTGGTCGCGCCTTATGTTTGGTCGGCCCCTTTTCTTGACCAATCAAGTCGATCTAAACTCGCCACCATACATTAAAGGCCAAACACAACCTGCCGCGCTACCATACTAACTGGCAAGCCAAACGTGCCCTGTTGCAACAACATATTAATCGGCATGCCAACATGCCACTCTGCCGCAGTAACATGCCAATGTGCCAAAAATGACGCCACTACGTGCTAATCCACTTTCTATTCGTGGTCAATGCTATAACGGACTCAAATTAGGATTTCGTGATCGAAACAAAGACATTTTTAGCCGAAACTCTAATTTTTTGTCATAGTCCACAAACATGCCACGATCCACTTTAGCCTCGGCCATGCCGCCAAGCCCTAACTTTGGCCACGACGCCAAATCCTAGCCTTGGCCACGCCGCCAAGCCCTAACTTTGGCCACGACGCCAAATCCTAGCCTTGACCATGCCGCCAAGCCCTAACTTTGCCACGACGCCAAATCCTAGCTTTGGCCACGGCGCCAAATCCTAGCCATGGACATGCCACTAAGCCATAACTTTGTCCACAACACCAAATCCTAGCCCTGGCCATGCCGCGAAGACCTGACTTTGTCCACGGCGCCAAATCCTAGCCTTGGACATGACGCCAAATCCTAGCCTTGGCCATGACGCCAAATCCTAGCCTTGGCCACACCGCCAAGCCCTATCTTTGGCCATGACGTCGAATCCTAGACTTGGCCATGCTACCAAGCCCTAACTTTGGAAACGGTGCCAAATCCTAGCCTTGGCCACGCTGCCAAGCCACAGGCGTGGCCATGCCACAACGCCAAAGACGCGGATATGCCACCATGTCGTAGGCGCATGCCACTACGCTGCGGCTATGCCGTTATGCCATTAACAAGTGGCAACAGATTGTGTCCATAATCAACGGCCACCCTCTCTCCTGAATTGCAATCTCAGCCATCCAAGTTCGCCACCGAGATGACAGACTTGTGGCAAGTTTTAGGCGACCAGCCGCTTAAATCTAGTGGCCATGGCTACGCCAGGCGCCACTTACACCACCGTGCCAATGGCATGCACGATCCATGCCAGCCATGCCGCATTGCCACTAGCGTATACCAAAACTCCACTACGCTATTATCAGACGCCAACAGGAGGTAGCCATAATCAACGACTACCCTTCCTCATGAGATGCTTTCTCAGCCATCGAAGTTCGCCACCGAACTAACAGACTTGTGGAAAGTTTTAGGCGACCGGCCAAGACGAGCCTAATGGCATCACATGTTATTTTCCTACGACAAGCCTCTTGATTTTAACTTGCCATACGTAGCAAAATTCTACATGTTTTCCACAAAAACACTCGAGACATCAAATATGCCACAAATTGGGGGATACTCATCAGGGTATTGGTCAGGCAGTTTACAGCGTGCGGCGTGCAATACGCCCGTTATAGGAAAGTGTCATGAAGTAGGACAATTAATGGCGGCAAGAAGTAATGGGTGTAAGCGGGTCCACTTCCTTCATCATGGAAGCATGGGTTTTTGGCGGTTATACGTTACTCCATTCTTCCACCACTCAATCGTTTCCACTTCCTACGAGACCATGGTATGTTTCAATATGACTTGTATAAAAAGGCTTCACCTATTTCCACCAAAGAACAAGTTTTTGGTCGCAACATCACAATATCCAGAAATCACCAAAGAACTGATACCTTTCATTCCAGTTCCATTTTCTGATACAAGTCATAAAACAACCACATCTTCATAATCAACTATTCTGGTCTCAACACTTTCTTCGCGTCCCTTCCTAAGACCAACCCTTCTCCTTCACTTTGTGACCGAAGCAAGCCTGGAACGGCCATTTCTTGGTTTAGGCCAGGATTGTACAGATTGATCTCTCGGATCAAAAGTACTCCCATGCAGTGCATTGTTTAGGGTTTAGATTTGTTTCTCATCCACAAACCTGAATTTACCAAAACCGGCAGAAACAATTTTCACCCACAAACAATTGGCGACCACAGTGGGAGATTAAATCTCTCGGTTGCAAATTCAATTCCCAATTTCATTTTCATCCCAATTGGTCTTAGGCCAAATTCAAACCCATTTTCAATTTCCTAAATTTCTCAAGATGGTTGATCTTAGGAATGCTTCAGAAACCCTCAATCCCAACCTTACTTCTCCTAGCACCGAAAATACTCCACATGTTATCCCTGAATCCGTTCTTTCATTCAAAACCATTGTCGAGGCTATGGAGTCTCGATATTTAACAACTATTCATGATTTGACGAAAATCCTGAATGATATTGTCGAGAATCAAGCTACTATTGTCAAGACGCAGGACGGAGTATTTACGCTTTTGAAAGCGCTCACAGATCAACTGTCAAAGGAAACAACGCGTATTCATCCTGTGGGAAGCATTATCAACCATTTATTTTGGACCAATGCTGATGGTGGTAGTCCTTTTTCCAAGATTCATATTCCTACTCCTAGTGAGGAGGATGAAGCCTATGGTCACGCTGATTGGAAAGGTATCCACCAAGCTAACTTGTCTGCTCATGAAGATCAAAAGATGTTTCCTCAAGATCAGAAAGAATACTCGTGGGATTTATCACGTTCTCATCAGAATCCTCGCAATGAAAAGGTGATTTCATTATGTGCATCCTTCTTGGAAAATATCTATTCCCAAATTGCATCAGAAGCTGCTAAGAGATCCGCTGCTGCTTTACTCGGTCTATCTGAACCATTCCAGAATGAAAAAGCTCATAAAGACGTTCAGGAAAGCAGGCGTCTTTCTAATAAAATATCCAACCTCCAGTCAATCGCTAATGAAGGGAGAAAGAGAAAAACTCCATCAGCGGAAAAACAACCCAAACGTGTGGCACCAGCGCATCAGATGGTTTCACCCCAGAAGGTCGCGGCTAAGGTTCCTGTGAAACAAGAAACTGGATATGATGCTCCAAAAATAACGCCTAAATGTCAATATAGAAACAATGGAAACATGTCAAGAAACCCCAAGTATTAAATATTAGAGATAAAATTAAGAGCCAAAAGTTTAGCAAGAACAAGAGGAAAAAGAAAAAACCACAAAATGGGTTGAAGCACCCATACATTTAAAATTTACTTTTTTAGTATCCAATTTGGATATTCCACCCACATATTCTTATTTAATATTTTTATAGTGGACTAAAATATCCCTAGCTAATTTAATATTTTTGTTTTAATAAATTCATATGCAACTTACAATATATGTTGAATTAAGAAAATATTTCTGTTAGAACATTGCTCGGTCAAACTAACAAGTGTTTCTATATCAAGCTTGTTGTCAAAACTATATTTTGATTTCTAGTCTACAATTAGTTAAGTCTCGGTCTAGGATAGTGGTAGTTGAAAAAACCAGTCATCATTTGTTCTACCGTTTAAAGGCGAAGATCAACCGAAGCTTTTGGAGAACTTCATCAACAAAAGGTAAGTGAAGACTGAACCGCCTATTTCTCAAGTTATATTCACTTTTCTATCTTTGAGACGTTTTCCGCATAACTAATTAGACTAGCTTGCATACACAAGAATTTAGAGTCGAGAACTAATTATTTAGTTTACAAATTTCTCGAAGTATAATAACTAAGATTAATGAACATTTGTTCATACATGATCTATTTCGGTGGAGAAAAATTTATTGTTCGAAACCAAATCATGATTCAATCATTCAAAAATATCCTGGAACAGTGAGATGTGTCATTGATGTTATTCATGAATGTTACGAATTGATTTTGAGAAATATAGAACCATTATATTCGGAATACAAGACAGTGTTATCAATCTTACAAACTGAGAAAACTGTTATATGTCTAAAGCCGTATTACATGTACTCGTACACGTAACATAGTAGCTATATATATCTACTTTCAGATTTGTGTGATACGCATATTCATATGTAAATCATAGGAAAATCAGTTTGTTTCGTGATCCGGATAGGAATGCATATTCTTATGCAAACCATTTTGGAACTGTGGTAAGGGAACCAGGTTAAACTAATTAATCCGGTATGCAAACCAAAACAGTTATATGTTCTAGAAGCAGTTTAGTACCCAAACCGGTATGCAAACTGAAAAGGTTCTGTGAACTCCGGAACCAGTAAAAGTCTTAAGTTTGCAAACCGGTACGTGAATTGAAAAAGTTATGTCAACTCCAGAACTTAGTGTTGCACATAAGTTTGCAAACCGGTACATGAACTGAAAAAGTTATGTTAACTTCGGAACTCAATTTTGCTTATAAGTTTGCAAATCGATCCGCGTACCATTACTCATCCGATTCACGAACGACTAAAGTATTTGTACTTTTTGCATTTACCAACTATGTCAATCGTGATTCAATTGCAATTAAATTATTTCTATGAGATAATTTGCATTTGATCAATTCTCTATAAATACACTAGATTTATTGATCACATGATTGTGACTCAAGATCAATGTCTTTCTATACATGAAAGTGATTGTTAAGCTTTTAAGTTTAAATCGGCTAGTTTCCGCTAACCATGTCGGACATAATATTTATACACGGTTAGGTTATGGTTTACCTAACCAGAGTGTATATCTTGTTTATGTGAATAAGATTCAAAGTTTTCATCTGTCAGTGAATATTGTTTGCTTGGTTCCAAACCTATCTTAGCTTAAACCTAAAGCCACCCCTGCTTTGAATGTCCATATAAGGGGAACTCTTGGCAACTGGGATCTTTGAATCCTGACACTACTTTTTGGTGTGTCCTAATTGTATATAGAGTCGTCCTCTTCAAAAACCCTTTTAGGTTTTAGCGACTATCAAAAACTTCATTGGGATTCGTGAAGCCAGGTACGGTTATCTTTTTTCTTGATAACTTGAGTATCCTGACCTTGTTCGATTGTTGATTTATTACTTGAACAAGATAGATAGAAATCACAAAGTTCTCTTTATCTCAAACTTTATGATTCTGCGGGTTTTATACTTGTGAGGTGAATAATGATCTAGGCTGCACTTCAGGTTGCATAAGTCCGGATTTTTAGGATAGCTAGACTTCTGTCAAATTGCTATCGATTTCCATCACCTTGATCCTAAGTTTGATCTGATCATCCGTTTTGATCATAAATTAGGAAATAAATTATAGGCTTAATATGTGGGAGGCAGATTTGGTTTAAAGTCTGAAGCAAATCTTAGTTGGTGTGACGTCATCTAAGAGAATCAATTGAGTAGAGTCCTGTTAGGATTCAAGAGACGTAAGGAGCGCGACTGTACCTTAATCGTTGGATTTCCTTTTAAGTCTCAATTACATTCTAGACCGAAGTTAATTGGTAGTAGGCTAGTGTCTATAGCGGATTAATGTTCAATCTGGACTAGGTCCCTGGGTTTTTCTGCATTTGTGGTTTCCTCGTTAACAAAATTTCCGGTGTCTGTGTTATTTTTTTTTCCCGTATTACATTGTTTATCTTAATAATTGAAATATCACAGGTTATGCATGATCAATCACAATAGATACATCTGACCTAGTTTGTTGGATACAACTTGATTGATCCTTGGACATTGGTATTTGTTACCGTCCAAGAACTCTCTTTGTGATTAGGTTCACGGATTCAATTCTGTAAACTTTCTAATCGCAAGAGAAATAGAGATATAACTCTAGACACTTTCCTTGATTGAGTTTTAACTCTCGGAGTTTTGTTGACTTTATCCATACAGATTTCATATGAAAAAGTTGGTGGTGTATATTGGTACCCCCAGTGTTTTCAATTTCATACATATATCACGCCTGGCCATATAATGATTGTACCTGGCCATATATATTTCGAATTTTCGCAAACCTTGCTAAGGAGATGAGTCAAACTAGTAATACGGGTCAAACTACTTCTTGATTAAAAGCAGCAACTCTCAGTACATAGGTAGGCCATAACCATAGATTGCCAAATACAGTTTTTTTGTTCAGCTGGTTGCCACATACATCAACATACACAAATGCACAAATAAGTCAAGGTCATAGTAATAATTGGGCCTTTTGTGATTCCCACCAAATAAAATTTATTCCTAAGTCATAACATTTATTCCTAAGTCAAGGTCATAGTAACCTACTAATACTACTAAGACTAAATAATCAAGCATAATATGCATATGAGTGATTCCCCCCAAATAAAATGTTATTATATATAATATTAAAATAGAAGGGCATCCGTTATACTAAATAATATTCAAGGGCATCCTCCTTAGTATATTGAGACAATAAAATTGAAAGAGATAATATTCAAACGAAAGAGCATCCGTCCTACTAAATAATATTGACGACGGTAGATCATCCGCCTTACTTAACTTAGCAAGGAGCCATGAGGAAAACACAGACATTCCTCGAGAGGGAACTACACAACGCATATCAACCATCATACTCATTCAGTTGCATAAGAACATGCTCGCAGATAACATAGATTCATCATGCTCGTAGATAACGTAAACTTAATAATTACAAGAAGGTTACAGAGTTCCCACAACACATAAGAAAGATTTAAATCTGCTATGGCAAAGTAGCAGATCTCGTGCACAATGGGACATGGAGACTACAACTCTCTCAAGATCCTGATGATAAAACTAATGCTGAGCTTGAAGATCTCTTATTGCTGACTGGTGATCCCCCTTCCTTTGAAGACTGCTCTGACGCACTATCGTCTAGTTACTTAGTGGAAGAAGGATATAACTGGCTTATGCAACAACAATATGGAGGAATAGAGGATTTTAAATATGTATGGAACAAAAAATTACCTCCAAAATTAGCACAAATTCTAATATGGCTTGCAATCCAAAATGCAATTCCGAGAGGTTGTGAGATTCAGGATACTCTTTGTTGCTTCTGTAATACAGAGGAGGAGAAGTAAATCATATCTTGTTAAGGTGTCCCTTTGCAAAATGTTTTTGACAACACTTTTCTTTCTCCATGGAGGCTGATTGGATCCATAAAGAGGGGATGGAAGAACGATTTAAATCTTGGCATGCTTCTAGTTGTAAAAATCTTGCAAAAAAGGTCTGGTATATTCTCCCATTCGCTATTGCATGAGATTTTTGGAGAGAAAGGAATAGAAGGGTAATGGCTAAGAAGATTGGCAGAGACAAAGGGATGGTGATTATAGAAATCAAAAGGATAATCTACAACTGAGAGATCAACACTCGTGGTTTCGTTTCATAAGTTTTAGGAATCTCCTATTTGATTGGAATTAGGAATCTCCTCTTTGATTGGAAGAGTGCTTTGAATAACGGTTAACTTTGTAATTGTCTCTTGTTTCCAGTGGGCTTTTCATGCTCAGTTTGAATTATGGTTTGTATTAGGCGTCTTTACCTGAGATTTTTTTTCTTCTAATAAAATTGGGGTAATTTGCGTTACCTCCCCGGTGAAGATCATAATTTGAGTTACCTCCCCTACAAAAATTAAATTAGCATAACCTCCTCTCGTTAAGAATTCCGTCCAAAAATTCTGTTATTTGCCATGCAAGACGTGTACGCGTGGCAGATCCATTATAAGTCAAATGAAATGACAACATTACCCTCATCTTCTACATAAGATATGTTCTTAATTTCACTTACAACAACAACTAATGATGTTAGAGTTCGATCCAGTTCAATAACACCAAGATAATTATACATCTAAGAAGTTCAATCATTCTGCTACTGCAACAAAACCATTCAATCTTCCTATTGACAACGGTAGCTTCACAATTTCACACTGCTATTATCAGATTCAACAGATTCATAACCACCTCCATCATCAGATTTCTAGTTTCTGAAATTCAATTCAACACCTATTTGATTTCAAGTATCTCACCAGAACCCATATTTGCAATCAACAGTAGCAATTCCTCTTCTCTGTCTCCAAACTCAAAACCCTTGTCAACAAAAAAGCTCAAACCCTCAATTCGATTTCATTTCTTCGATTCACAGCAAAACCCTATCATCTTCTCCTCCAATACAACACAAACCCCTAAATTCAGATTCTCGAGTAAACCAAACCCCTAAATTCGACATACCCCTTTTGAATACTTCTATTGAAGTTCGGTAATGAATCTTCTACTGATGTGAAGAGATACAATTGATTAGAAGGTTTCAGTAAGAGTGCATAATAGCATAATTGAAGAACGAGTATTGTTGTTGGTGATAATCAAGGGTAATTGATAGATTGATAGATGAAATTGAGATAGAGACGCTGCAGAGAGTGAATCAAGACATGGGTTCACTTTGAATCAAGTTTTATGTGTTGTGATGGTTGTGATTGAATAGGTAAATGAAATAAGGGTTTCGATCTGTAACAGCAATTGAAATATTGTTGTTGTTGATTTTCATGGGTATGAGGTGTATTTGAGTTCAATAGAAAACAATTGATGGGTTCGATCTGTATAGGAGATTGAATTTGAGAATGGTTTGCGAATGATTGAATCTCTGTGTAGGCTGAGTTCATTGAATCTGTGTAGGAGATTGAATCTGCGTAAGACATTAAATCTATGTAGGCTTAGTGTTCTCTGCTTTACAAGATGTTGCTACTATTCAATTTGTGCCAAGATACAGTGGACTGAATAAACCTTAGATTGGGATTCTTACAGGGAAGAAGAAAAATGACGAAGATGAGGGTATTTTGGGAAGCTAAGTACCACATGTTTAGTTTTTTCCAACTGGATACAGATGGTGACTCAGCTAACTGCCTTTGGATGGAATTCTTGACGAGAGGAGGTTATGCTAATTTAATTTTTGTAGGGGAGGTAACTCAAATTATGATCTTCACCAGAGGAGGTAACACAAATTACCCCAATAAAATTTTATCCTTTTTCGTAGCAAAAAACGAAAAGGACTTGGATCGAATTTAATATGTTTCAATGGCTCTCCATCTTTTATTATGTGTCCTGATATGTCTCTACTTCCGGTATTACTAATTGGACGGGGGTTGTGGGGACTCGTCTGATATTTCTACGAGAAAATCAAACTCTTTCCACCCAGGAAAACCATTATTCTCACTTGATACAAAGCGTTTCTCGAACATTAGGAAAACCATCTCGATGGGAGTAAGCGGGTGGCTACTGCCCGGGCGGGCGGGGCCAG